>CANTUQ010000092.1:38522500-39093231 GCA_947683425.1 Excoecaria cochinchinensis
AGGTTAATTTGTTAACTGCTTTTCCAATTTCCAGTCCCCTGTTTTGAGTTTGGTTTTGTGATAAAATTGATGTTTCGAATTTTGCTATTAATTTTTCTTTTGTTTTCTTTAATTAATTTGCTGCATTTCTTTTGCATTCCGATTTCTGGACATGCAGAGTATCTCTGTTTCTTGTTTGGTTTTGCTCTATTTTTTTGGGTCTGTGCTGCTCTAATTTGGGTAGGTTGGCAGGTATTTTAAGTTGTAGCATACCCTGTACTGCCTTTGGTGTCTGAAAAACGTGCAATCAAGAAGGTTCAAGAGATACCGGAGGAACTTGTAGCACTTGCATTGCATATTGTACAATTTAGTAAGATCTGTTGCCATGCTATAAATATGTAAGTTTGTGTTTAAGGTGAAGTGCAGTTCTTCAATTTGGAGAAAATGAGGTTTGGGCCTTGTATTTATCTTCATGTTAAATTCCATTCTTGCATGAGTTTTCAGATCAATGGACAAGTTTTACCTAATATATTGGCATGTGATATTTTTTTTTTGGCGTCAAGAGTAAAAATGAGGGCTATAATTAGTTTTGATAATCAAATTGCTGTCAGAAGTATCACAAGACCTTACCTTCTTGCATCTACAATAAAACATTTTTTTAATGGTTATAACTACAATGAGTTTTACCTATGTTATTTTATTTCAAAGTTTTTGTTTAGTGTTTAGTTTTTACATCATTGTGAGCCTATGTTTTGTCGCCACCTGAGGAAGAATGTTTCAACCTTTCATTTTCTGTAACATATAAGGTCATTCAATTTGCATAAGCAGTGTTAGAGTCTTTTGAATGTCAATGGTGTAGCTTCAGAGCCTTATGTGGAAGATAGTTGCATTATTTGTTCTTAATCTTCTAAATTCCTGTAGAACTTAAAAATCTTAAAAGTTCAAATTGTTCCTAAAAGTTCCTTCCTGTTATTATAAATGAGTTATTATTAAGTTCCAATGAAAATTTTATTTAGTGTCTATTAGATCTGAATTCTGATGAAAATGTCACGTCATTTTTCTAATCCTATTTTAAATCGTAATCTTGGTGTAGCATTATATTCCTCAACTTGTGGACAAAAATATCTTACACACCTTAACCATTTGAATTACCCTTACACACCTCAACCTACTCAAGGGACTAGGTGCTTTATTAAAATGTCAGATGTCCTATTGCACACCTAAACAAGTTTAGGTGCGATACGACATTTTGCGGGTTTAAAAGAGTATTTGGTTCAATTTGAGCAAGTTGAGGGGGACTTCTGAAAAGCTAAGGTATGTAAGAGGTTTATTTTATTTATTTTTATTTTTTTGACAAGTCAAGGATGGATGTATCGCTTCAGTACTTGACTATAAGGACCCTCCATTTAGCATTATCTGAGAATCCTTGGGGTCAAAATCATTTTAAAAGTATTGGAGGGCTTGAGGTTCTTTTGGATGGCCTTGGGGTTCCACCAACTAATGTGCTTTTGTTGAAGACTACTTTTTGGGATGAGAAGAGGTAATTTTATTATTTGTCTAAGTTACATTTTATGTATTCGGGAATGATTGCATATTACTTTCATAGCATTGACAAACAGAGAGTTCTATTTCTATTGTGATTGAAGATGCTAGTTTCTATTTCTCTTTTGGGTGTTGATCCTACTATAAAGTACAAGGTCCTACTGGCAATCTTGTCATATGGTGAAGTTGAAACTGATCTTGTTCGGTTTGTAAACTTTTAATACTAGAGTTTTTAAGCATATATATATCTATATTCCATGTTTTTGTCTTTGTTATGTCTAGGCCACTTTATCTCCTAATGCATTTGACAATGGGAATAGTCTGTATCATGATTGATTTTGCATCTGAACCAATCATATTCAGTATTAATAGCTCTGATTGAGAAGTTAAATTTAACTGCAATTTTATGTTTTTCTGTTCACTTCTAATAAAGATATTTCTTTTGGTTGTTTATGTGGATCAAATTCTGTTTTTGTTCTTGTACAACGCAAGCATATGAAATCATTGACATATAAATCATCTATCATTAGCTTCTGTGACCCCATCGGCATCATCTAAAGGTTTTCTATTGTGTCTTGGCGATATTTTACTTAGTTCTGCTATCAGTAATTATGATAGATTAGCTTTTTTGCTTGTTGCTGCATGATATTGATGTTGATTATATGTGGTTGTCATTTCTTTTCCTTTCTGGTTTGTAATTTCTTTTTAAAGATGCGATTCATTTTTTTAGGACTTCTCATTTCTATACCAGTTTCTTCAGCGTATAGTGAACTTTCAATTAAGTGGATTGATGGCTGTCCCAAAAATTCCAGCACTGAAAGTTTGAATCGTCACCTGAAATCAAAGAATTCTGATGGATTTCCGTTCTAGGATACTCCGATGGTCAAGTCAGTGATTATAATTAAGTAAACAAATTGTAGAAATGTTTTTCTAGAGAGCAAACGTACCTTATTTTCTTCTTCTTATAGCCCTTTATTTCCTTCATAACAGCTGCTCTCTTAATGAGCCTTTATTGAGTAATGGTTGCCTCTATGATGAGCCTTTATTGAGTAACGACTGCCTTCATGATAGGTCTTTAATGAGCAATGGCTAGTTAGGTAGCAGAAGCCAAACTACCCCAATTACCCGGACTATTGAGAAACCGAGCCTTATCTTACTGGAAAGAACTCTGGACCTCTTGGCAATCGAACTCTGAAGCATGATTAACCCGAACTTTGATAGACTGGCGATAATCGAACTAGCTAGACGATAACTCGATTATCACAAGTCCCCCCTAGATAGGACATTTATGTCATTTAGGCGGTTTGATCAGAAATCCACAAAAAAGGGTAACCACCAAGTGCGTAAAGCATGAGAAACGAAGAAAATGCTTTGCTCAACGCGAAATGATAGCCAGGATGTCTGCACGCCATCATTGTGACGCTTTAATACCCGCGCTTGCTTTAATGAAACCTGACACAACCTTTCACCATCTGCCACCTGTCTTCCGTTCACTGGTTTATTCTACCTATAAATGTCATTCCATTTTTAGGGATTTTGTTTCTTTTTCACGCCTCCAACTTCCCAATTTCCCTCGCTAATCTTTTTTCATCGCTTCTTCCTTCTCAATTTTGACTTGCTTTACTTTGATATTTTCAGATCTTCTTGTTCTTCATTGGTAATCATCCTCAAGCGCTTACTCTCACAAACTTGCTTTCGGAACCACTTTCCCAAAATTTCTAGGTTTGTACTTCTCTCTTCTTTTCTTCTTTATCATGAGTGCCTCTGAAAGCTCCACTGAGAGGATGAGGGTGGAGGAAGGGCTTGCTGCTTAGAGTCCCTCCTACTCCCTCGGTACCAGCCAATGACAACCGGAAGGGAGAAGGGAACCACGAAGATTTCCTAGGGTGGGCAGCGTGAGCTCAGTTCTAATATCCAGTGATATGGGCCTATTACGGGAAAGGCTTGGCATTCCCTATGAATACAGAGTGCGTGCCGCTAGCGCTTCTCTCAGGGCCAATGCCAAATTTCAAGGAAAGAGAATAATGGTCGCCTATGAAGCTGACTTCAAAGCTAAAGTGAATATTCCCTTAACAGCCTTCAAGCTAGAGGTCCTGAATTATTATGACATAACGATTGGCCAGCTGCACCCAAATGCTTGGCACACTCTCTCTGCACTACAAATATGGTCTGCTGAGCATGACATAGATCTCACCCTCAGACTCTTTTGGGCTACCCATAATGTTGGACTCTGAGCCAATGGGGAAGACCATAACTACATATAATCCCGAGCTGGGTATGGGGTGTTCGTCGGAAACCTCGAGTCGCTAAAGAAGTGGAAGGACCGATTCTTCATGGTGGAGAGTGAGACAGACTTTCCCTTTCGAACTCACTGGGGTCGGTTCGTGAATAGGAATGACAACCCTCTGATGCTCAGTGAGGATGAGGAGCGAACACTAGCTCGATGGAGGGAGCTAGCAAAGGAGAAGGTTGATATAAACTTGCAACTTCAGTGCGGCGTACCTCCATTACCTTGGAAACCGAGCTCGAAAAGAAAGGGTAAACTTCACTTCTTTTCCTTGGGTGCTGATCCGTTCCTTATTGTTTGCTTTTTTGTAGTTATGAAGAAAAACTCAAATCCAAGCATAGCCGAACTAATCAGGTCCAAAAAGCAAAAAACTGGAGGTGCAAAAGCCTCTGCCACTGTCCCAAGCAACCCGGCTGCTGCTGATCAGAGCGAAGCCTCTCCGGCAGCCACTGCTTCGGGCTCTAGCGTTCCAAGCCAGAGTCCCGTGCCTATGGCATCACCGGCATACCCGATAATGGTGCCCGATGGCTCTCCCCCTCCATCCACCTCTGCCGAACCCCACTGCCCAGGTAGAGAGAGAACACCCGATTCTGATTCAAGGTCATGGGCCGAGGAATTGAAGATTTTGTCTGACAATGTTCGGCAATTCTAGCAGCGATAAGGGAGGGCGTGGTCCAAGGATAACCCAGATTTCAATACTTTCTCTCATCTCATGTCATGCATGCCTACAGAGACCGCCCCCTACTATATCTTAGTGCCGAACAATTGAGCAATGTCATGAATAGGCACGAAGTGGAGGTAAGCTTGTGCTAGTTCATTAATTGTCTTGCAACTGTGATCCGAACTCACCCCCCTCCTTTATACATGCAGGGAAGTATGCTGACGGGAACCGCTATTGGCAAGATGAATGTCATTATTAGCCACTTCTCTCCCTTTTTACTTTCTCTATTTAGAGACCGATTGCATTTCGGTCTCTAAATAGAGACCGAATTGCCTTTCGGTCTCTAATTAGAGACCGAATTAAATTCGGTCTCTAATTTTTGGGAATTAATTCCCACTTCTCTCCCTTTTTACTTCTCTATTTAGAGACCGAATTGTATTTCGGTCTCTAAATAGAGACCGAATTTTTATTCGGTCTCTAATTTTCGAGAATTAATTCCCACTGCCCTCCCTTTTTACTTTCTCTATTTAGAGACCGAATTGCATTTCGGTCTCTAAATAGAGACCGAAATGCCTTACGGTCTCTATTTGCGGTCTCTAAATAGGCGAGAAATATTCCCGCCTATTTAGAGACGGAATTTAATATCCGTCTCTATTTAGAGACGGAATGACTTTCCTTCTTTCCCGCAGACTTTCCGTCTCTATTTTCAGGATATTTAAATCCCTTTTCTTTTCTTTTCTTTTTCCTTCTCTCCTTCTCTCCTTCTCTCCCTTTCTTCTTTTTCCCCTTCTCTCCCCTCTCTCTGCGGCAAATCTGCACCATATGCACCACCGCTCTCCCCCGCGCCCGCCGAAGCCGTCACTCTCTCCCTTCACCACCGCCGGCGGATCTTCTTCTCCGGCCAGATTTGCTGCACATGTACTTTATTTAGATCATTTTTTATTTTTTATTATTTTAATGTAGTATTTTATTTATGTTTTATATTTATGTATTTTATTTTTTTTAATTTGTTGGTTAATATTTTATATTTATTTTGTATTTTGTTATTTTTTATTATTTTAATGTAGTTTTTTATTTATGTTTTATATTTATGTATTTTATTTATTTTAATTTGTTGGTTAATGTTTTATATTTATTTTGTATTTTCTGTATTTGTTTATTATTTTAATGTAGTATTTTATTTATGTTTTATATTTATGTATTTTATTTATTTTAATTTGTTGGTTAATGTTTTATATTTATTTTGTATTTTGTTATTTTTTATTATTTTAATGTAGTATTTTATTTATGTTTTATATTTATGTATTTTATTTTTTTTAATTTGTTGGTTAATATTTTATATTTATTTTGTATTTTGTTATTTTTTATTATTTTAATGTAGTTTTTTATTTATGTTTTATATTTATGTATTTTATTTATTTTAATTTGTTGGTTAATGTTTTATATTTATTTTGTATTTTCTGTATTTGTTTATTATTTTAATGTAGTATTTTATTTATGTTTTATATTTATGTATTTTGTTTATTTTAATATTTTGGTTAATGTTATATATTTATTTTGTATTTTATGCATTTTTTATTATTTTAATGTTGTATTTTATTTATGTTTTAAATTTATGTATTTTGTTTATTTTAATTTGTTGGTTAATTTTTTATATTTATTTTGTATTTTTAATCTAATTAATCTATATTAATTAATTGAATAAAAAGTTGGAGAATATTAATACATTATAAAATACATTTTTTTAAAATTTATTTTTAGTTCATTTAATATTTGTTTCATTATATAAATTAATTAAAGAGATTTTAAAATTAATATTATTTATTATTTTATATATTTTTTTTAAAAAAATATTTTAAAAAATAGAGACGGAAATTCATTTTCCGTCTCTAAAAATAGAGACGGAAATTCTTTTCCGTCTCTAATTAGAGACGGAAAATACAATTCCGTCTCTATTTTTAGAGACGGAAAGACTATTCCGTCTCTAATTAGAGACGGAAAAATGACTCCGTCTCTAAATAGAGACGGAAAAAAAATTTCCATCTCTATGTTTAGAGACGGAGTATTTCGGTTTCTAAATTTTAGAGACCGCCGAAATAGAGACCGAAAATTTCGGTCTCTATTTCCGTCTCTATTTTGCATTAGAGACGGAATTCCGTCTCTATTTTGCTTTTTTCTTGTAGTGTATCTATATTCCATATTTTTGTCTTTGTTATGTCTAGGCCACTTTATCTCCTAATGCATTTGACAATGGGAATAGTTTGTATCATGATTGATTTTGCATCTGAACCAATCATATTCAGTATTAATAGCTCTGATTGAGAAGTTAAATTTAACTGCAATTTTATGTTTTTCTGTTCACTTCTAATAAAGATATTTCTTTTGGTTGTTTATGTGGATCAAATTCTGTTTTTGTGCTTGTACAACGCAAGCATATGAAATCATTGACATATAAATCATCTATCATTAGCTTCTGTGACCCCATCGGCATCATCTAAAGGTTTTCTATTGTGTCTTGGCGATATTTTACTTAGTTCTGCTATCAGTAATTATGATAGATTAGCTTTTTTGCTTGTTGCTGCATGATATTGATGTTGATTATATGTGGTTGTCATTTCTTTTCCTTTCTGGTTTGTAATTTCTTTTTAAAGATGCAATTCATTTTTATAGGACTTCTCATTTCTATACCAGTTTCTTCAGCGTATAGTGAACTTTCAATTAAGTGGACTGATGACTGTCCCAAAAATTCCAGCACTGAAAGTTTGAATCGTCACCTGAAATCAAAGAATTCTGATGGATTTCCGTTCTAGGATACTCCGATGGTCAAGTCAGTGATTATAATTAAGTAAACAAATTGTAGAGATGTTTTTCTAGAGAGCAAACGTACCTTATTTTCTTCTTCTTATAGCCCTTTATTTCCTTCATAACAGCTGCTCTCTTAATGAGCCTTTATTGAGTAATGGTTGCCTCTATGATGAGCCTTTATTGAGTAACGACTGCCTTCATGATAGGTTTTTAATGAGCAATGGCTAGTTAGGTAGCAGAAGCCAAACTACCCCAATTACCCGGACTATTGAGAAACCGAGCCTTATCTTGCTGGAAAGAACTCTGGACCTCTTGGCAACCGAACTCTGAAGCATGATTAACCCGAACTCTGATAGACTGGCGATAATCAAACTAGCTAGACGATAACTCGATTATCACAAGTCCTCCCCAGATAGGACATTTATGTCATTTAGGCGGTTTGATCAGAAATCCAAAAAAAAGGGTAACCACCAAGTGCGAAAAGCATGAGAAACGGAGAAAATGCTTCGCTCAACGCGAAATGATAGCCAGGATGTCTGCACGCCATCATTGTGACGCTTTAATACCCGCGCTTGCTTTAATGAAACCTGACACAACCTTTCACCATCTGCCACCTGTCTTCCATTCACTGGTTTATTCTACCTATAAATGTCATTCCATTTTTAGGGATTTTGTTTCTTTTTCACGCCTCCAACTTCCCAATTTCCCTCGCTAATCTTTTTTCATTGCTTCTTCCTTCTCAATTTTGACTTGCTTTACTTTGATATTTTCAGATCTTCTTGTTCTTCATTGGTAACCATCCTTAGGCGCTTACTCTCACAGACTTGCTTTCGGAACCACTTTCCCAAAATTTCTAGGTTTGTACTTCTCTCTTCTTTTCTTCTTTATCATGAGTGCCTCTGAAAGCTCCACTGAGAGGATGAAGGTGGAGGAAGGGCTTGCTGCTTAGAGTCCCTCCTACTCCCTCGGTACCAGCCAATGACAACCGGAAGGGAGAAGGGAACCACGAAGATTTCCTAGGGTGGGCAGCGTGAGCTCAGTTCTAACATCCAGCGATATGGGCCTATTGCGGGAAAGGCTTGGCATTCCCTATGAATACAGAGTGCGTGCCGCTAGCGCTTCTCTCAGGGCCAATGCCAAATTTCAAGGAAAGAGAACAATAGTCGCCTATGAAGCTGACTTCAAAGCTAAAGTGAATATTCCCTTAATAGCCTTCAAGCTAGAGGTCCTGAATTATTACGACATAACGATTGGCCAGCTGCACCCAAATGATTGGCACACTCTCTCTGCACTACAAATATGGTCTGCTGAGCATGACATAGATCTCACCCTCAGACTCTTTCGGGCTACCCATAATGTTGGACTCCGAGCCAATGGGGAAGACCATAACTACATATAATCCCGAGCTGGGTATGGGGTGTTCGTCGGAAACCTCGAGTCGCTAAAGAAGTGGAAGGACCGATTCTTCATGGTGAAGAGTGAGACAGACTTTCCCTTTCGAACTCACTGGGGTCGGTTCGTGAATAGGAATGACAACCCTCTGATGCTCAATGAGGATGAGGAGCGAACACTAGCTTGATGGAGGGAGCTAGCAAAGGAGAAGGTTGATATAAACTTGCAACTTCAGTGCGGCGTACCTCCATTACCTTGGAAACCGAGCTCGAAAAGAAAGGGTAAACTTCACTTCTTTTCCTTGGGTGCTGATCCGTTCTTTATTGTTTGCTTTTTTGTAGTTATGAAGAAAAACTCAAATTCAAGCGTAGCCGAACTAATCAGGTCCAAAAAGCAAAAAACTGGAGGTGCAAAAGCCTTTGCCACTGTCCCAAGCAACCCGGCTGCTGCTGATCAGAGCGAAGCCTCTCCGGCAGCCACTGTTTCGGGCTCTAGCGTTCCAAGCCAGAGTCCCATGCCTATGGCATCACCGGCATACCCGATAATGGTGCCCGATGGCTCTCCCCTTCCGTCCACCTCTGCCGAACCCCACTGCCCAGGTAGAGAGAGAACACCCGATTCTGATTCAAGGTCATGGGCCGAGGAATTGAAGATTTTGTTTGACAATGTTCGGCAATTCAGGCAGTGATAAGGGAGGGCGTGGTCCAAGGATAACCCAGATTTCAATACTTTCGCTCATCTCATGTCATGCATGCCTACAGAGACCGCCCCCCTACTATATCTTAGTGCCGAACAATTGAGCAATGTCATGAATAGGCACGAAGTGGAGGTAAGCTTGTGCTAGTTCATTAATTGTCTTGCAACTGTGATCCGAACTCACCCCCTCCTTTATACATGCAGGGAAGCATGCTAACGGGAACCGCTATTGGCAAGATGAATGTCCTTGTTAGCCTGCGTAACAAGGCATAAAAAGAGGTGACCCGGCTTCAGCATGAGCTTGGTATGACAAGGGGAAGGATGGAGGGCGCAGAGAAGCGAGCGACCGAGGCCGAGAGCAAAATGCTCGCACTGTCAAGTGAGGTTGCCGAGGCCAAAGAAGGAGTCACAGTGGCTGAAGCTCTCCTAGTCCAGGGGAGAGAGAAAAGGTGAACTACCGAATCTAGCCTGGGTGAAGCTCAGCGCGGCCAAGAATCAATGCATAAAGAAAAAGCCGCATTGGAGCAAAAGTGTTCGGACCTCGAGTATCGAGTGGCAGATATGGCTACCGACAAATGTATTTCTTTTAGGGGTAAACTGATTCGATCAGTGAAGGATCGACATCCGAACATGGACTGGTCCTGGCTGGATGAAGTTTACTACGACAATTGAAAATTTAGCTTTGCTTCCGTATCTATAATTTTTCCTCTATAAATAAAATAAAATTTTTCGAACTAGATAATTGCCTTGTGGATTGCATGTATTGAATGAATGATGCCGTGTTCAATGAACATCAATAGTGTATATATTAACAGATATAATTCAAATGCCCAAGGCGATGTTTGCCGAACTGAGCTTCTTATTGATAATAAGTTATGCTCGGATAGCTATTGAGTTGTACCCAGCTTACAAAAATTACAGATGCTCATGGCGACTATGCCGAAATGAGCTTTTACAAGTAACAATAAGAAATGCTTGTGGTGATTATGCCGAAGTGAGCTTACTGAAAATATCATTTCAGATTGGAGATGTTCCAAGGGTGGGGAGCAACTTGCCCGAGAGGTCCTTCAGCCTATAGGTGGTCCCATGAGCTTCATGTATCATATAGGGACCTTCCCAATTCGGACTTAGCTTTCCTACCCTGGAGGCCATTTGAGCTGTAACAACTTTCTTGAGAACAAGCTGTCCGACCTGAAAGGATCGAGCCTTGAAGTGCCGATCATGGTATGATGACATCCTCTGCTTATATATCACTAATTGCAACTGTGCGGATTCTCTAATTTCCTCCGACCGATCTAGGTGATATAAGAGAGAGCCCTCATTTTTGTCGGCATCATATGTAGAAGTTCGGATGCTGGGGATGCCGATCTCACACGGGATGACAGCTTCCGTCCCATATGTTAATGAGAAAGGAGTGTGACCGGTGGCTACTCTAGGGGAGGTCCGATATGCCCAAAGTACATGAGAAAGTTCATCAACCCAAAGGCTTTTCGCTTCATCAAGCCTCTTTTTTAAACCGGCAAGGATAGTTCAATTTGTGACTTCAGTCATTCCATTTGACTAGGGATGATAAACCGAGGTAAAACACAGCTGAATGTTCAAATCCGCGAAGTAATTTTTAAAGGAAGCACAATCAAACTGCTTGCTATTATCTGAAATGATTATGTGCGGAATGCCGAACCTTGTTACTATAGCCCTCTAAACAAATTTAATGACATTTGCCGGAGTAATTGTAGCCAGAGGCTCGGCTTCTACCCATTTTATAAAGTGATCCATCGCTACTACCAAGAACTTTCTCTGCCCGGTGGCTAATGGAAAAGGGCCGAGGATATCAATTCCCCACTGAGCAAATGGCTAAGCGATGTTAATGGGTACCTACGGGGCCACTCATTGATGCAGTAAATTACCGAACCGTTGGCACTTGTCGCATTTCTGATCAAGACCTCTGGAATCATTCTCCATCGTGGGCCAATAGTACCCCCGTAACAAAGCCTTGCGGGTGATTGTCTGTGCACCTTCATGAGCACCACAAATACCTTCATGAATCTCCCGGAGTACATAATCGCCTTCTTCGGCGCTTAAGCATAAATTCCATGGATGCAAGAATGACCGCTTGTATAATTTGTCATCCAAGATAGCATACATACTGGACCGCCGGACTATCTTTTGAGCCTCTAACTGATCATTTAGTAGCAATCCCGAAGCCAAGTATTGATATATCGGCAAATGCCAACCATCCATAAGCTCGTTCAACTGTACTTTGTACGTTTCATATGCTGGAGATGCCATTACCGACCATACAATGTCCGCCGAGGACACCGTGCTTAGACTGGAGGCTTGTTTAGCCAAGGCATCTACCCCCTGATTCTTGGCTCGAGGAATCTGCTCTATTGACCACGTACATCCCCCCTCCTCTAATTAGAACAACAGCAGGGCAACTAACTCCTTGTACCGGACCATGGTGCTTTTTTTAGCCTCGAATTTGCCAAGCAACTGGCTTACCACCAATTGCGAATTGGAAAAGATGACCAAGGAATCAGGTTTTACCTCAATGGCGAGCTGTAATCCAAAACACAGAGCCTCGTATTCAGCCGCATTGTTGGAGGCTGGGAACGCTATGTGAGCCATTCCTTTAATGCTTATCCGCCCAGCTCCAATTAGTACTTCGCCAATGCCCGCTCCTTCTGACGTGGAAGCTCCATCAACGAATAATTTCCAAGATCGGGTGACTGGCTTAGGGGGTGGAGCATGAAGCTCGGCTATAAAATTAGCTAGAACTTGGGCTTTCATGGCCTGGCGAGACTCATACCAAACATCTAACTCACCCAATCAAGCCGCCCATTCTGTGAGCCGGTCGGATGCTTCTGGCCTTTGAAGTACTTTCTTGAGATTAGAGTTAGCCCAGACTACCACCGTATGTGCTTGAAAATAAGGCCACAATTTTATTGCCGTGACGATCAATGAAAGGGCCAATTGCTCCAGGATAGGATAGTTAAGTTCGACACCTCTCAACACCTTGCTGACGTAGTAAATGGGAAATTGCTGCATGCCTTCTTCTCTAATTAGAACTGATCCCACATCCCCGGGAGTAACTGCCAGATAAAAGTATAGGACATCACCCAGTTGTGGCCTACTCAGCAGTGGGGGCATGCCAAGAAACTGTTTTAGCTCTTTAAAAGCTTGCTGGCATTCCGAGTCCCATTCAAATTTCTTCAAATTCTTGAGCGCCCTGTAGAAGGGGAGACAGCACTTAGCCGAATAGGAGATGAACCTACTAAGAGCTGTCACCCTGCCATTAAGTTTTTGTACATCCCTAATGGATTTCAGAGGTTCCATCTGTAGAATGGCTTGAATCTTGACTGGATTAGCCTCTATATCCCTTTTCGAAATCATGAACCCCAAGAACTTGCCGGACTGTAACCCAAAAGCGCACTTCTCCGGATTGAGCTTCAGACCGAACTTCCTCAGAGTTTGGAAGGTTTCTGTAAGCTTGGTTGGGAGATCACGAGATGACTTTCCCTTGACGATCATGTCATGTACATACACCTCCATGTTTCTGCCTAGCTCATTAGCAAACAATTTTTCCATTAATCTCTGATATGTAGCGCCTGCATTTTTCAATCCAAACGGCATCACCCGGTAGCAGTATGTGGCTTGGTGAGTGATGAATGTTGTCGTCCTCCGAGTTCATTGGTATCTGGTGGTAACCAGATGAAGCATCTAAGAAAGCATACTCCTCGGATCCTGCCGTCGAATCAACTAGGAGGTCGATGTTTGGCAAAGGGTAGTTGTCCTTAGAGCAAGCCCTGTTGAGGTCTGTGAAATCTACACACATCCTCCATTTTCCATTGGCCTTCTTTACTAAGACCACATTGGAAAGCCAGTCTGGATATAAAACCTCCCGGATGAACCCGTTCTTGAGCAAGACATCCGTTTCTTGTGTCATTGCTGTCTGCCGTTCTGGGGCATGGTTCCGCTTCTTCTGCTCGACGAGCTTGCTATCCGGTCTGATATTTAATGAATAGCACATAACATCGACAAAAATCCCCTTGATGTCCGAAGGCTCCCAAGCGAACACATCTACGTATTCTTGCAGTACTGTAATGAGTGCCTGCACTTCATCTTCTTTCTTGCTTGCCCCAATCTTCACTTTCCATCCTGGGACTATTTCAACTTCTACTAATGAATCAACTGGCTCTGCTCTCCACTCTTCTCCAGTAGAAACATCCAGAGAATCCAACGGCATGGCCTAATTGACTTCTTTCAACATCGTAATGTATGTTTCCTGAGCTGCTTTCTGGCTCCCTCGCAACACTGCCATGCCCCTAGAGGTAGGGACCTTAAGCAGCAGCTTTCGTATGGAGATGTATGCGTCAACCCCCGCCAATAATGGTCTCCCAAAGATGATGTTGTAGGCCAATGGGATATCTACGACCATGAAGCAGTTGCTGCAAGTCTGGGTCACCTTATCATCTCCGAGCTCCAAAGATAATTTGGCCAATTCCTCTACTTTGACTGGCTGACCCAATATCCTGATCAGTGGCGCAAACACTGGTTTCGGGATGTTATCTGACATTTTCAAGGCCTTGAATTCCTGTAGAGTAATGAGATTGACTGTGCTACCCGTGTCCACAAGAATACTCTGGACTAGGTAATCTTGAATTACTGCCCCCTGCAATAACATGTATGACTCCAGCTAGGGCTTTTCTGCTAGTGCTTGCCTAGTTATCTTGACGGCGAGGAGAGCAGGATCTGTCTTTAGGGAAGGGGGATTCGGTTTAGGGGGTTGGAAAAAAAAAGATCTGACTAAGAAATTTCTGTTTAGAAAACCTTTTATTAGAAAAAGAAAATTTTTCACAAAAGATTTTCTTTTCAGTTTCTACATAAAACAAATTTCCTTTAAAAATCTCTTTTATTCTTGAATTACGCTAATACGGGAAAACGAGATCCATTCGTTTTCATCCAACTAGCTAATTCAGATATTTACTGCTGTCCAAATTCCAAGAAAGAGAAAACAATCTCCTTCTCTTGGCTTATTTTTTTAAAGTGATTTTTTGCAACCGAAAATCTCTTCCGTTCGCGCGGTCACAATCCGATCCTTGTAGAACTCGAGGAGTCAATATCTTACAACGTTCACCTTCGCAAGGTAAAAAAAAAATCCTAGGGTAAACATTCTGAAGTTATTATTTTAAACTCGACTTATTTTCGTTAATTTCTTGCATAAAAATCCTCTTCATCAAATTAAAACGACAATTTGACTTTTTTGGGTTTACTATTCGGAAACAAACTCGACCGACGAGCATAAGGACCGCCGACGGCCGTCTCTCAATAGAGCAACGGGAAGTCGCACGCCCGTCGGTCATACATTTTGGGCCGTCCCTGGGCCTCTTTTTCCACTTAACCTATTTTCTTTTCTTCTTTCATTTAAAAATGGTTTCATTATTCAATTTCTTCTACTTCGCTCCTTATTGTTTAACTTCACGTTTGTTTTCTCTTTTAAACTATATTAACGTGTTCTTTATTTTGTGAGTTATTATTTTGATTTGTTGGGCGAATTTGGAGCCATTTGGTGTAGACGCTGTTGCAAAGACTTAAGGGTCCCATCTCGGGTTCATTCTCTCGACTTTATCGTTTTTCATTATATTATTATTGTGAATAATGTTATTTTATATTTCCTCGCTGATGTAAAAATGACTAAATGTTTTTTTTATTAATTAATTAAATTAAAGTTTTTCTCATAAATTGAGGACCAATGTCCTATCTTTTCTAACAAATAAAAATCGACGCCTCAAAACCATTTTATAATAAATATGCATGCGAGAACCAATATCCTCATCTTTAATATATATCCCGTTTTATGCATGCTTTGTGTTTTATTTACAATGGGGGTTGTATTCCGCCCCTAGTTTTGTTGTAATCTATTTTCATGCACTTTACTTTAATTATGCTTTATTTATCGTTTCTTTTGAATGAATAACTTGCGCTTCAATTTAATTGCACCGAATTGAATGAGGAATTGGATGAAACGATAAATTCAAAACTCAATTATAAATCTAATCAAGGTATAAATAAATGGGAAGTCCCGAACCTGCTCTGGTCTTTGGGCTCAATGAGGCGAGAGGGCCACCTCGGCATTTTGTTGGGGTGGAAACCTCCAAGACACCTCTTGTGTCCCGTAAAAGGATCAAATTTGCACAGTCCTAGGCGCCACGAGGCGAGAGAGCCATCTTAATATTCTATTAAGGTGGATACCTCCAAGACACCTCTGGTTTGCCCAAGTATGAGGCTAGAGGACCATTCTGTCATTAGGGTGGATACCTCCAAGACACCTCCGGCTTGCCTATGATGGACATAGTAGTGCTGTCTTAGACTCACTGAGGCTAGATGACCTTTTTCAATGTTCTATTGGGTGACGACTCCAAGAAACCTCCTTATTGCCCAACATAGACGCACTTGTAATTTCTTACAAGTTTTAATGAACCTCTCTCGAAAGCCCTAAAAGCGGGTTTTCGGGGTGCCCCGGGGTTCGGCGCCCGTCACAATGGCGACTCCACTGGGGATAATACTCGAGACTTCGCTTTGAAAGTGCCTTGGTTAAAATTTACAATTGATTTTTAATTTAAACATTTCATCCTTTTTCGAAATTGCATTACATCTCATTAGAGCCTTACATCTATGCTAGTTTGGTCCCTCTTTCAACCCCGGTGTTGTTCACTCAATGTAGGGAAGTGTTAAGGATGATCACAAGCCCAAGCCTCGTACCATCATGGTATATTAAATGGAGATCCGATCGGTCGTTACGCTCGTGATGAGCTAGACCCATTAGCAGGAACTATGCTTGGGTAGCCCTAAAGTAACATCACCCTGGCCAAAGCTCATGCAATGGCAATAGATACTTCCCCTAGGTGGTATGATCCATAATACTTTGCTTGCTATATGGATCATTTTGTATTGGACAATCCCAAATAATCTGATTGGTCACCTAATCAAAGGCTTTCATGCCTAGATAGGCCCATGTCAATTTATTCGGACTGCCTAAATACACAATGATTATAACTCATACGCCTGTGCATTAGTTAAGAGAGGTTATGCTGCCAGTTTTGCACTGTGCACCTGTGACGCGCGCTGGACCCCGCCGCCGCCCGTGGGACTGCCCGCTCTAGGGAGATCGGGGCATTTGAGGATCCGTTGACAGCTTGCAATAAATTGCAAGTGCGTCTATGTTGGGCAACAAGAAGGTTTCATGGAGTCGCCACCCAATAAAACATTGGGAAAGTTTCTCTCGCCTCGGAGAGCCTAAGACTGCGCTTAGTATCTATTTTGGGCCAACCAAAGGGGTCTTGAAAGGTAAACCTCTCGCCCTAAGGAGCCTAGGATTAACGTCAAAGTCTCGTGACACAAGAGGTATCTGGGAGGGTAAACCTCTCGCCTCTTTGAGCCCAAAGACCAGAGATAGGTTCGGGACTTCTCATTTATTCGTACTTTGATTAATTTTACAATTAGGTTTTGAATTTATTATTTCACAATTTTTCCATACGATCCAATCAATTAAAAGGCGCAATCATTCACGTAAAAGCAAAAAATAAAAGCGAATCTAAAATAAAGCATTCAAAAGTAAATTACAATAAAATTAGAGGCAGAATACAACCCCCATTGTAAATAAAATACGAATCATGCATAAATCGGGATATTCATTAATGATGAGAACATTGGTACTCGCACACATACTTATTATGAAATAATTTTGATGTGATGATTTTGGATGGAGAAAATTGAGACATTGGTCCCATTTTTATTAGGAAATTCCATTTTGGTAGAAAACGTTCGTGTGGCGGTTCCTTTTAGTGCGGTCGAAAATCATTTTATGATTACAGACTACAAATAAATAAAATAAAGCAAAATAAATAATAATTACATATGCCTAAATAAATAAATAATAAATAAAATCTAGTTTAATTGTCCTGACCGTGCTCCTCGAACGAGTCACATGCCACTCGTGGTTATAGCCGTAACAGGAAATAATATTGATTAGTAATAAATAAATAAAATAATTGAATAAATAATTAAATGCATAAGCAAATAATTGAATAAATTAAATTGAAGAAGATATTTAAAATGATAAATGAATAATTAATTAAATAGATGAAATAATGGAATAAATTAATAGTTAATTAATGGATGCGCAATATAAATGATAATTATAATAATGAAATAATAAAATAAATCACATTAGCCAAATAATAATAATATATTAACAATAATAATAATAATAAAATGATATATTAATATATATATAGTAATAAATATACAATAATAAATAAATATATAATAAATATATAATAATAATAATAATAAAATAATATAAAATAGAATATTAATAAATAAACAAATAATAAAAAATAATAACATAATAATATCAATAACCAATAAAACAATAATAGACAAATCCAATAATAGTAATAATAATAATAATAACAGAAAAATAAATAATAATAATAATAATAATAATAATAATAATTCAGAAATTAAATAAATAAATAAATATATAATAATAATAATAATAATAATAATAATAATAATAATAATAATATTAAAATAGGGGGAAGTGGAGTTTACCTCGCCGGAAGAGAGGTGGTCGACACCACCTATGCCGGAAGGGAGATCGGGACACCGTGAATCCACCGGAGCTGGTCACTCGCCGGAAAGAGCTCTGCCGTCGCCGAAAAATGCCTTGAAGCATCCGAGTCTTCTTCTCTCACACGCCGTCTGCCGGAGTCCGATGGAGGAACGGTGGGCATCGCCTGAATCGTCCGGCTGTGGGGAGTGCGCCGGTGTGGCGCGTGCTGTCGTGTGCGGCGGCGGTTGGCCGGCGGGAGCAGCGCCCCTCCTCTCCTTTTTTCTTCTTTCTCTTCTTCTCTCCGGCGCTTCTGGTCTCCGTTGGCCCCTGTTCCTCTCTTCTCTCCTATTCTTTCTATTTCCCTTTTATTTTCCTTTGATTTTTGGTTTCACTTCCTTTGGTCCTCTTTGCCTTGATTTGTTCCTCTTCTTTTCCTTTTTATTTCTTTGATTTTCTGGGTCTCGGGTTCCCTGTTCTTGCTCTCTTCCTCTTTCTTTTTCTTTCTTTTTCTTTTCCTTTCTTTTTCTTCTCTCTCTCTTTTCTTTTTCTTGGTCCTTTTTTCTTGATGTGCCGAGCCCCCTTAATTTTCCTCATCTTATTCTTTTTATACCCCACAAATTAGGGCTAAAGGTCACAATGGTAATTTCCTCCATAATTCCCTCCTTTTCTTCTTTTTAATTAATCTAACTTAATTCAAATAACACACATTAATTAATTAATTAATTAATTTAAACACTACATATTAATTAAACATTACACTAATTACTCATTACATATATTACATCTTAATATAATTATCATATATATTATCTATTTAATTAAACACTCTACATACTAATTAATATTAATTAAATAAACTTTAATTTTTCATGCATTATAATTACACAATAATATTAGCCATTTAACCAACCAATAAATTAACTAATTAATTAACAAACAACATTAACTAATTAATTTTTAATTTCACACACAGATATTTATATTTATTATTTTTTTTCCGGAGGGAATAATCAAGGATCAAAAAATCACTATTTTCATTTTATGCCGGACTCGGGACCCGGTGTCTACAGTTGCGCCCAATTTTGGCAAAGCTAGTGGTAGACACCTAGGTGAGCCAAAATTCAAAGAGGAGGAGAGAGGGGATTACATACCTGTGGTGGAGACCTTACCTTCTTGCCGAGAGTCGGATAAAGAGATGCCTCCTCAGAGGGTTCCGAGATTTGCCTCCTCAAAGGACTTTGGGATTTTGCCTCCTCAGAGGGCTTTGGGGTTTGCCTCCTCAAAGGACTTCAAGATTTGCCTCCTCAGAGGGCTTCATGTTTTGCCTCCTCAAAGGTCTTCAAGATTTGCCTCCTCAAAAGACTTCAAGATTTGCCTCCTTAGAGGTCTTTGGGATTTGCCTCTTCAAAGGACTTCAAGATTTGCCTCCTCAGAGAACTTCAGGATTTGCCTCCTCAAAGGTCTTCAAGATTTGCCTACTCAAAGGACTTCGAGATTTACCTCCTCAGAGGTCTTCAAGATTTGCCTACACAAAGGACTTCAAGATTTGCCTACACAAAGGACTTCGAGATTTGCCTCCTCAAAGGACTTCAAGATTTGCCTCCTCAGAGGTCTTCAAGATTTGCCTCCTCAGAGGTATTCAAGATTTGCCTCCTCAGAGGTGTTCAAGATTTGCCCCTCAGAGGTCTTCGGTTGATTGTCTGCCCCCTGAGAGGTCTTGGGTTGATTGTTTGCCCCTTGAGAGGTCTTTGGTTGAGATTTTGATTGATGTTTGGAATGATGTCATCACTTGGTTTCTGCCGGTGTCTGCATCGAGTCTCTTTTTCTGCAAGACTTAGAAAGGCAAATATGCAGAAAAAAAATGTAAGCATGCTCGTGAGATGCATGTGTATGCAGCAATGCAGTATAAAAATTTATCTGAATGGATTTGGAGGCGACAACCGATTTGGTTGCAATTTGCAGTAAGATCGGTGCCTTCTGGAATTGCCTTTGAATTTCATGCTTTTTGGGGATCACGAGGTTCTCATCTGAAACCTATAGTCATTATTTTAAGGTAATGCGTCCCTTGTGGATTTTCACACTAGCTTTTCTTGGCGGGAAATACGTCTTTTCGGATTTTCACATAACCCTGTACCTTATTTTTTGCCTAGAATGGAGCCAACCCAATCCAGCGGTTTTTTTTTTTTTTTTTTTAGGACAGACTGCCTGTTTCCAGGTTTTCACCCTGCCCTTTGGCCTAACTTTTGCTTAGAGCGCTAATTACGGTTTTTATCTCTAATGGCCTCTTCTTTTTTTTTTCTTTTTTCTTTTTTTTTTCTTTTTTTTTTTTTGCAGAGAAGCTGAAATTATTACCAAAGATCTTTCGGGTGTGACTGTCATGTGCTTGTGCCTCAAATCACAGTTGCACAAGATTGATTCCTGTCATGAAGCACAACTGTAGACACTGGCTTCACAGTTGACAACATGATGAGTTGATTGGCGTGCTTGAATGATGAGAGCGGCAACGGATAGACAATAGCTTTGAGTATACAAGATGAACTGCTCTGGTTACATCAATATCATTGTATAAATGCACGTATTTCAATTTGATTTCATAACACATGATCATTATTTGATATTAATCTCAAGATACAAAACCTCATTTAATCTCGGGATGGATCTTGAAAGCATCAAACACCTGTTGTCAATCAGCACTCTTTTGATTTTCACAATTGAATATTTTCTCTCTGCTCTTATTTTATTCTTTGAACGTGGATTCTAGATGCAACGTTAGAGACAAGACTTAACTCGAATGCATGAATGCACTCGTGGCTCCTCGCTTGAAGCTCTAGAAACACCATAGGCCTCTTCTTACGTACCAAACCTTTTTAGAAGGTCATCTCCGCTAATTGGATAAGACTGAACCCAGAATCAAGAGGTCTTACTTTGGTTGTAATGTCAGGGTTAGATAGATGTCTGTCAAAAAAAGATCAGGTCGCTAGAGAAAAATGGCCGCGATATTTTCTCCACTGATGGGTGAACCGTTCTCAGCTCAGTTGCATATACAAAGGATTTTTTTGAATTTGGGCTCGGTAACATTTTAACTCCTTGAGATCAAAATAAAAAAGGGTAATCATTGAAACTAGTCAATTAGTTACTATTTTGAGCTCTCTTTTTTGCTTCTTCTCTTTTTTTTTTTGAATTTTTTTTTTTTGCTTTCTTTTTTTTTTTTTGAGCTCATGCCTTTTATGCATAACTAAACCCTCTTTCCAAAGTGTAAACTTACCCTTACCAAGGCAATTTTTGATAACCCAAAGAATTGTTTGAACATACATCCATCCCTTCCAGAGCGGCCACTCTTCTAAGGGGAAGCCAAA
Source organism: Excoecaria cochinchinensis (assembly GCA_947683425.1). Classification (NCBI taxonomy): domain Eukaryota; kingdom Viridiplantae; phylum Streptophyta; class Magnoliopsida; order Malpighiales; family Euphorbiaceae; genus Excoecaria; species Excoecaria cochinchinensis. Next base: position 38,543,836 of record CANTUQ010000092.1, read on the forward strand.
ATCATTTTAGGCGAGGGGATAGTTTTAATGTGTGTAACAACAAAATTGGCATGTATTCAGCATACCAGTATAAAGGCTCAATAGGCTAGCAAGCGATTGCAGAATAAGGGTAGGAAATAGTCATTTAGAGAGCTATGCAAAGAAAAGATTGCCTAAATCATTTTCTACATTCAGCCTTATCCAGAGGTAGCTTTGACGGGTAATCAGAAAGGTTCTAGTGCCCTTAGTGAGTTTTCATCCAGTCCCCTAATTGCAACTAGTTTTTCTTCCTTATTTTTATTTTCTCTCTGAAATTTCCTCTCTACAGGAGTTATATCAGATGCTATCAAGATTTTCCTTGGATTTTCCAAAGTTCCAAGATTAAATGCAGTAGTATTAATCGAATTAATGTCAAAATGAATGAATATATCATGATCATGAGAAATGAAATCATTATAAATAATATACAAGTACGCAAAAACATTGTTCATCATATTAACATAACCAAAATGTTATAAGGAGTTCTCAAAACACAAAGACATAATACATAATATCTCCTTGTAGTTCTTGCAAAATATGCCACTCCGATGGACTGGATCCGATCACATATTCAGTGGAGGGACTGCATTGTAGCCCGGCTTCTTCTTTTTCTCCCTCTTCTCAGGGTCGGTGATCTGCTTCGTGTCAATAAGATCTTGAATTTCATGTCTTAGCCTCGCACAACGGTCCGTCATATGCCCCGTGTGCTGGTGGAAAGCACAATACTCATCATCTTTATGACCCAGTTGTCCTTGGGTTTGGGCTGGCTTAGGAGGTAGGGGCTGCAGCTTCCCTTCTTTTATCAATCTTTTTAAAACCCAGGATAAAGGACGGCCCAAATTTGAAAAGTGTCTTTGACCTTGTCCCACTCCGGTAGCTGAAACTTCGGCAGTCTTGCCATTTCTGCTATTACCGCCCCCAGCATCACTCGGTCTATTCCCTGATTGATTTCCAAAGTTCCTCCAAGGAGAGCTATTCTGACTCGCCTTCTTTTCCAGGTAGGCCCCCTCAGCTTCTACAGCAATATCTTTTAGTGACTCCCAATCTCTAAACCCTTTAAAGCTAAGCAAATCTCTCGGGTAAGGACAGGAATTTCTAATAAATAGCCTAATCTGATCAGCTGTGTCAGGCTTCTGTTTTATCTTCATAACCCTGTTCCTCCACCTTGTGAGGTACTCGTTGAATGATTCGTCGGGCTTTTGCTGTAGAAGTTCGAGGTCCTTCAGGGTGACCTCCATTCTGGTGCTGCAGTCATACTGCTTCATAAATTCATCGGTCAGTAGGTCCCAGTCTTCTTTACACCTCCTATCCAGCCCATGGTACCAATCCACTGCAGGACCCGACAGGCTGAGGCAAAAATACTCCACCTTTTGCTTCTTGCTTAGCCCCGTGCCCTTCATCACTAAGGTGTACTGCTTGACATGCGTAGAAGGGTATGAAGTACCGTTAAACTTTGGCAGCTCAGGCATTTTAAATCTCTGGGGCAGCAATTCTTTATCTCCCAGATTTTTGTCTTCAGGGTTGACCCCTTTTCCAGCTGACAACATTCGGGTGATGGCCTCAATCTGCTGTCTCATTACTCTCAGAGTCTCATGCTCCACCTTGGGTGCTCTACCCCTCACAGGTTGGTGGGCTGCTATGTCCTCAATCTCATCTTCTTCCACAAAATCCTCCTCGGGATTATGAACTCTTGCCCTTCTTGGCTCAATAGGTGCAGCCTCGTTCTCATTAACAGGTTGACGAGCAGCCAATCCAGCGAAGGGAGCCTCCCCACCAGCAGGCGGTTCAACTTGCCCCTGAGGAGGGACTGCCGGTGCTTGTGGAGCAATAGGTGGCTGCAGAACAGGAGGTGCTTGTGCAACAGGGGGATGGGCAATTCTTTTGGCCATAACACCCATCATATCCAACATTCGCCGTTCGAATTCATCCAGTCTTCGGGCAAGGTCTTGAGTGGTTAAGTTTTCAGTTTCATCCGCCATGGAGGATGAGGTACTAGATGTCGAGAGTGGCTCAGGATCCCAATCAAGCACTAATTCGAGCAATCCAAAGGGCGAGTCTGTCCTTACTAATCGACCGTCGGGACCTCTAACCCACTTGGAAGAATCTATAATGGCTGAAAATTTAAATTGTTAGAATGATGCGTGTATGACAATATACAATGCATGATCGTGAATTGTGCGGATGGAGTGAAAAAATCAATAAATTGCAATTATGCGATGCAATGCATGAAAATAAATGTACACATGATGGTATATGTATGTGAAAAACAATATGCAGGCAAAAGGATATATACACACAATATGAAATGTATTTCTTATTTTTTATATTTTATATATTTATATATTTTTTTATTTTTGATTAATTTTTTTTTTGACATGAATGACATGTGATGTATGTGTATGTTGTGCAGCATTCACAGCCACATGCAAGCAGATAGATCCTTCCAACCTTATTTCTCCCACACACGGGGTCGTGCGGTCTCTTTCCTAGGTGGGCTTTATCCAAGGGTTAACAGGGAACCCAATGGACGCGTATAGTGTGCGGTGAAAAACTGGCAGCATAACAACTCTTACTTTAAAGCACATGCGCATGGATGTTTGGCCATTATATATTTAAACAATTCGATTAAATCAAGATGGGCCCACCGGGGCATAAAAGCCTTTGATGAAAACCATTTAATTTGATTGATTTTGTTCAATATATGATAGGCCAAATAGCAAGAACGATATTATGGTACATGTCACCTAGTGGAAGTTTCTAGTGCCATTACATGGGCTTCAGTCATGGGTGGTGTTATTTTAGGGTTACCCAAGCATGGTCCCTGCAAACAGGCCTAGCTCATCACGAGCGTAATGACCGATCGGGTCACCATTTGATATACCTTGATGGTACGAGACTTGGGCTGGTGATTATCCTTAACAATTCCCTAAATTGAGTGAAAATAGGGTCGTGCTTCGGGAACGCACCGGGGCTAATAAAGGGACCAAACTAGCATAGTTCTAAGGCTCTAATGTGATGCAATACAGCTTTGAAAGAAAGTGAAATTTCTAAACTAAAACTTAATTGTAAATTTTGATCAAAGTACTTTGGAATCGAAGTCTCAAATATCTCCCCAGCAAGTCGCCACTGTGACGCGCGCCGGACCCCGCGGCCGCCTGTGGGACCGCCCGCTCTAGGGCGATCGGGGTATTTGAGGGTCCGTTGACAGCTTGTAATAAATTGCAATTGCGTCTATGTTGGGCAACAAGAAATTTTCATTGAGTCGCCACCCAATAAAATATTGAAAAAGTTTCTCTCGCCTCGGAGAGCCTAAGACTGCGCTTAGTATCCATTTTGGGCCAACCAAAGGGGTCTTGGAGGGTAAACCTCTCGCCCTAAGGAGCCTAGGATTAACGTCAAAGTCTCGTGACACAAGAGGTGTCTTGGAGGGTAAACCTCTCGCCTCTTTGAGCCCAAAGACTAGAGATAGGTTCGGGACTTCTCATTTATTCGTACTTTGATTAATTTTACAATTAGGTTTTGAATTTATTATTTCACCATTTTTCCATATGATGCAATTAATTGAAAGGCGCAATCATTCACGTAAAAGCGAAAAATAAAAGCGAAATTAAAATAAAGCATTCAAAAGTAAATTACAATAAAATTAGAGGCGGAATACAACCCCCATTGTAAATAAAATACGAATCATGCATAAATCGGGATATTCATTAATGATGAGTACATTGGTCCTCGCACACATACTTATTATGAAATAATTTTGATGTGATGATTTTGGATGGAGAAAATTGAGACATTGGTCCCATTTTTATTAGAAAATTTCATTTTGGTAGAAAACGTTCATGTGGTGGTTCTTTTTAGAGCGGTCAAAAATCATTTTATTATTACAGACCACAAATAAATAAAATAAAGTAAAATAAATAATAATTACATATGCCTAAATAAATAAATAATAAATAAAATCTAGTTTAATTGTCTTGACCGTGCTCCTCGAACGAATCACATGCCACTCGTGGTTATAGCCGTAACAGAAAATAATATTGATTAGTAATAAATAAATAAAATAATTGAATAAATAAATAAATGCATAAGCAAATAATTGAATAAATTAAATTGAAGAAGATATTTAAAATGATAAATGAATAATTAATTAAATAGATGAAATAATGGAATAAATTAATAGTTAAATAATGGATGCGCAATATAAATGATAATTATAATAATGAAATAATAAAACAAATCACATTAGCCAAATAATAATAATATATTAACAATAATAATAATAATAAAATGATATATTAATATATATATAGTAATAAATATACAATAATAAATAAATATATAATAAATATATAATAATAATAATAATAAAATAATATAAAACAAAATATTAATAAATAAACAAATAATAAAAAATAATAACATAATAATATCAATAACCAATAAAACAATAATAGACAAATCCAATAATAGTAATAATAATAATAATAACAGAAAAATAAATAATAATAATAATAATAATAATAATAATAATAATAATAATAATAATAATAATAATAATAATAATAATAATAATAATAATAAAAATTCAAAAATTAAATAAATAAATATATAATAATAATAATAATAATAATAATAATAATAATATTAAAATAGGGGGAAGTGGAGTTTACCTCGCCGAAAGAGAGGTGGTCGACACCACTTGTGCCGGAAGGGAGATTGGGACACCGGGAATCCACCGGAGCTGGTCACTCGCCACAAAGAGCTCTGTCGTCGCCGAAAAACGCCTTGAAGCGTCCAGGTCTTCTTCTCTCACGCGCCGTCAGCCAGTGTCCGATGGAAGAACGGTGGGCGTCGCCTGAATCATCCGGCTGTGGGGAGTGCACCAGTGTGGCGCGTGCCGTCGTGTGCGGCGGCGGTTGGCCGGCGGGAGCAGCGCCCCTCCTCTCCTTTTTTTCTTCTTTCTCTTCTTCTCTCCGGCGCTTCTGGTCTCCGTTGGCCCCTGTTCCTCTCTTCTCTCCTATTCTTTCTATTTCCCTTTTGTTTTCCTTTGATTTTTGGTTTCACTTCCTTTGGTCCTCTTTGCCTTGATTTGTTCTTCTTCTTTTCCTTTTGATTTCTTTGATTTTCTAGGTCTCGGGTTCCCTGTTCTTGCTCTCTTTCTCTTTCTTTCTCTTTCTTTTTCTTTTCCTTTCTTTTTCTTCTCTCTTCTCTTTTCTTTTTCTTTGTCCTTTTTTCTTGATCTGCCGAGCCCCCTCAATTTTCCTCATCTTATTCTTTTTATACCCCACAAATTAGGGCTAGAGGTCACAATGGTAATTTCCTCCATAATTCCCTCCTTTTCTTCTTTTTAATTAATCTAACTTAATTCAAATAACACACATTAATTAATTAATTTAAACACTACATATTAATTAAACATTACACTAATTACTCATTACATATATTACATCTTAATATAATTATCATATATATTATCTATTTAATTAAACACTCTACATACTAATTAATATTAATTAAATAAACTTTAATTTTTCATGCATTATAATTACACAATAATATTAGCCATTTAACTAACCAATAAATTAACTAATTAATTAACAAACAACATTAACTAATTAATTTTTAATTTCACACACAGATATTTATATTTATTATTTTTTTTCCGGAGGGAATAATCAAGGATCAAAAAATCACTATTTTTATTTTATGCCGGACTCGGGACCCGGTGTCTACCGCACCATGCGCATCCATCGGGTTCTCTGTTAACCCATGGATCAAGCCCACCTAGGATAGAGACCCCACGATCTTGTGTGTGGGGGCAATAAGGTTGGAGGGATCTATCTGCTTGCATGTGGTTGTGGATGATACATTGCATATTCATGTTATTCATGCATAAATAAAATTTTTATTTTCTCCCTATGTATACATCTTATTCTTTGCATATAATTATTACATGTACATATTATCCTGTATATAGTTTTTCACATGTCTCACATGTACCATTATAATCTCTTTTAACCATTGTATACCATTTGTTGCACAGCACGACCATGCACTGCATATTATTCATGCATTATTCTAACTCTTTGCCTTTCAGACACCGTAGACCATTTACTTGGGTGGTTTAGGGATCTCGATAGTCGTCCGAAGAATGATCAGAGTTTGGATTGGCCGACAGAGACCTAGCATTCCTGCCAGAGCATCTGAAGGCATTAAAAATGACTGGCCCTTCACAACTGACAGAAGAGACTCGCGCCCTGATTGCCCAAGAGATAGATAGAAGGTTTGAAGAGCTAGAAAAAAGGCTATTAGCTGTGATCAAAGAAAGAATGGATGCTATGGCATTGGTTCTCCAAGCTCAGCTTATGGTAACATCTCTTAACCAAGTGAAGCCCGCCACGATCGAGAAGGCTCATACAGCGACGACTCCAGTTCCTCCTTTTCCTTTTGAGGCCAGAGGTAAGAGGTCACTTAATTCACCAGTTGAACAAAGGGAAAATAGGAGGCCTACTTTAGAACATGGCATTATGTCCGAAGAGGATGAAGACCCTGCAATCATGCGTACTCCAAAGAATGAAAGCTCAGGAGGCCTTGACAATAGTAAGGTGAATGCTAAGGCTGCAGAAGTCCCAGCCACTAGAGCAGTTCAGTCCCACCTCACTGTTTCGGGTAGGCTATTATCCTGGCACTTCACCCGTCTCATCAGGAAAGGGAAGTTATAACCCTTGTCGGCCGAGCCTGCCCCAAGTCAAGGACACCCTAGACATAGGGCAGATTGGTACTGTGCGTACCACCAGTATTCAGGACATAGAACAGACTACTGCCGTCCTCTAAGAGATCGCATTCAAGAACTGGTGCTAAACCCAAGAAAGGAAAAGATTGTGGAATCGCTAACCATGGAGGTGAGGCAAAGGTATTTTTCTAATTTGGGTAGATCTTTGTCTTGGTTCCTCAAGAGGCTAATAAAGGAGGGGATATTACAACCATTACCAGCTAGGCCAGCTAGAAGCCAGGGACAGCCCAATCATAAGGAAGATGAGTATTGTGCCTACCACCAATACACCAAGCATACCACAGATGATTGTAAGGCTTTAAGACATGCCATTCATGACCTGATTGATTCCAAGAAGATCTCCGATCTAGAAAAGCGAGAGGGAAAGAATAAGATAGACTAAGTGCCTAAGTGGAAAGGCACGACGGTTATTAAGGATGGTGATGGACCATTATCTGCAACAGTTATGTCGGCAAGAACGGGAGTTGATTAGCTATTTAGAATGGTCTTTTTATTTTTGAACTGTTTAATAATGACATTTTAGTTTCATTAATAAGATGAACGTCTTTGCTTACTTATGTTATGTCTCTTATGATTTTACTATGCATAATCATGATCATAACTTATTCATATTTGACATTGATTCAATTGATGCTACTCCATTTAATCTCAGAAACTTTGGAAGAACCCAAAGAAAATCTTAATAGCATCTGTTATAACTCCTGAAGAGAGATCAAAATTTGAGAGAATTAAAACAAAATATGGAAAGGGTATTTGCTTGGACATATGAAGACACACTAAGAGTTGATCATGGAATCACTAGGCACATCGTTCAAACACACTACAATCATGAACTAGCCATGCAGAAGCTCAGAAGATTGAAGCTGGAAGGGGCAGAAAAGGTCAAAAAGAAGAATCTACAAGCAGAAATGAAGCCAAAATTTCTAGTCGAAGTTAAATGTCAGTCTTGGCTGGTCAATGTTGTACCAAATTGAGAAGAGGATGAGTGCGTGTATGTGTAAACTATTAGGATTTGAACAAAGCTTATCCTCAAAAGAACAAAAAAAAAAGAGAAGAGAGAAAGAAAAGAATCGATATGTAGATCGGAAGATGATCATGGGGGGGCAAGCTTTGTTCAAATCCCATTGATCTATACATGCCCGTACTTTGCCATTTTTCTTGACTTCTGAAAATGACCACAAGAAGTATATCGACTTACAACGGATACAGGATGCTCGATCTTGGGAAAAGACATCATAGGGGAGGTATACCCCACGGCCACTAATGGATGGGGTTATCAAAAAGAATCCAGTAGGTCACTATATTTTCCCACGCCATGTAGGGTTCAAGGACGGAAAGACATTTTATGGTTAAGTTGTTCCAAAAGTATGGCATTGAAGACCATTAGTCCTCTCTGCATTGCACTCAAACTAATGGGACAACAGAGGTTGCTAATAAGAAGATCTTGATCAAGATGGTTCAAAACTACAAGGATTGGGCAGAGCAATGGCCTTTTGCGCTTTGAAGCTAGAGAACCGCCATCGAAACCTCTACAAGAGTCACTTTTTATTCCTCGACACATAGGAAAAAAATAGTATGGCCAATCAAAATAGAGCTCAAAGCTTTAAGAATAATCATGAAAGCCCAAAATTTGGATGCCGACAGGGCACAGCAACGACAGCAGCAATTGGACATATCAGACAAGGACAGGTCATGAGACTACTGCCACGGTCATATCTATCAGTAAACACTCTGCTCGATCATCCAGGAAACAACCATTGAAGAAGAAAAGTTCAAATGTTCCATACAAATGAGGTAAGTCCAGGCCGAAGTGAGAGGATCCCCTTGTCCTTAAGAAATTGTTATCCAATATAACAGAAACAGGCAGCAATGAAGTTGACTTCAAGAACCGATCAACGTTGACAAACCCAAGAGGATTCACGGCTAAAGACTAAAATTAAAAAAAAGAGAATAAAAGGCCCGCGGGTCGAAAACAGAAAAAAGGCGGCCTTGCTAAAAATGGGCGCCTCGTCAGGGTGAAAACCAAAAAAGGCATCTTGGGCAAAAATTAGAGGCTTGAGAGAAAATATCCAATCAAAAAAACCCGAGAGGGCTGATTGGAGAAAGGAGTTTGATGCTTGCAAGATATACTCTAAGATTAGATATAGTTTTGCATTCTGAATCAATGTTAGATAATGATCATGTATAGAGAAATCATACCGAAATGTACATAATCTTTGCAAATACACGTGCTCATTATTTTCTAGTTCATTCATAAAAAGAGAAATGTTGTTCATTGCTGAATGCTTGAAATCTAAATGACTATGCTCTGCTACTACTCTCATCATCTAGATGTCTAAGTCGATGAGTTATGTTATCCACTGCGAGACTAATCACCTACATCTTAAATGCATTAGTGGGAGTAAAGGAACAATCCCCGATCGATGGCATAATAGTCTTCACCGACAGCTCGCCTAGAGGCCACGATGTATGGAGGTCGAAATCGAAGATAAAGATCCATCTTGGAAAGATAGGGTTGCCTCACTACATCGTTAATCCCTCTGAACTATCAAGTGCAATGGGTAGGTAAGGTAAAAAGGCAGCCTCATGAAGTCCTAAAGAGCCCGATCTGGCAGCACATTCATTAAGGGAGGCCATGGAATGCAATCGATGCTTAAGGTGAAAATGCTTCAAAGAATAATTGCGGATTACTCTAGGAAGGGGCTTTGATAGTAGCTTCAACTTTTCTTGCAGCCGTACCTGAAAGGCAAGAGAGTCTAAAAAAAAAAGGCCGTTAGAGATGAAAACTATAATTGACGCTCTAAGCAAAAGTTAGGCCAAAGGGCAGGGTGAAAACCTGGGAACAGGCAGTCTGCCCTTCAAAAAATGAAATGAATAAAAGCCGCTGGATTGGGTTGGGTCCATTCCAGGCAAAAATTAGGCACAGGGTCTTGTGAAAATTCCTAAATGGACGCATTTCCTACTAAGAAAAGCTAGTGTGAAAATCCACAAGGGACGCACTACCTTTAAAACAATGACCTTTGAAGCCTGGAGCGATAAGGCAGCGTTACTCCGAATAAATTTCCTTTAGGCAGGTGGTGCATAATGCAGAAATTAATTCAAAGTCATGAGGGTAAAAATGCTCATTGACCGGGGGGTAAAGATACGTACGGGTCAGTTCTCCTTAAAAAGATTATGGGTCAGAGTCCGTAAAGCCAAGACAACGCTTTTCTAGATCCTTGGGAGCATCAGACAATGTGGGCAGCCGAGCAATACCCTCAATGAATCCCTTAACCACCTGGGATGTGGTCTATTCATTTTTGCATATCACATGCATGTCACGTGCATTCAGTTTTTTACACGTATAGATATGTACACACAATTCTTGTACATTAATACTTTGCATGTGTTTCTTATATATGGTTTTGTATGTATATTTCACACCCATGATTCCATACACACACACAGTCTGTTGTATATGTTGTTGTGTACATGATTCAAAAGGAAAGGTCTGAGTAGACCTCATGAGCAAGGATGGTCCAAAGGACGGATTCATATCAACATTATCGCCCACAGTATCTGCCATAAAATCAGGTGTATATGTACAGGGGTGGAATGCCCAGAAGAACAAACCTATTCATGCATGCCATGCTAAAGGTAATTCAGAATCCCGCAAGTCCACAGAAAAGAAGGTCCATTGAAAAGCCAGACTACCTACGCATACTTCAATTGGAGGCAATCAAATGTAGAAATGGACCGAGGTATAATTTCAGCTTTGCATTGGCGTTCATCCATGCCGAACAATCAAGTCAAGATGAAGTCCTCACTAGAATGGAATCTTAAGGACCTGCTCCTAGAAAGACATTTAGAAGAGCAAGTCTACTCATACGCACCATGCCAGAAGCAGCAAGGTAAGTTTCTGTACCATGAGATGTATGCTTGTACACATCACACAATAATCAAGATGAAGTTCCCACGAGAGAAGAATCTCAAGGACCTGCTCCCAAGAGGGAAAAGAATAAGCCTTTCCATGCGCACCATTCCAGGAGCAAACAGATAAGTTTCTCTGTCATAAGATGTACGCTCACACACCTCACATAAAGTGTACAAAATCTGGATTAAAATGTATGTATATTGCACACACATGATTTCACAGACGTGCACAGTGTTTTATATATGTACATGGCTCAGATGAAGGGTCGGAATAGACCTCATGCTTAAAGATGATTCAAGAGATGAGTTCAACTTAACATTATCAGATTCATGCACGCCATGCCGGGGGCAATCAGGTAAGTTTCTCTATCATAAGATATATGCTCACGCACAGGACATAGTAAGTGTATCAAAGCCAAATTCAAATGTACAAATTCTCAAACAAATGCAAATATACAAAGAATACAACTCTTCAAACAAAAACAACACAAAAAACACAAATTCTCAAACAAAACAAAACAAAACAAAAAGAAGAGGACATTTTTAAGGCCTTGAAAATCCAATATACTGTAAATACATTCAAAAATTAAATATCAAAAACAAAAAAAGGAAAAAAACAGAAACAAAAATAGAAACAAAATAGAAAAATCACCCGCCTTCAGGTAAATAACAAAATTTCCAATCTAATTTTTTCTTTGAGAAAGCTCAGATCTTTTTTTTCCGCCCCAGAGGCTCAACATCAAATTCTCTCACTCTCTTGAGAAGTATGCAGGGCTTTTCAATAAGAAGGCTGCATTGGAGATGATAGAGGAATCGATATCTGGCATGTCACAATCAGTGCAATCAAGAAAATGGGGAACAACCAACCATCCTTCGGGGGCACACTCTGACATCGGCCCCAACAGGATAAGCGCCAGCAAAGAAAGCGACAAATGGTTCACCATACCGACCTAAGGATGGTCAACAGATCAGACATTGCACTAGCCGAACGGGGGTTAGCAGATCATACATTGCACTAGTTGTACGGGGGTTAGCAGATCAGACATTGCACTAGCCGGACGGGGGTTAGCAGATCAGACATTGCACTAGCTGGATGGGGGTTAGCAGATCAGACATTGTACTAGCCAGATGGGGGTTATCAGATTAGATATTATACTGACCGGATGACGGTTAGCAAATCAGATATTGTATTGACCGGATGGTGGTTAGCAGATATTACACTGACCAAATAATGGTTAATAGATAGGATGTTACACGGATCGGTTGGAGGTTACCAGGGTTATGCTGTGCAAGCTCAGAAGCGGCTACCAAGACAGAACGTTCAATCACATGCGATAGAACATATCGCAACCGAGATTGTAGTTAGAGAACACTACATCTCACAGACACTGCGCGAGCCGAGATGAGGCCAGCAGAACACATGCAATAGAACAAATTGCAACCAGAATTGCAGTTAGAGAACACTGCTTCTCACAACGGGATTGTAGTTAGAGAGTACTGCATCTCACAGTCACCGTGCAGGCCGGGAAGAGGCTAGCGGATCACCAGCGATAGAACAGATCGCAACCAGTATTGCAGTTAGAGAACACTGCTTCTCACAACGGGATTGTAGTTAGCGAACACTACATCTCATAGATACTGTGCGAGTCGAGATGAGGCCAATAGAGCACATGCGGTAGAACAGATTGCAGACAGAGGTTGTAGTCAGAGAGTACTGCATCTCACAGACACCGTGCATGCCGAGATGGGGACAGCGGGGCACACGCGATAGAACAAATCGCAAACAGGAGAGTGCAGTTAGACAACACTTCACCTTGCTCCGCACAGGCCGAGATGAGGCTAGCAGAATACAAAGCCACCGTGCATACCGAGACGAGGACAGCGGGGAACACGTGATAGAACAAATCGCAAACAGTAGAGGCAGTTAGACAACACTTCACCTCACACCGTGCATGCCAAGACGAGGACAGCGGGGCACACGCGATAGAATAGATCGCAAGCAGAGAGTGCGATTGGATAACACTTCACCTCACACTGCGCAGGCCGAGATGAGGCTAGCAAAACAGATCAGCCGCCACGTAGACCAAGATGAGGTTAGTGGGGGTAAACGCGATAGAACAGATCACAACCGAGATGGGGCTGGATAACACAACATCCCACAAATGGCGTACAGGCCGAGATGAGGCTAGCGGCACACTTGCAATAGGACGGATTGCAAAGGGGGTTGTAGCTGGGTGACACTACTTCCCAAAATCCTCATTTATCAGGCGGGCCGGGACGAGGCTCACCAGATGGGAATGAGAAGCCACTTGCTTCTACGCAACGTCAGGAAGGTAAGAACTACCTCAAGTACGCATTCTTCCTTTCTCCTCTGAATTTTGGCTCATCTAAATACTAGTGTACTACCTTCCCCAAAATTAGGGGCAACTGTAGACACCGGATCTTGAGACAGTCCAGATCTGAGTTACCCGATGAAGAAAATAAAGTCGATTTTCGAATGAAGGTTGAAGTTCGTGAGCATTCATTCACCAGTCTTACGAGGATCAGAAGCTTTTCAAGGAAAACGGGAGGTCTCGGAGAGTCGAGGGGGTCAAAACTTTGAAACTAGAGATTTTGGTCAAGGAACGGGAAGCCCGTCTCTGGGTTGAGAGACTCCCTGTCTCTCGATTCAGTGACTCCCCATCTCTTGATTGAGCGGGTGCCTGCCGCTAGGTTGAGAGACGCCTCGTCTCTCGGTTGAGAGACGTCCCATCTCTCGGTTGAGAGACGCCCCGTCTCTCGGTTGAGAGACGCCCCGTCTCTCGGTTGAGCGGCGCCCCATCTCTCACCTGAGCGGGTGCCCGACTGCTCGCCTTTGTGCTACGTGTAGGTCCCTAGAATGACAAATGCCCCGTCGATTGTACACGGGAAGCCTGTCGGTCGGTGATCAGGTTGTTTAACCGCTGGATTCTACAAGATTGAGGGGATTTTCACAAAATATTTGGAAAATCTCTCAAATCATTTCAAATATTTTTGAATATTAAATTTGATTTTAAGGATATCCCTAATATCTTTCAGTTTTGATTTGATTTCGAAAAATCCTCTTCAAATCTGAATTTAAAATTTAAATTTATTTGAATTCCCTCCTAAAATCTATAAATAGGGGAAGGGGGATTCGGTTTAGGGGGTTGGAAAAAAAAAGATCTAACTGAGAAATTTCTGTTTAGAAAACCTTTTATGAGAAAAAGAAAATTTTTCACAAAAGATTTTCTTTTCAGTTTCTACATAAAACAAATTTCCTCTAAAAATCTCTTTTATTCTCGAATTATGCTAATACGGGAAAACGAGATCCATTCGTTTTCATCTAACTAGCTAATTTAGATATTTACTGTTGTCCAAATTCCAAGAAAGAGAAAACAATCTCCTTCTCTTGGCTTATTTTTGTAAAGTATTTTTTGCAACCGAAAATCTCTTCCGTTCGCGCGGTCACAATTCGATCCTTATAGAACTCCAGGAGTCAATATCTTACAACGTTCACCTTCGCAAGGTAAAAAAAATCCGAGGGTAAACATTCTGGAATTATTATTTTAAACTCGACTTGTTTTCGTTAATTTCTTGCATAAAAATCCTCTTCATTGAAATTAAAACGACAATTTGACTTTTTTGGGTTTACTGTTCAGAAACAGACTCGACCGACTAGCATAAGGACTGCCGACGGCCGTTTCTCAATCGAGCGACGGGAAGTCGCGGTTTGCCCTTACGCCCGTCTGTCGCTCCCAGAGACGCCCGTCGGTCATACGTTTTGGGCCGTCCCTAGGCCTCTTTTTCCACTTAATCTATTTTCTTTTCTTCTTTCATTTAGAAATGGTTTCATTATTCAATTTCTTCTACTTCCCTCCTTATTGTTTAACTTCATGTTTGTTTTCTCTTTTAAACTACATTAGCGTGTTCTTTATTTTGTGAGTTATTATTTTGATTTGTTGGGAGAATTTGGAGCCATTTGGCGTAGAGGCTGTTGCAAAGACTTAAGGGTCTCATCTCGGGTTCATTCTCTTGACTTTATCGTTTTTCATTATATTATTATTATGAATAATGATATTTTATATTTCCTCGCTGATGTAAAAATTAATGACTAAATGTTTTTTTATTAATTAATTAAATTGGAGTTTTTCTCATAAATTGAGGACCAATGTCCTATCTTTTCTAACAAATAAAAATCAACACCTCAAAACCATTTTATAATAAATATGCATGCGAGGACCAATGTCCTCATCTTTAATATATATCTCGTTTTATGCATGCTTTGTGTTTTATTTACAATGGGGGTCCGCCCTTAGTTTTGTTGTAATCTATTTTCATGCACTTTACTTTAATTATGCTTTATTTATCGTTTCCTTTGAATGAATAACTTGCGCTTCAATTTAATTGCACCGAATTGAATGAGGAATTGGATGAAACGATAAATTCAAAACTCGATTATAAATCTAATCAAGGTATAAATAAATGGGAAGTCCCGAACCTGCTCTGGTCTTTGGGCTCAATGAGGCGAGAGGGCCACCTCGGCATTTTGTTGGGGTGAAAACCTCTAAGACACCTCTTGTGTCCCGTAAAAGGATCAAATTTGTACAGTCCTAGGCGCCACGAGGCGAGAGGGCCATCTTAATATTCTATTAAGGTGGATACCTCCAAGACACCTCTGGTTTGCCCAAGCATGAGGCTAGAGGACTATTCTGTCATTAGGGTGGATACCTCCAAGACACCTCCGGCTTGCCTATGATGGACATAGTAGCACTGTCTTAGGCTCACTGAGGATAGACGACCTTTCCCAATGTTCTATTGGGTGGTGACTCCAAG
The DNA here is from genome assembly GCA_947683425.1 of Excoecaria cochinchinensis. NCBI lineage: Eukaryota > Viridiplantae > Streptophyta > Magnoliopsida > Malpighiales > Euphorbiaceae > Excoecaria > Excoecaria cochinchinensis. The sequence continues at coordinate 38,559,392 of CANTUQ010000092.1, forward strand.
AAACATCCTTGTTGCCCAACATAGACGTACTTGTAATTTTTTACAAGTTTTAATGAACCTCTCTCGAAAGCCCTAAAAGCGGGTCTTCGGGGCGCCCCGAGGTTTGGCGCGCGTCACACTGATCCTGAGGTAACTTGTAATTCATACTTAGATTGTTATTCTTCTCTTTCTTGATTTTATGTTTTAGGAAGCAGTAGTGTACGGTGGATTTGAGATAATTTTTTTATTCACAGGAGGTAAATTTCATAAAATTAAAGGAAATTCTGCTGAATTATTTTTTTAGAAACTTGAGTTTAAATTGTTATGCAGGAAAAGTCCATGGGTAAGAGGCCTACATATCCTGAAGTATTTATGTACATCAATAAAAAAAAGAATGATGATCAGACATTTGTTAATACCCATTGCAGACAAGTTAATGTACGTAAAATTTTATATATGAATATTAATTATTTTATGAAAATATAGTTAATTTATTGTAACTATTGTAATTATAGGAGCAATTACAATAGACTCTCACTCAACAGTGGTAGAACTCTGAAAATGTGGATGAGAGTCGGATATTTCTTGAAATAGTTAGTGGTAAGAATAATCGAGGAAGGATTTTTGGCTTAGGATCTATTGCAAATACATCCCATTCACATTCCTCTGCATCATCTACAGCTGCTTGTAGTAGGCATTCTGAACCTTTTGAGAGAGTTATTCAGTTAGAGAATACTGTCAGCATGTTGCTCGATACTGCAATCCAACTAAAGAATGAGATGAAAGAGATGAGAAGCAGGGGCAACACCTCTCAGCAGTCAGAGCAGCCAGATCGTACTCCTTCACCAACTACATAGTTTATATTTATAATATTTAGGTATTAATACTGATTTTATGTTGTGTTTCTATTGGTTTTTAATGATTCTACTATTTAGGTATTAATACTGATTTTATGTTGTGTTTCGATTAGTTTCTATGGATTCTTACTTTACAGTAGAATATGTGTTCATAATTTTTCTTCTAGTACATTTATACTATTGCAAGTAAATTGCATTATGAATTTGGATTATATTTATTTTATGACTAATAACATTAAAATTTAATTAAAATCTTATGCTACCAATAAAATCGGATGATTTCTATGGCTAAATTTAGCAGCGATAATTATTGATGGTAATTTATGTACAGTTGTTAGTACCGTTGCCAAAATTCGCAGTGGAATATATTTTTACGTTGCTAAATTTAGCAACAGAGTTGCAATTTCCGTTGCTAATTTTAGCAACGAAATAGTGATACCGTTGCCAAATTTAGCAACGAAAACTACAATTCTGTTGCTAAATTAGCAACAAAATTTTTTAATTTTGTTTCCAAAATTAGCAATGGAAACTTTCCATTGCTAAAATTGACCAATTTACCAAAACTTTACTTTGTTGAATTTAGCAACGAAATTCTTTTTCCGTTACTAAATTATTCCATTGCTAAATTAGTAACGAAAATTTCGTTGCTGATTTAGCAACGAAAAGTTGAATTCTGTTGCTAAAATTAGCAACAGAAACTTTCCGTTGCTAAAAATGACCAATTCACCAAAACTTTACTTGGTTGAATTTAGCAACAGAATTCTTTTTAGCAACGAAATTTCATTTCAGTTGTTAAAAATTAACAAAAACCGGTTTAGCAACCAAAAAGTTCCTTTGCTAATTTTCGTTGCTATTTTTTATTAGTAACGGAAAATGTCAAATTTCCATTGCTATTTTCTGTTTCTAAATCGTAATTTTCTTGTAGAGAATGTCAGGCTCTAATAAAGTCCTAACGTAATACAAAAATGGGTGGATACCAATTAAATCATTTAGATTCAATCTAATACTAATTTATTGAATAAAATCTAATACAAAATTATTTGAGGCAAATGGTGGCCATGTTAAATTTAGTAATGCCATTTAATTTGCTAAATCAAAATAAAAACAAAACTTGTCATATAATAATAATAATAATAATAATAATAATAATAATAAATTTAATTCCTCAAATTTCTAGATTTTATTATTGATTAATAATAATAATAGTAATAGTATTCTTAAAAAAAATATTAAGATTATTATTTTTTTAATCATAATAACAATAATAAATTTATCAGATTATTATTTAATAATAATAATAATAATATAATTTCAAAAAATTATTCATATTATTATTTAATAATAATTAATATTATTAAATAATAATAATAATAATCATAATAATAATAATTTATTCAAATTATTATTTAATAATAACTATTTAAACATAACTATTTAATAATAATAATAATAATAATAATAATAATAATAACAACTAAATGTTAACATAATAATAATAATAATAACAATAATAATAATAATAATAATTAACATAACTATTTAATAATAATAATAATCATAAAAATAATAATAATTAAATTTATAATTAAAAAAAACATTAAACACTTACCTCACACATAGAGTACCACGGCAACGGAGGAAAGGGAGCAGCACCGGCACGGCAAGAGAGGCAGAACCAACGAGCAACGGTGGCACGATAAGGGACGCAGAGAACCACACGGCAACGGAGGAAAGGACACCGGCAAGGGAAATGGGTCGACGTGCAAGAACGAAAACGGGGGAGGGGAGATCAAGGGGAAAAAGAAGGAAAGGGGAAAGGAGGAAGGGGAGATCGGCGTCAGGGGGAAGGGGGGAGACAAAGATTGGCGCCGGGAGGACAATGCCGAAGCTGCGGCAGGAGAGAGGACGAGGCAGAGAGAGGAGGGAGGAGAAGAGAGATGAGAGAGGAGAGAGAAAGGGAAAAGTATATATAGTAAATTTTTCGTCGCTATATTTAGGGACTTCCGTCACTAAATTAAAATAATAATTTTTTCAAAATTTTTTAGCGACGGATTCAAATTTCCGTCGCTAAATTAAATTAAAATTAATTTTATGTTTTTTTGGCGATGGAAGTTAATTTTAGTTGCCAAATATAGCGATGCAATTTTATTTTCGTCGCTAATTTTAATTAATAATTTTTTTAGATTTTTTTTTTGCGACGAAATCTGTTTTCGTTTCTAAATATAGCGACGGAAGATAATTTTCGTCGCTAAAATCTGTCCTTCGGTGCCACATTTAGCGATGAATAATTTTTTTGTTGCTAATTTTCATCGTTAAATTTGAAGGGAATTTCTAGCGCAATTTTTAGCGGCAAAAGTTTGGTTCCGTCGCCAAAATAGCGACATAATAGTTTTTATGTTGTTAAATAGCGACGAAATTTATTTTTCGTTGCTTGTATTTTCTTGTAGTGGGCTTAATAGTTCCTTGAAATATATCATGTCCTAAAAATCTAACATTTATTTGAAAAAGTTTCATTTTAGTAGGCGAGACAACTAATCCACTATTATATATTATTCTAAAGAAGCTTTCTAAATGTTTAAAATGTTGATCAATAGAATTAGAAAATATTAATATATCATCAATATAAGCTATCGATAATTTATTTATTGGCCTTATTCTATCATTCATTATATTTTGAAATTCTGATATCTCATTTTTTAAACCAAAGTGCATTACATTCCATTCGTAATTACCAAAAGCAGTATCAAAAGCTGTTTTATATCTATCCTTTTCTATAATTTGCATTTGTCAGAATCCAGATTTCATATCAAATTTCGAAAATATTTTTGCATCATATAATCTTTTTAATAAGTCTCTTTTATTGGGTATAGGATATCTATCTAATCCATTGTAGGACCTTATTTAATGGCTTATAATTAATAACTAATATAGGAGTTCTCTTTCTAATTCTATTGCATTCATAACTTAAAAGGCTAAGCAGGACCATGGTGATTTAGAATCTCTAATTAAACCCTTCACTTTTAGTTCCTGAATTTCATTTGCACAAAATTTTTTCTAATTCTTTTGACATGTGTATTGCTTTAGATTTAGAGGGATTTTTCTTTTCATTAAAATCCTTTTCGTAAGGTAATTCTACTGTGTGTTGTTTTCTTTTCCAAAAGGCACGAGGAACGGATGCACAAACTTCTCATGAAAATTTTTCTTCTACCTCTTTTATTTTTGCTTTTATCTTAGAATTCTTTAATTGGACTTCTATTCTTTTTCCACTAATTTCTTCTATTAAAAATTTTAATTGATTCCTTTTATTATTTATTAAATTAATTTCTTGAATGTTATTTTTTACTTGGCTAATATCTCTAGAAAGTATGGGAAAAGCAAAATCAAAAAGTATTTCTTTGTCTAAGACTTTTGTTATAATTCCATAATCACAAACTTGAAAAGGATAAAGCATAGTAATCGGTTCCTAATATAAGTCCAGAATTTAAATTTTTTACTAATATCAGGTGAGTTCCAAAACAGTAACCTTTGTTGCAGATCTTTACTTTGGATAATTTATAATTAATAAACAATTTAGAACCATTAGCTGAATTATGTCTTTCTGAGGTCTTTTCATAATATTTAGTAGTGATAAGGCCTTCTTGTATACAATTTTGATCGGGTCCACTATCTATCAAGGCTAAAGTAGAAAGATGAAAATCATCATTGATTATTATGTTTACTTTAACATACCATTTTTGATAATTTATTTTATTAATGCTATTAACATATTCTTTAATTACTAATGAAGTAGATGCCTTATTTTTATCCTTGTTTGAAATTAGACTACTTAGATCTCTCTTAAAATTTTCTTCCTCTGAGTTTTGAACCTTTCCTTTTAATATACTCATTTCTTGTTTTAATCCTTTTACTTCTTCTTGAAGATCTTGAATAGATGCCTCCTTTTTAATTTGTTTAAATCTATTGCAAATTTCGTTAAAATCATATGGCTTATAATTCCTTTCTTCCCTTTGGCTTATTAAATCTTTTAACCTTAATAGATATTCTCTTTTTGTTTCATTGTCTTCTACTTTATCTATTATATCTAATAAAAATTCTTGTTCATTATTAAGTATATTAATACTATTGCATTGACAAGTCCCTATGCATTCGCAAAATTCTGACTCACTATTAGAGCTATTTTCCCTACTTGTTATATTTAAATCATTTTCTTAATAATCTGAGAACTCCGTATTACTTTCAGAAGAGCTGTCATTTATAACTAATTTCATTATTTTACTCTTTAACTCATCTGATACTTCTAAATCATTAATTTTATTTGGCATTCTACAATTTTTTGACTAATGACCAGGTCTTCCATACTTATAACAAATTACTAGATCTCTTTTATTATTTCTTTTAAATTTCTTATTTCTATTAAATTTTCTTTGGGGTCAATTTCTATTTTCTTTTTCGTATTCTTTTTTCTTGTATATAAAATCTTTTCCTAGGTATATATCTTCTTTTTAGCTTATTTTTTTCTTTTTATTGATGCTGATGGAGCAACAACCCTTTCATAACCATACTGTTTCTATGTTTAGAATAACTTAGTTGAGATATTCTTAATGGATAGACTGTCTAGAATTTTTTCTATTGGAGAACCCAGTTCGAGTTCTAGCAGCATTTTGGATCAAAATAACAGTAATAATTATCCTTTAGATATGAATTCTATGGAAGTTAACATAGAAAAAATAGAACAAGAATTAGTAAATTGGAATATACCTAACTCCTTTCATTACTATGCTTTATCCTTTTCAAGTTTGTGATCATTGAATTATAACAAAAGTCTTAGACAAAGAAATACTCTTTGATTTTGCTTTTTCCATGCTTTCAAGAGATATTAGCCAAGTAAAAAAATAACATTGAAGAAATTAATTTAATAAATAATAAAAGGAATCATATAAAATTTTTTAATAGAAGAAATTATGAACTGAAGGATTCAGTTAAAGATTACAAGCTGGAACATTTTTGAATTAGTAGTCAAAGCAGTTATACAAATCTTTGATTTTCCATTCAAATATATATTTGTTAGCTGTACAGTTAGGAAAGAATCTAATTTGTATTTTGAATTCCTTAAGAGAGGAAGACTTACCTGTATAAATAACCTTATACCTCAGCTAATAAAGCATGTGTGTGATTCTCCATCTAACTCCTCATTATTATATGGTATCAGAGCAACCTCCTCTGCTTCTACAATCACCTATTTCTTCTTCTTTATTCTATCATGCCAAATCCGACGGATATAAACAACCCTGTTCACACAATGACACTCAACACCAATCAATCCCAACTTATTACTATTAATATCTCAGCACAAGCTCCTCTCAAATTAACGTCAATCAACTACATATCATGGAAACTTCAGTTTGAAACATTGTTCATTGGATATGACCTCCTTGGTTATATTGATGGTACAAAATCATGTCCGTCAAAAACTATCACAGAAAACGACAACACCAACCCAAATCCCGCATACCACACATGGATTCGCCAAGATCAACTTATACTTAATGCCCTCATTGGATCATTATCCCCTGAAATTATTCCCTTTGTTGCTAGAGCCAAAACTTCTCAAGAAGCATGGACCACTCTCGCCAATACTTATGCTAAACCATCGAGGGGACGAATTAAACAAGTCAAAAATCGTCTTAAAAATCCTACAAAAGGTACCATGAGTATTACTGACTTTCTACATTCTGTTAAAGCACATGCAGATGAACTTGCGATTCTTGGAGCACCAATGGAAGAAGATGATTTAACTGAAAAGATACTTGATGGCCTGGGTGAAGATTACAAGGAACTGGTTCGGGCTGTTCAAGCTAGGGATACATCTATAACCTTTGATGAACTTCATGAGAAACTTCTCATATTTGAGACATCTGTCTCTTCTACCATCAAACCTGAAATTCACTTTCCAATTACTGCCAACCCTGCACACAAAACATCCCACAACTGGCGTTCTTCAAACAACTGGCGTCCCTCAAACACACCTAATAACTGGCGTCCTCATTCCAATCAGCAGTTCCGAAATAATTCTCCTAATATCAATGGACGAGTTTCAAACTTCAATGCTTCATCTAGCGGCCCTCGACCATCATCTAAACCATACCTGGGTTATTGTCAAATTTGTGGCATTCAGGGTCACACTGCTAAAAGATGTCTATCCTATCAGATTGTCCCCATTTCACAGAGCACTCATGTAGCAAGCTCAGTCCCTCTTTCCTCCACTTCCAGGCAACCTCAAGCTCAGTTTGCGGCTAATACATCATCCACAACTCAACCTTGGCTTCTAGACAGTGGTGCCTCTCATCATATTACCACAGATCTAAATAATCTTTCTTTTCACACACCTTATATAGGTTCAGATGATGTCATGATTGGAGACGGGACTGGTCACTCTATTACTTACACTGGTTCTACATCTCTTCTCACTCCCTCAACTAAATTTACATTAGATAATGTTCTGTGTGTGCCTGATATGCAGAAGAATCTTATTTCAATTTCGCAATTTTGCAAAACTAATAGCACTTCTGTTGAATTCTTACCTTCTACTTTTCATGTTAAGGATCTTCAGACGGGGGCAATTCTCTTGAAGGGCGGCACCAAGGAAGGAGTTTATGAATGGCCAGCAAGACATCGAATCAAAAATACAATCATTGCCTTCTCCACCAGTAAAACTACACCTTCTCAGTGGCATCAACGTTTAGGTCATCCAGCTCATCCCATTTTAAAACACATTCTTGCTCACTATCATTTAGATTTATCATCTTCTTTGTCTAGAGAGTTTTCTTGTCCTACTTGCTTCTGTAATAAAAGTCATAAGTTACCTTTTTCGTCTTCATCTATTGTTTCTCACCATCCATTGCAAATTATATTTTCTGATGTTTGGACCTCACCAATTCAATCTCTAAATGGGTTCAAATATTACGTTATTTTCGTTGATCATTTTACAAAATATATATGGTTCTACACAATGCAAAGAAAATCTGAAGTGAAAGAAATTTTCATTCGTTTCAAAGCTATTGTTGAAAATTATTTCAAAAGGAGAATACAAACTCTTTATTCTGATAATGGCGGTGAATATGTTAGCCTAAAGGACTACCTATCCCTCAATGGCATCTCTCATCTAACCACTCCACCACACACACCAGAACATAATGGATATTCAGAGCGAAGACATCGCCACATAGTAGAAACTGGTCTCACGTTACTATCTCAAGCTTCACTTCCATTAATTTTTTGGCCATTTGCATTTACCACAGCTGTATATCTCATCAATCGCATGCCCACTTCTACACTTTCCCTCTCCTCTCCATATGAATTAATTTTCAGCAATCCACCAAATTATTCAAAATTAAAAATTTTCGGATGCTTGTGTTATCCCTGGTTACGACCATATGCAGCTCACAAACTTGATGCTCGCTCCAAACCCTGTATATTCCTAGGCTATTCCCTCACACAAAGTGCTTATCTCTGTTTTGATCAGTCTACATCCAAAATCTTTGTTTCCCGTCATGTTCAATTTGTTGAATCTATTTTTCCTTATGTATCTCTCCAAAATCATTTACCTCCTCCAAGTACCACCACTGTTGATACTTGGATTCCACCACCACTTCCTATTTCTTTTCCTACTTCTTCTTGCAGGCCAAACATCACTCCAACTGAAGTGCCCTCACAAGAACAATTCGCTTCTTCTGATGATACGCAACAGCCAGCTCCTATTCAGACTACTCCACCACCAGCTTCTCGTCATTCTATGACCACTCGGGCTCAAAATAATATTCACAAACCCATTCAGAAACTAAATCTTCACACCCAAGTTACCACATCTTTGGACATTGAACCTACATCTGTCACTCAAGCTCTCAAAGACCCCAAATGGCGTCGAGCTATGAGTGAAGAATTTAATGCGCTTGTTCGTCATGGCACGTGGGAGTTAGTGCCTACTGATAATGTTACCAATGTTGTTGGGTGTAAATGGATATTTCGTATTAAAAGAAAATCTGATGGATCTATTGACAGGTTTAAAGCAAGACTAGTAGCTAAGGGTTTTCATCAACGACCAGGTGTAGATTATCATGAGACATTCAGTCCAGTGGTCAAGCCAACAACCATCAGATTAGTGCTCAGTCTCGCTGTCAGTCATGGGTGGTCTCTTCGACAATTGGACGTCAACAATGCCTTTCTTCAAGGGACCCTTTCTGACGTTGTTTACATGGCTCAACCTCCAGGTTTTCTTGATTCAGATCATCCTACTCATGTATGTAAACTACACAAAGCTATCTATGGGCTCAAGCAAGCTCCGAGAGCATGGTATCATGAACTTCGTCAATTTTTAATTACATCAGGTTTTCAAAATTCTGTTTCGGATACGTCATTATTTATTTTCAATGATGGTCAAAATCTGATATATGTCTTGGTATATGTTGATGACATAATTCTCACGGGAAACAACAATGCCTTTATTTCTCAATTTGTCACTTCTTTAGCTAACAAGTTTTCTTTGAAAGATCTTGGCTCTTTATCATATTTTCTGGGTATTGAAGTTGTTCCTCACCAGCATGGCATCTTACTCTCTCAAAAGCGCTACATTAGAGACTTACTTCATCGCACTCATATGAATGATGCCAAGCTAGTGCTCACTCCATTACCATCTGGTTAATCTCCCACACTACACTCTGGAACATTACTATCAAATCCTACAGAATATAGGGCAATAGTAGGCAGTCTTCAATACCTGTCTCTCACTCGCCCTGACATCTCCTTTGCAGTCAATAAGCTGTCTCAATTCATGCATCAACCGACATCAGATCATTGGTCTCTTGTCAAGAGAGTGTTACGGTATTTACGTGGGACACTGAATGAAGGCTTACTGATACATAGACACTCTCCACTATCCCTTCATGCTTTTTCAGACTCTGATTGGGCAGGCAATAAAGATAACTTCTCTTCTACTAGTGCATATATTATTTATCTTGGGAATAACCTCATCTCCTGGTCATCCAAGAAGCAGAAAACTATTGCACGATCCTCCACTGAGGCAGAATATTGCTCCGTTGCTGCTACTGCATCTGAACTTCGATGGCTCAGTTCACTCCTTACAGAAATTGGATTTCCCTCTTCTAAGTCTCCCGTTATCTATTGTGACAATTTCGGTGCTACTCAACTGTGCTCAAATCCAGTATTTCATTCCCGTATGAAGCATGTGGCTATTGACTACAACTTCATCAGAGAACAAGTTCAATCTGGTCTTCTTCGCGTAGCTCATGTGTCATCAGCTGATCAACTAGCAGATGCTCTCACTAAACCATTGTCTCGTCATCTCTTTCAGAATTTCAAATCCAAGATTGGCCTCTCAGATCGTGGCCTATCTTGCGGGGGCATATGAACTGAAGGATTCAGTTAAAGATTACAAGCTGGAACATTTTTGAATTAGTAGTCAAAGCAGTTATACAAATCTTTGATTTTCCATTCAAATATATATTTGTTAGCTGTACAGTTAGGAAAGAATCTAATTTGTATTTTGAATTCCTTAAGAGAGGAAGACTTACCTGTATAAATAACCTTATACCTCAGCTAATAAAGCATGTGTGTGATTCTCCATCTAACTCCTCATTATTATAGAAATTAGTGGAAAAAGAATAGAAGCCCAATTAAAGAATTCTAAGATAAAAGCAAAAATAAAAGAGGTAGAAGAAAAACTTTCAAGAGAAGTTTGTGCATATGTTCCCAATGCCTTTTGGAAAAGAAAACAACACATAGTAGAATTATATATATATATATATATGTATGAAATTTGAAGTACATATTTTATAATTTAAATGCTTAAATGATATTATACAAAATAAATTAGGATTAATTATAAATTTAGGCCTGAATTATAAGTTACTTTTCAATATTTTTACCATCATTTGGAAGCTTACAATCTCAATCCTTATCTTTTAATCCCCTTTGAGTGATTTAATCAACAAATTCATTATATATATATATATATATATATATATATATATATATATATATGTATATGTATGAAATTTGAAATACATATTTTATAATTTAAATGCTTAAATGATATTATACAAAATAAATTAGAATTAATTACAAATTTAAGCTTGAACTATAAGTTACTTTTAAATATTTTTACCATCGTTTGGAAGCTTACAATCTCAATCCCTATCTTTCAATCCCCTTTCAATTGAGTGATTTAATCAACAAATTCATTGAATACTATCAGATTTGCTGATTCAACTTAGTTGTGCATCACACCTTTGCCTATTAAGATGTAACTCAGCCATTTTCTTCTTCTTCCTTCTCTTTTTCTGGTTCTCTCAATGTTTTTCAGCCATGGGTATTTGTTCCCCTTGAGAAATGGATTACCCTACTTCCGCCTTTTGGATTTCTGCAGATTCTTCTCTTCTTTTATGGCCTCTTTCAAGGGCTCAAACCATCCCAAAAACAATCCTTTCACATATGGCAAATTTGGCACTAATTTCTTCTCACACATTTCCCTTACTAAACCCTTATACTCTTCCACCATTCTCTCCCATGCTTCAGTCTCTTCTCTAATTTGCCTTCTCCTTAACAAATTATACTTTCACTTCTTAATATCTTGGAATTCTAACTTCAATTCTCGATTGGCTAGTTTATACAGACCCTTCAAAAACAGAGTTGAAATCCATGGTGGGTCTTGGATAAAAAACTCTTTTGCGCGATTCTTGATGCATAATTTGGCTATTGTGGCTGCTGGGTAAGTCTAATTTGATCAAAGATTCAAGATTTTTCTGGTTTCTAATGGAGTTCTCGATGTCTTCAATGAGATGTTCATCAACAGCATCATATAATTGGTGAAAGGGAATTAGATTTCGAGGGAATTTAGGAATGAGAGGGAAAGAAAAGGAAGAGAGTGAAGGGGTGGAGAGAGAATGAATGGTTGGAACCGAGAGGAAATGGAGGTTTTTGTGGAGTTTTTGAATTTTGTGATTTTGGGTGGCTTTTGAGTAGTCATGGCTGAAAAAAACAGAGAGAACGAGAAAAATAGGAAGAAGGAGGAGGCTGAGTTGGTATCCTAACAGGTAAAAATAGGATCCACATTTAAACTGATTCAGCAAATCTGTTAGCATTTGACAGATTTGTTGACGGAGCCCTCAATTGAAAGGGAACTTAAATATGAGGACGGAGATTATAAGTTTTCAAATAATAGTAAAAATATTAGGTCTAAATTTTTAATTAATCCCTTTTATTAATTTTCATATTATAAAAGTTAAGAATTGCTAGTTTTGTTAGATGAAATCTCAACAACCATTATTCTTCTTCTTTATATTGCACTCATTTATTCATTTATTATCTGTATATAATCTTTTTATGCTGAATTTTGGTCTTTGAATTTTTTGCGACTTCAATGTAAAGAGTGAGTTTTATGAAACTTCGTTCTTTCACATTTTCGATATATAAGTTTTGTGACTATACTCAACGCAGTTATAGTTTAATTACAAGTTTAAAAGTAGCAAAAGACTACTACCATAAAACTAATTAAATCATAGTTTTAAATCATAATTATCTCGAAAGATAATTGTATTATAAGTGGCAAGTGGATCAGTTCAGATTGATTTGCATCAAATTATAATAGAATGGATCATGAACATGTCAAAATTTTATGGGTCATAAAAAGAATTGAATTGTACCATAAACAGGTCAAAAATTTGCGTGTTATATATTTATTAGGTTGGATTAGGTTAGATCATAATTCAAGCAGATCAAATTTTATGACATAATATATTTTTTTATCCTTTTAAGAAATTATCATTAAAAAATATTAGGGTTAATTATAAATTTAGGCCTAAACTATAGAGTATTTTTTTCACTATTTGTAACATACTTTAGAAGCCTATAATTTGGGTCCCTATCTTTCAGTTTCTTTTAATTGAGTGATTCTGTCAACAAATCCGTTAAATTCTAATGGATTTACTGTTTTCAACTTAGTTGTGGATCCCACCTTTTCAAATTATTATTGAACAGATTTGTTGACGGTTCACTCAATTGATAGTAACTGAAAGATAGTGATAGAAATTGTAAGCTTCCAAAGTATGGTGTAAACATTGAAAAATGCCATGTAATTCAGGCTTAAATTTGTAATTAATCCAAAAAATTATGTGTTTGTACCTACAAAAGCAATTACTCTTATATTTACGTACATTGTATAAAGAAGTTATAAGTTTCTAATGTAAACGGGTCACATAATAGATCAGATTGGACTAGATCATATACGAGCTATTAATAGATCGAGTCAGTATAGATCAAAAAATTACGAGTCATATGAACTAGGTTCATAAATCAGGTCAAAATTTGACAAATCTAATCTCAATTATATTTCTAATTTTATTGTATACTATCCATTAGTTAATTAATTAATTAACAATACGTTATATATACAATATCTAAATCTATTTAATTTATAAAAGTATTATTAACTGATAAATTACAATATATTAATTTTTATATACTTTTTTAGTCAATACTAATATTTTTCCATAACATATTAATTTTCTGTATAAGCCAATATCAAATTTATTTATAATTGAAGATATTAAATTTATTCATAAAAAAATTACATGAACAATATACATTATAAATATATGAATTTCTAGTTCACTTCTACACTAATTATTGATAAATAGAAAAAATATACAAAGTCAAAATAGATGTAAATTTTTTTTTTTTGTTAATTATTTACTACCGATTATTTAATTACACAAATGAATAATTGTGCATACAGTTCGTTGAAAATCACGTTGAAAACGCTATCAATCTCTTATGGGTTAAGTTGTACCCATAACTTGTTCCATAACAAAAATCTCTGATCAACAGATAGCTCCAGTCCATTGTGAAACAGGTTATGCCCATAGCTTGAGCAATAGCTTTTCTCAGTGGAACTTTCAAAATGACAGAAAAAATCCACAAAATCTATTATTTCCTTTCCAACCACCAATAATCCAATGTACTATACACTTTCATTTTGCAAGAGAAAGCAGCCCTAGCTAAATCTTACACTTAGCAAGAGATCGAAGAGTCTCTCGCAGATATATGCACCTTTGTACTATCTACATGCCAAACACACTAAGGCCTTGTTATCTTGCTTGGGAAACCTTCCCTTCTATTTTCCATTCCTATTTAGCTGTTTTGTCGCAATGTTAATAGCTAAATCTATAGAAAAATAAAATATATATCATACTAATTTTCATAGCATTATTACTAAATTCAGGGAAAAAAAATAAAAATTGATAAATACAACACTTTAACTACTACGTTGATAGTCTTCTCAAAAAAAAAAAAAAAAAAAAAAAAAAAAAAAAACTACTAAGTTGATAGTAATTTTGATAGCATTATTTACTAAATTCACAAAAAAATTAAAAATTAAAAAAGATAAATAAAAAAATCGGAAAAAAAATCATTTTATGAGCATTATTTACTAAATTGTTCAATTATAGTCTTGCTAGCCTCTTATTTTTTTCGACTCAAATTTTGGTAAAAGCGTGAAATGCTTATATGTAGAAAGTAGATAAATATACAGCAAATGTAATTGATCAACGTGAGTTAAAATGGCAAAAGCCTAGGGAGCTAGATCATATACGAGCTATTAATAGATCGAGTCAGTATAGATCACTTGTCCCCTCTCAAACTGGTCCGATAGGGTATAGATTTGCCTAAAGTGAATCTGTTCGAATAGTGCCTGCTTCTAGTCATTCCGCTCGGGAGACATACGTTGGCGTCACTTGTCCCCCCTCAAACTGGTCCGATAGGGCATAGATTTGCCTAAAGTGAATCTGTTCGAATAGTGCCTGCTTCTAGTCATTCCGCTCGGGAGACATACGTTGGCGGGACTTTTGAATTTTGCACGGCGCTTTTTCTGAAGAAACGCGCCTGTTTGTACAGCTGTCTTCATTCAATGCTGTGCGTGCTCCGAGGGTGCCAAATATGGGTTTCCTAACTAGGGGTGTACACGGTTCGGTCCAATTCGGTTCTTTATAAATCTCCGTATTGTATTGAAATTTCGGTTCTTATAAATTTCGGTACAATTCGGTTCCTATAAATTTCGGTACAATTCGGTACAGTTTTTATAATTTTCAGTACAGTTCAGTTCGGTTTTTCGGTTCTTTCGGAACAAAACAAAACAAAACAATACAATATGGTATTTTGAAAATTCAATATTTTTAAAAATTTGCAACATAAATATACATAATAATAAATATAAATATAATTAAAATATCTCAATAAAAACATACAAAATTTGAAAATTAACACTCGATAGTCTTTCTCTGCATTATGCTCGCATTGATTTGAGGGTCTTGAGTAATATCTGAAAATAATTAAAAAGAAATTAAATATTAGACCAAAAAACAATTTAAATATTAAATACACAATTTAAAAATTTTACGAGAATATAATAATTACCTGATTCAAATTTTTCAAATTCCTCTGTTGATGCATCTGAAGCTAAAATTGTAGCTGATTTCAACCAATTTTGGCAACAAATTAGTATCTCGGCTGTAATCGGAGTTAAAGAACTTTTAAATTTATCCAAAGTTCTCCCTCCAGTGCTAAAAGCTGATTCAGAAGCTACAGTTGAGCATTGAACAGCCAAGACATCTCTTGCAACTTTGGCCAAAATTGGATAATTTGGCTCATTAATCTTCCACCAACTCAAAATATCAAAATCAGGAGAATTTTTTACTAATTTATCAGTCAAATAAGTATCTAAATCTCCTCGAGACACAACTTGCTCCTTATCCTCATTTTCTAAAAACCACGCATCAACATCATCAGAATTAGGTGTTGGGATTACACTTTGATTAATATGTAATTCTTCAATTTTTTTTGTGCTCTTCTATGAGTCCATTCAAAGCAATTGTCACTTTAAAAACTAATTTTTCTGACTCACGCTCACCATAAAAAGTTGTGTACTTTGAAACTATAAATTTTATTTTAAATCTTGGATCCAATACCACAACTATGAAAAGAATGATGTTCATCTTGTTAATCGAACCCCAATACTTGTCAAATTTTAACTGCATTTGTTTCCCCATTTCCATTAAAGAATCATCACCACTAGTTTGAGAAGATTGCAACAAATTCAAAATACGCACAATCTCTGGAAAATATAAGTTTGAAGTTGAATATAATGACCCAGATAATTTGCAAGTCACATCATAAAATCTTTTCAGAAATTTTGTGAGAGTTGTGACTTGTTTCCAATTAGCCTCAGTCAAATAAACAGGCCCAAACTCAATGAAATATTTGCTATCTATATCTTCCAACTTATCAAATGCCTTTTGATACTCCAAAGCAATGTCTAACATCAAGTATGTTGAATTCCACCTAGTTGGGCAATCTATGATCAAACTTTTTGTATAATTGATGTTTACTGTCTCACAAGATTTTTTAAAAGAATCTAACCTTTGAGGACTGCTTCTAACATACTTGATAACATCTCTAACCTTTTTAATAGACTCTTCAACACACTTAAGCCCATCTTTCACAATAAGGTTTAAGATGTGAGCACAACATCTCATGTGAAAAGTTTCACCACCCAAAACAAATGTATCTCTCTTACTTAATTTATTTTTCAACTGTTGAATTGCCGTATCATTCGATGTTGCATTATCAGCAGTTATACACATCACTTTGGTCAAACCCCAATCATCCATACAATTATCAACAACTACCCCAACATTACTTCCTTTATGACTTTTAATAACACAAAAAATCAAGATTCTTTTATGCATCTTCCAATTTGAATCAATAAAATGAGCAGTTAAGCACAAATATGATACATTTTGAATGCTAGTCCAAGTATCAGTTGTCATAGAAACTCTTTTGCATTCAATTTTAAGAAAATCTTTCAATTTATCTCTCTCTTTCATAAAAAGAGAACAACATCTTCTAGCAATAGTCACTCTAGATGGAATTTTAAATTCAGGACAAATTGCTTCGATAAATTCCTTAAAACCCTCATGTTCAACAAAGTTAAATGGTAATTTATCCCTAATGATCATCCTAATTAAAGCTTCCGTACAAGCCTCCTGATCAAATTTCCAACTAGCTTCCGTAAAGCTTCCGTACAAGCCTCCCGAAAATTTCTTAACAAGCCTAAAGACTAGCATGGCACAAAAGATAGGAATATAAATTAATCAACTCACCCAGCCAAAAATAAGGGATACAGCAGATGCGATTTGGAGACAGAGAAGATATTAGCACCGAGAAGGTATTAAGCTGCAAAAAATTGGAGCACCAACTCAAACTTTTAATTCATATATTATAGAAGGACTTAACCTTCAAATACAGGAATTCAAACTATGCAAGTAAGGAAACGATAAAGAATGAAGGGTTGATCATCCATAAGGCATTTAGCTAATCATTTGAAAGAATAAGTATTTCCTATACTCTTATAAACCATTCAATCTATAAATATAGAATTTCCTGCACATTCATGGCTAACAAAAAAAAAAACCAGTGCAACAAGAGAAGTCTATGGTTTTGCCATTTCAAGATAGGTCATTGATATTTTGAACTCCCAAAGCAAATGAGAAACAACAAAGCAGAGAACTTTTACATTATATAAACGGATCCCTTATACCCATTAGTCTTCAGATTAAAAGATATATACAAAGAAATCTAACGGAGCAAAGAAAGCACTAGAATTCGAGGCAACATGCAGAAAAAAAGACTGATAACTATACCTGGAGACAGAGAAGAAGAGGCAGCCGATGAGATTTTGAGATAGCCAGCAGATTGCAGATTTCTACACAGACAAGGAGAGGCAAAAGATACGATTTGGAGATAGAGAGGGAGAGGCAGCATATTCATTTTGGAGGCAGAGAGTGAGACGCAAAGCACAACTTAGGGTTTTTTTGAACTGGTTTTTCATTTTCTTTTATATATATATATATATATATATATATATATATATATATTTATTTATTTATTTATTTATTTATTTATATAAAAGAATTATATAAAACCAATTGATTAATAAAATCAATGGTTTTTTGAAACCGAAAACCAAACTTAAAATTAATGTTACAAATCATTTAGTTGTATATAATTATATTATTAAAATATAATATATTATCAATTAGTCACATAGATATTTTGTCAAATATAAATAAGTTATATTAAAAGTAAATAAAATTAAAAGTATTATAATAAATACATATGGGTATTAATTGAGTAATGCTAAAAATAAAAAATTAAAATTTTATTATAAAAAATTATATATAATTTCATTTTTAATTTACATATTTATATAGGTATTGTGATAAAAATAGATAAGTATTAGTTGAGTGGCATTAAAAGTAAATGAAATTAATTAATAAAGTGATTATATAATAAATTATTCAGTTGTATATAATTACATTATTAAAATAAATTATCACGTATTCAAATAAATATTGTACAAAAAATAGATAAATATTAATTAAGTGACACTAAATATAAATAAAATTAATTGATAAGATAATTATATATACAGTCTCGGCTGATTATATAATTAGGACACATCCACATATATTATCTTGGCTCACTTATTTTATGCTCAATTTCACTGAATTTGGCTTAACAATTAAAATATTATTAATTAATATTATAGTTAATAGCTATAAGGATGAATATAAAAGTAGCAATAAAAGTAAATAAAATTAATTAGTAAAGTGATTGTGTATATAAATATTTATACAAAAAGAAAAGTTAAGTATTAGTTGAGTGATATTAGAGTTAAATTAAATTAAATACGAATTAGTAAAATTTAATTATATAATTAAATTATTAATTTATAACTTAATTACTCATATAAATATTGTATCAAAATAAATAAATATTAGTTGAGTGATACTAAAAACAAATAAAATTAATTGATAGGGTGATTATATATTTATATAATCACATAAATTGAATTGGTAAATTTTATTATATATAATAATTATATTATTAATTTATATGTTCAATTACTCATATAGGTATTGTGCAAAAAATATATGAGTATTGAGTATTTGTTGAGTGATACTAAAAATAAATGAAATTAATTGATAAGATTATTATATACTTATATAGTTATATTAATTAGTAAAATTTAATTATATATAATTAAATTATTAACTTACAACTCAATTACTTATATATGTATTGTATCAAAATAGATAAATACTAGTTGAGTGATATTAAAAATAAATGAAATATATCAGTATGATAATTAAATTTATCTTATTAATAATAGATAAATACTAGTATGATAATTAAATTTATCTTATTAATAATCAAAATATTTATTTTAATTTATTAACTATTTATTATGTTAATTCAGTGCATTAAAATATTTAATACAAATAATTATGAAGTTAAATTTATATAATAACTATATATAAATTATATAATAACTGTATATAAATTTATATAATAACTATATAATAGAAATTATAAATAATATTTATATAAAAAATTATTAGTATTATATATAATAATTAATAAATATCGGTTCTTTCGGTACAGTTCGGTTCAAAACAGTTCGGTACGGTTCAATACGGTTCTATATTCGGTTCCAGTACAATTCGGTTCAGTTCTAGTCAAAAAGTCAACAGTACAATTCGGTTCAGTTCTAGTCAAAAAAGTCAACGGTACAATTCGGTTCTGGATCTTTTTCTTCGGTATTTCGATTCGGTACAGGAAGATCCAGAACCGTGTACACCCCTATTCCTAACGACATTTTTGTGATGTCGAGCGCTGATTCCATGGCAGTGACAGAGGGGCCCTTTGGGAGCGATGAGAACGAGTGGTTCATCTACCACTTGTGGAGTTTGGATGCAGGAATGCGTTTCCCTTTTAGCGCATTTGAGATTGCTGTCCTAAGGGGTTATGGCATTGCCCCTAACCAGTTGCATCCAAATGGGTAGAGAACGATGGCTTGCTTCAGAATCTTGTGTATCCTGGAGGGAATGGCGCCAACCCTTAATCTCTTCAGCCATTTTTTCTACATCTCGTGTTGGAGTGACGGAACGAAATATTTCTTCACCAGCCGACCGAGGAAGAAACTCATCAACGTCCCCACTTCCATGAAGGGCTTTAAAGAAAGATATTTTCTGGTCGGAAGGATTGGATGGGGTGAGCCTAGCCTGATCGGGGGAGGCCAACATTCTAAAGGACCTGGCCACAGGGCAGTCCATGTACGAGGCCGACATTCAGAAGTTGATGGGTGCCGTGGCTCGGAATGGGGGGCCTTTCGAGTCTAAGGAATTGCTGTTGACGTTGCATGAGCTTTCCAATGCTGGAGTTGCCGAAAACGTTCAACGTGAGAACTAGGATCGGAGCAGAAGGGATAACATAAATTGTTACGCATGCATTGCATTTGCATTAAATATCTCTTTTATGAGAGAAGAACTTATCTCATTTGTGTTTATTGCAGCTGCGATGGCTGGTGGGAATGACATGGCACAGCGACTGGGTGCTCGGGCCATGGCCAAGAGGGAGGCTGATCGGAAGGCCAAGGAGGAGAGAAAAAGGCGAAAGATCTTGCCTGCCTCCGAAGTGCACAAACTGCAGCAAGGCGCTTCTTTCTCTGCTGCTCCCATCGCTGTAGTTCTGATCTCTGCCGCCCCTCCTGCAGCTGCTGCTACTGCAACTGCTCGCCAACCTCCTATCCTCTCAGGTCCTTCGGTGCCTCCTCCGAAAGCAGGGGACCAAGCCCTTCACCGCCGAAGGATGGTTCTCCGGGATGAGTCAGATGAGGAAGAAGTGCCCGGGGATGTCTGTCCTCCCATCATTGACATTTTCAGGGAGACGGCCCAAGGGAGATCGGCATGGCCAGACGAGGCCTCAGGGCAGCAGGCCGAGGAGGCTACTAGGAAGAAGGCCGCTGAAGTGGTGCCAAAGGGGAAAGCTGTTGTGCCGAGCGAGCCAACTCGACGATCGAAAAGGCGACCTGTGGCTTTGAAAGAGTTCTTGAAGGAGAACTTTGGTAACAGCTGGTCGATAAGCGACAAAGCGGTTGCCAGTTGTCTATGCCGAGGTATTCTTCAGGAAGATGACATCAAAGTCACGGGGGACCCTAGCTCGCTCGGCCGGGAGCTCAGCTTGTTCAACCATCAGGCCCTAGAGGTAAGAATTTGGCCGCCTTAATTCTATTCGCTTGAAAAGTGGCAAAATCCTCGTTTGCTGATGTTGTTAATTTTCTGCTATTATAGCTTATCAGGAGGGGTCAGCGCTTGCATGGCCTATCCGGCTTTTTCGAGTCAAGGTCAAAAGAGGCTGCCAAGGCGAGGGGGGAGGTGGCCACTCAACAGGATGCTGTCCAACAAGAAAACTCCACCTTTCGCATGGAGGTGTCAGATCTTCAAAAGGAGATCTCTGGCCTTCGTGAAGAGGTGGTGGTCGCGAGGAGGGAGGCCACCCGACATGCCCTAGAGCTAAAGGCGAGGCTCACCGAGGTCGATCGACTGAAGGGAGAGGTAGCATGCCTAGCAGCCTACAGTGCTCAGTGCCGTAGATTCGAGGAAGAGGCAGCCAGATTGGGCGGCGAGTGCAAGCAGCTAGGCGCTGAGAAGGCCAAGGTGCTAGAGGAGAGAGGCCAAGCTATTGCGAAGTGTGATCGGCTACGCACCACTCTGGAGAACAAGGAGGCTTCTTGGGGTAGGAGGCTTGAAGGGGAGCTTGCCTCTGGGGAGGAGCAGCTGCTTGATCAACTGGGCGAAGCTCAGGCGAAGCTGTTATCTTGGCTAATCTATGAGGCTGGGAGGCATTTCCCTGGCGCTGACCTTAACTGGATGGAGGACCCAATGGCTTTGCCCGATCCGCCATCTAGTGACGGTGAAGGGGATGCTGCTAGAGGGGGAGCTACCGAACAAGTTACTTCGCCTGAGGTTCGTGAAGACGCATCATTTGTAGCCAAAGCTGGAGCACCTCCGCCTGCTGTGCCTGTCTCCGAAGGTGTAGCAGAGCCTTCTCAGCCTGCCTCTGACCCTTCTCAGGCTTTAGCCGAGTCGAACACGGGACCACCCATCGATCTTCCTGGCGACATAGAAGTTATAAATATAGAAACTTAGGTTAAAGTTTGTATATGTGTAAAGATTTTCTTTTGTATGCTTTGTTTTTGTAGCAATTTTTATAGATTGTACAAAACAATTTCTTCAATAAATGATAATTTTTTGCGTAAGTTGCAAATTTTTATGTTTGCGCATTCGCAAATCTTTAATAACTTAATAAATTGCATAAAATTTGCTAATGTGAAGCATATTAATGAATCTTAGATACTTCCTGAATTGGAATAACTTCACAAGTCTAGTGACCAATTTGCCCAATCTGATTTGGGATGCAGGATTAATCGGTCATCTGGAACGACTTTTGAGTTAGACTTAGAATCAGGCGAATAGTTTCGTTCACCCAGTCAGTGTTTGATCTGCATTTCGGTCCGTGACCGTTACATAACACTTGTCTTGGGAGAAATGTTTGCCTTAATCTAACTTCAGTGTTCGCATCTTGGATTCGGGATAGGCGTCGAATCTAGCGAATAAGTCAGTGCAAGCGGACCGCATTCCGTATTTTCAGATCGGAGTATAGCCGATCCTAACGGGTGGAATCAACATAAGGTTCGTGATTTTCGTATATTCGGATCGGGATGATCGTCGATCGTAAACTGTCGGTTGCTCGCCTTTATTCCGTATCTTGGGGTCGGGAATTGCATCGACCCTAACGGTTATTTTTAAGCGATTCCGTATTTTCAGATCGGGAATAACATCGATCCTAACGGTTGTTTTATTCCTGCAAAGAAATGGGTTCCAACTTTCGCATTTTTGGCTCGGGACGAACGTCGAGCCTAGCGTACAAGTTATAATATACATAATTTAGACAAGGATGAGGGAAAAAACCTCTTTACTAATTGAACGTTTGTCGAATTTGGATACATCGTTACAAGAGGTACTTTTTAAGTACTTCGACATTCCAGCTTCTGGGGATGTCTTGTCCTTCGATGGTTCGGAGCCTATATGTGCTCGCGCTTAAGACTTTAGAAACCTCATAGGGCCCTTCCCAGTTTGGCATTAACTTGCCCACTCCGGAGTTTTTCGAACTTATGTCTGCCTTTCTGAGCACCAGATCACCCACGTCAAAGGTTTTAGATCTTACTTTAGCATTGTGGTATCTGGCGACCCTTTACTTATAGGCAGCGATTTTGGCGTAGGCGTCCTCCCACTTTTCTTCTATCAGATCTAGATCTTGGCATCTTTCTTAAGTGTTCATCTATTCAGAATAGAGCGCCGATCGATAGGATAGGAGGGCGACCTCTACGGGTATCATCGCTTCGGAGCCGTAGACAAAAGAGAATGGCGTTTGATGAGTGCCTGTCCTTGGTGAAGTTCTATATGACCACAGGACGCTCTGTAGTTCTTTAGTCCAGTTGCCTTTTGCCTCGCTCAGTCGTTTCTTCAATCCCTCTAGGATGGTCCGATTAGAGACTTCTGTCATCCCATTGCTTTGAGGGTGAGTGACTGATGTAAATCTCAACTTGATGTTTAGGCCTTGGCAGAAATCTCTGAAGGTGGAGCTGTCGAACTGCTTGCCATTATCTGTAATAAGGACATTAGGTAAGCCATACCTACAGATGATGTTTTTCCACGCAAAGTTTTTGACCCTCTCGGCTGTAATTGTTGCTAAAGGTTTAGCCTCGATCCATTTAGAGAAGTGGTCGACCGCTACCACGAGGAATTTCATCTGCTTTTTGCCTTAAGGGAAGGGTCCCAGGATATCGAGGCCCCACTAGTCGAAAGGCCATGCTATTCCGATCGGCTGTTGGTCTGCTTCATGCTGTCTTATGATCCTCCCATGCACCTGGCACTGCGGGTATCTCCTTACTTTCTCTTGGGAGTCTTTGAAAATGTTGAACTAGAAGTACCCTGTCTAGAGTACCTTTCTTATCATGACTCTGCTTGCCTCATGCGCACCGCATATGCCTTCATGGAGCTCTCTGAGGATGTAATGTCCCTCTTCCTCCGTTATGCACTTAAGCCAGGGATGGCTGAAAGCTTTTTTGTACAAATCACCGTTAATAATGGAGTAATTAAGGAATTTGCGTGATACCTTTTGAGCCTCGGTTTTGTCCTCTGGCAGCTGACCCATTTGCAGGTACTGCTTGATCGGGCTGATCCAGGTTTCATCTCCTTAGTCGATCTCCATCATTTTCGGCTCGTTTAGGGCGGAGGAAGCTTGGTCAACAATAGTAATGCTTTCCTCTATGACTCTTTATTTGGAAGCAGACATCTTTGCAAGCCGATCGGCCTGGTCAGTTTGGTCTCTCGGCACCTTCTGAAGGGTCCGTTCTGATCCAGCTTCTTCAAGTATTTTGAACGCGGCCTTAACTTTTGCCAAGTATTGGATCATGCTGGTTTCTCTGGCCTCAAAGGTGCCCAAGGCTTAGCTGGTTACAAGCTGGGAGTCGCTCTTAATGGTTACTGACTCCGGTCGGATGGCGTGGAGCAGTCTAAGCCCTTAAAGGAGCGCCTCATATTCTGCGACATTATTGGAAGTTTTAAAATTAAGCTTTATTGCGTACCTTATTGTGATGCCCAAGGGGCCTGTTATTACTATGCCTACACCTCCTTGAGTGCCATTTGCTGCACCGTCCACTATCATTTCCCAATTTTGTCGCTTGGGGAAATCTTGGGGTTCTTCACCGACGAATTCAGCAACAAAATCTGTCAAAGCCTGCGCCTTTATTGTAGTCTTGGGCTCGTATTTCACATCCCATAATTGCAGGTTGATTGCCCATCCCACCATTTTGCCCTCTAAGTCGGGGGTCTGAAGAATTCTTCTGAGCGGATGACTCGATCAGACCACAATTGTGTGTGCCTCGAAGTATTGCCTCAACTTTTTTGCACACATCATGAGGGCATTAATGAGCTACTCGACCGGGCCCTTCTTCAAGTCTACACCTTTGAGTACCTGGCTGACGTAGTACGCCAGGAGTTGTTGGGTCCCTTCTTCTCTCACAAGGACACCTGCAACAGCCTCCCCAGAGGTGGACAAGTAAAGGTACAAATTTTCATCTGGTATTGGCCGACTGAGTAGCGGTGGCTCGGTGAGGAATGCTTTCAGCTCTTCGAAGGCTTGCTGGTAGTCTTTCCCCCAAACGAAAGTTTCGGTCTTCCTCAGCTTTTTGAAGAAGGGAGTGCATCGCTTGGCTGAGGAGGAGATGAATCGTCCCAAGGCAGTAATCCTCCCGTTCAGCTTTTGGACGTCTTTTATACTCCTTGGGGGTTACATCTCGAGGATGGCTTTTATTTTCTCTAGATTAGCCTCAATCCCTCTCTGGGAGACCAGGAAGCCTAAAAATTTTCCTGATGGGACTCCGAAGACGCACTTCTCAGGGTTGAGCTTCATCCGAAATTTATTCAAAGTACAAAAAACTTTTGCCAGATCGGTGGGATGTTCTTCAGGGCTTCTGCTCTTGACGATCATGTCGACCACATATACTTCAACATTCTGCCCAATCTGGTCTTTGAATATTTTATTCATGAGACGCTGATACGTGGCACCAGCATTCTTTAGACCGAACGGCATCACCTTGTAGCAAAAGGTTCCGTTGTCTGTGATGAAACTGGTCTTCTCCTGATCTGCAAAAGCCACAACAGGATCTGGTGGTAGCCAGCGTACGCGTTGAGGAGAGAGTAAATGGCATGGCCTGCAGTGGCATCTACCAACTGGTCTATGCTCGGCAGGGGGTAGCCGTCTTTGGGACATGCTTTATTGAGATCCGTGAAGTCCACGCACATCCGCAGCTTTCCTAACTTCTTTTTTACCAGGACCACATTAGCGAGCCACTTGGGATAGTCTACCTCTCGGATTGTTCCGGTCTTAAGTAGCCTAGCCACCTCCTCAGATATGAATTTTCTCCGATCGGCTGCGTGTCTCCGCAATTTTTGCCTTACCGAAGGCTGAGTTGGGTCTACATTTAATTTGTGGGTGATCACCTTGGGATCTATGCCAGGACTATCCTTTGGCTTCCAGGCGAAAGACTCTTGATTTATTATCAAAACCCGTATGATGGCGTCTTCTGTTTCTGCATCCATGCTGGTCCCGACTTGAATATTTTTTCCTTTTGAGAGGGCCCTTATTTTTACCTCTTCGACAGGATCCATTCTCGGCCTTTCTGCCTGCTCGGACCTCTTCGGCGTATTAACCTTTCTCGGCCAGTTGACCTTGCTGTGCTTCTTTTTAATCCATATCAGCACCGTTGTCGGGGTGGCATTGAGGGGAGTGAATGTTCTGGGCTGATCGTCTGAGCACCCGGGTCTGTCCCGTCCAGACTCCTTCCTCTTGCCGAGGTTTCTGGAGGCCGTTCCTCTGTCTGGGCTTCTTGTTGTCCGATCGGATGCAGAAGCTCTGCTGAATGAGCGATCGTCTGGGTGCTGTAGCCGATCCATTACATTGGTCCTTCTTTCCCTATTGGACCTGAGGGCATCATCCAGTTGGATGTGCTGCTTAGCCCTCTCCATTAGTTCGGTGAAGCTAGATGGGGGTCTTATTGTCAGTGATTCAAACAACGGACGGTCAGTGATGCCCTCGGCTAAGGCGTTAGTCGCCATCTCAACACTGACATTTCTCACTTCAGACATAGTGGCCTGAAACCTATCGATGTAGTCTTGCAGACTTTCATCGAACCTCTGATAGAGGTTGCACAGGTCACTCACCGACTTTGGCGCGTGCGTTTGCACGATGAGCCTTGTGGTGAATAGCTCATTGAGTTGTTTGAAGGAGGTAATTGATTCATGGGGCAACTCGTGGAACCAATTTAGAGCGTCTCCTCCCAAAGTGGTGGGGAAAATCCTGCAGGCTATCCTCTCATCGTAGGTGTACACCTGGACCTTAGTCATATACTCTGCTAAGTGAGTAGTAGGGTCAGTTTTACCTGTGTATTTGTCCATTACCACTTCTCTCCACCTGGGAGGTAGCTCGAAATTAGTGATCTCCCTGCAGAATGGGGAGGCTATGTTCCTGCATGTGTCCCCCTTGAATGCGCCTTTTTTGAGAGCAGGAAAGCCGAACTGCTTGAGCTTTTGCTTGAACCATTGATCTTCCTTGCTCAAGGCGGTGACGATGGACTCGCTTTTGTGCTTTCTCGAGCGGCTGTGATTTGGGGTGCACATGAAGGACAAATCGTCTCCTATAGAGGGAGTGGAGGACCTGCTGGGGTAATAAGGGGAGTCCCTTCTTGAGGACATCGCTTCCTTCCCCTTATCGTACCTTTCGTGGGTCCTGACTGTGCCCCTTCGACTGTCTTGAACTCGTGGCTCATTGATGATGATTCCCTTGCTTCTTCTTCTTCTGAAGTCTTCATCTATGGAGTAATTCTCATGGGCTCTTTCAGAGGCCTGTGGCATTTTCCCCTTTTTAAGCGTCTGAACAATGCTCTTGGTGAAATCACTAAGGATGGCACGCATGTCCCTCACGGTGATAGGGGTATTTTCAGGCTGCCTCAGAATGACATCATCGAATTCGGGAAGGAGGTTGGTCCTGGTGGGGGACCTAGGGGGCCTTTCTCTCCTTTGCGAGGTGCCTGACCTGGCTCGAGTGTCATCATCATGATCGAGATCCATGGGGGTTGTGTGCTCATTAGATCTTGAGTTTGACATAGCTCTCAACGAAAGCGCCAAATGATAAAGTCCGGATTGTCTTTATCTGAAATAGAGAGGATGAGTCGAACGGATGAGCGAACCCTGCAATGAAGAATGCCCGGTCGGACCAGGCGTAAGTACTCCGAAAGTTAAGTTAGTAGCTTTTAGAGAGATAATGCTTAGAAATAGAATGCTAGAGATTCAATACCTGGTGCCATCGTCGGCTGGGCTATTTATAAGAGATAGTTGGGGTGCACTTGGGTGCCTGGAACATGATAACTGGTAGTCAGAGTAGGTGTGCGGCAAAGTGACAGGGAGCAGTTGATGGGCAAGGGCGCTGCCTTGTGTCAGACGGCTGATGGGACTGGCGGTCACATCAGCGATCGGGCGTGTGCACTGCCTTGGAGCTCACGCCTGCTACCTTTCTGGTATTGGGTCTTGGGCCTTGCCAACAGACTGGGCCGACTGGATGGGCCTTTATGCAAATGATATTGCAGGGTTATCAATTAGTTAATACGATTAAAATTTAAGTATCAAATTGTTCTTTCGAAAAAAATTTAAGGATCGGAATGACAAAATCTAATAATTTTAAGTTTATATATATATTAGCCAAATTACAATTACAACAACAGAAGATAGAAACAACTAATGAGATAAGGATAGAAATCTGACCTAACTGATATGTATGTGCATTATGCCATTATCTCTAACTGTATTTAATTACATATTGAATTATCAAATTTCAGATTTTGCATATGTTCGCTTATTGGGCAGAAGATCCAACTCAAGAAGAATTTAAGTTTCACCTTGCTAAAATTCCTGGTTACTTATGAGTTGCTGAAGACGGAATGAAAATGCAAGTTTTGTTTTGTTTCATTTCATTTTATTTTCATATTTGGTGTATGATATTTTGGTTGGCGAATTAAGATATTGGAAACTCCATCTCTAGATAATACAATTATAGATATATTTCATAATGGGCATGGCCTCTTGGTGAGCAAGATCAAGGCTGGCAAGTCTCTGACTGCACAGCTAAAGCACTGAAGGTCATAATTAATTAATTAATTATTTTTTCTAATTTTTATCCAATTAAATAAGCATTTATATAACTAATTATATCTATTGCAGGTTTTGCTCTTACTTTTACAAATGCCTCCAGAAGTTGCTGGTGATGGAGTTGAAGCTCAACGATTATATGATGCTGTGGATTTCCTACTTACCCTCCTAGTATCTGTGACAATGTTATTATTATTTGCAGGTATGTTGAACTTTTTATAAAGTGAATGATATATATATATATATATATATTATTTTTGTAGAGCCAAAATGTTGGTTTTTCGATTTGGGAGCCAGCATCTTCTTAACCATGGCTAGAGGTTGATGCAGCTCACGTAAGTTGTAGGGGTGTGCAAAACCCGACCCGAAGTACCCGAATAAACCGATACGAAATATCCATTGGGATAGGGTTGTTCGAATTATATGGGTCATGTATGAATATTTCTGATATTTCGGGTCGGGTCGGGTCGGTTAGGTTAAAATATTGCCGAACCCAACCGACATATTGGCTCTCCTTCTCTCTCTTTCCTTCTCAAGCATATCGATCTCAAGCAAATCTCTCCCTCTCCCTCTCAAGCAAATCTCTCTCCCTCTCAAGAAAAATCTCTCTCTCTCTCTATAAACCAAATCTCTCTCTCTCTCGATGAAGATCGATCTACTAGCAGATCTCTCTTTCGACATCCATCTCCGCTACATGCCCATTCCGACATTCTCCTAGCAGCGAGAAGTAGAGAGACAAGCCAATCTCAATCTTCTACTAGTATATTTGTTTTCTTTTTTTTTTAGATCTGCTTTTGCTTCAGTTTATAATATTTCGCTTGATGATACTTGTGACTTGTGATTTTTTTTTATCCTTGTTGGTGGGTGTTGGGATGGACTTTGATTTCTTTTTTGGCATTGAATCTGTGTTGTGTGTTGGATGCTAATGGTTGGATGAATTCTAATTTTTTTTCTTCGCATTGAATCTGTGTTGGATGTGAATGGTTTTTGAATTTCGGGTTACTCGGATTTTTCGGTCCGGGCCTCGATATTTTTCAGGTTTTTCGGTTTGGGCCTCTACTAATAGTTAGGGTCGGTTCGGGATGGGATTTAATGCATATTTTAGGTGTCGGGTTATTCGGGTTGGCCCGAACCCGCTAGATGCACACCCCTGCACGTAAGAGACCATTCCACATTACATTTTGTCCAGCAGATGCAATGCTAGAAACTGGCACAAGAGAGTGCAGGTTTCTGGCCGGCCAGCCAGTCAACTAGGATGGTCCCACTCTAATAAAAACCGGTACATGAATGTGCCGGTTTCCAATACCTCAAAACCTAATATTTTTTTTACTTAGCCCAATTTTTCTATTTTTTTTAAAAAAAACACTGAGTTTAAAAAAACCCGGTTTGGCCACGCATTATGGTGTGTTTGATGATTGTTTTGCACCCCACGTAGCAAAATCATTAGCAGTCACAGAAGCTCTAAACCAGTTAAAGGTTAAGCAATTGAAGCAAACTTAGGTACAAACTGACTGACTTATGGTTTCCAAGACACTGCTTGATGACTCTTTGGATTTATACTATTTTGTTGATATTATTGATGACTGTAAAGTTTTATCTAAAGCGTTAGATGAATATTCTATTGCTTTTGTTCAGCGAACAGCGAATTTAGCTGCCTATAGTTTAACTAGATCAGTTAGGTTAAAGTTTGTTTGTAGAGAGTGGGATTGTTCACCTCCGTTCTTATATGATATTTTATGTTTTGATTCAGTTTAATGCAATGTTTTATTTAAAAAAAAGTTTTACGTTTATAAACAAAAGAAAAAACATTAAAAATTAAACACCTAACCTATAACAAATTTAGGGTGAGCATCAGTTAGAACGGGTCAAAATCCAACTCGATCCGAATAAACCAAAAGCCAACAAATTTGAACTGAAATAAATATAGAAGTAATTAATAAAACATATCATATATTTAATTTCATCTAAAATAAATACAAATTAATATAATAATTTATTTTTTAAATATTTAATCCAAATAATCACAAATGATAAATGATAATTAAACAAATAGGACTATTTTCTATTCTTCTCCTCCACATGTATTCGGCAGTTGCTTTAATGTTAAGGTCCTTTTTCTAAAAAAAAAAAAGGACTATTTTCTTTTAAAATTTTCATTTAAACAATTATAAATTGATGAACAATCATAGTCTAAAAAATAAATTAAAAATACCAAAAAAAAGTCGACTTATTTGGGTAACTCATAACCCAAACAACTAAATTCGTATAATCCGAAATCTATATATTTTTAATTCAATCTTATCTTTTGATTTAATTTTTGATTCTATTCGCAATTAAGTTTGGTTTTGCTCACCCCTAAAATAGGATGGTCCCACTCTAATAAAAACCGGTACATGAATGTGCCGGTTTCCAATACCTCAAAACCTAATATTTTTTTTACTTAGCCCAATTTTTCTATTTCTTTTTTAAAAAAAACACTGAGTTTAAAAAAACCCGGTTTGGCCACGCATCATGGTGTGTTTGATGATTGTTTTGCGCCCCACGTGGCAAAATCATTAGCAGTCACAGAAGCTCTAAACCAGTTAAAGGTTAAGCAATTGAAGCAAACTTAGGTACAAACTGACTGACTTATGGTTTCCAAGACACTGATTGATGACTCTTTGGATTTATCCTATTTTGCTGATATTATTGATGACTGTAAAGTTTTATCTAAAGCGTTAGATGAATATTCTATTGCTTTTATTCAGCGAACAGCGAATTTAGCTGCCTATAGTTTAACTAGATCAGTTAGGTTAAAGTTTGTTTGTAGAGAGTGGGATTGTTCACCTCCGTTCTTATATGATGTTTTATGTTTTGATTCAGTTTAATGCAATGTTTTATTTAAAAAAAAAGTTTTACGTTTATAAACAAAAGAAAAAACATTAAAAATTAAACACCTAACCTATAACAAATTTAGGGTGAGCATCAATTAGAACGGGTCAAAATCCAACTCGATCCGAATAAACCAAAAGCCAACAAATTTGAACTGAAATAAATATAGAAGTAATTAATAAAACATATCATATATTTAATTTCATCTAAAATAAATACAAATTAATATAATAATTTATTTTTTAAATATTTAATCCAAATAATCACAAATGATAATTAAACAAATAGGACTATTTTCTATTCTTCTCCTCCACATGTATTCAGCAGTTGCTTTAATGTTAAGCTCCTTTTTCTCAAAAAAAAAAAATAGGACTATTTTCTTTTAAAATTTTCTTTTAAACAATTATAAATTGATGAACAATCATAGTCTAAAAAATAAATTAAAAATACCAAAAAAAAGTCGACTTATTTGGGTAACTCATAACCCAAACAACTAAATTCGTATAATCCGAAATCTATATATTTTTAATTCAATCTTATCTTTCGATTTAATTTTTGATTCTATTCGCAATTAAGTTTGGTTTTGCTCACCCCTAAAATAAGATAATAATCCCTTGCATATCTTATTCTATGCTGGAAATTTCTTGTGGAAAGAAATAAACATTATTGTTTACTTTTCATTTCACATAGTATTATTAGATGATAATTGCTTCATCATGAAATGCTTAACCTCTTTCAAGAACCAATCAGACTCAGGCAGCTGAGGATAAAGAAAAAAGGTATGAAATGCATTAGGAAACTCAATCAAGTATGCTTCTTTCCCATATTTTCTGAGTCCTTCATAGTACCTCTTCTGCCAATCCATTAAAGGATCAAATCCTCCCACGAAAACAACGGTCGCCGGAAACTTAACACTTTTAATATCAATACAATTAGGCCCGAAAACGTTCACCGCCGGATGATCCCGATTCGAACCCTCCGGCAAGAATGCTTTCCATGTAATATCCGTACGCTCCGCAGTAATAAATGGAGCTCGATCAAGTCTTAACTCGGATTCAGTTCTTTCTTCTCCTCCAAAAAATGGCTGGATTGATATGTTTCCTATTAACTTTATATTCTCAAATCTATACTCACAAGCTCTAACCGCCACATGATGCAGTATGTTGGCTCCCGCACTATCTCCGGCCATAAAACAATGCTTGAGATCGGCATTTGTTGAAAATCCTTCCAAGTTTGTTCTGTCGATGAATTTTATAGTTTCGAAACAATCTTCGTATTGAGTAGGAAAACGATGCGCAGGAATTAGCCGGTAATTGATGGAGATGATAATGGCAGAGAGTTCAGCGGCAAATCGATAACAGAATTCATCGTAAGGCTTAGAATTGGGTGCCATGGAGGCAAAACCACCGCCGTGGAAGAAGAATATTACCGGCAAGCCGCTGCCTGCTGTGGGATTGTAGAGGCGGAACCAAAGCTTTCTTGATTTGTCGACAGTAATATCAGTTGTTTTGACGCCGTTAATCGGTTTCTTGGACGGGGAGTTTTTCGGGTCCAAGAACTTGATTAGAATCCGATTGAGGGTGCTATCGAGACGACGTCGCATCATGATATCCATGCCTATGGAGACTGAAGATATGTACATCTTCAGATCCCTTGGAAGATTTTCCGGCCATTGCTTAACGCTTTGAGGCATTTTGTATGATAATAAAATTAATCTTATTATTTTTAAAAAAGTATTGACATATTTATATAAGAAATTAGACATTTTGGTGGTGAACTATAATGGTAACTGTAAATAATTCGATCGTTCATGGTAAATTTGAACAGCTCATAACTAAGTAATTTTAATTGACTATTACTTTTACCAATTACCAGACTAACTTTTTCCTTATATTTTTAGCCTCGAGTTGTTTTTTTTTTTTTTTTCTTTTTAATTAAAAAAATTGAAGTTCAACTCTCCCTATTCTAACTATTCCCATCTCGTGAATTCGTTTTAACCAATTTAAAAGTGAAAAAATCTAAACCAATTCTTTTAATAAATTAATTAACTAATTTAATTTTTAATTCTTAAAAAATATATCATATTTTTCAAATTAAAACATAAAATATACGAATTCCTAGTATTATAAAAGTTATGACACTTCCCTAACGGATATAAGTAATGCATGATTCAAAATTTGTAAGCTACCAATATCAAAAACATACGAAGCATCATATAAAGTTATATATATATATATATATATATATAGTTGGTTGAAAAGAAAATAGAATAACGATTAATATATATAGGTATAATTTATTATTAAACTGTTTTATAAATCCTATTTAAATTGGATTTATATAAAAAAAAATTTACAAACAAATCATAAATTGTAATTACTTTCGCCGTATGTTGACTTAAATTTGATTATTGAAAAAAATAGTGGTTTTTAGTTCCTTTTATAAACTTTTATATATATATATATATAGGTTGATTTTACCCATGATCACTCAACTTATCACTTATCGCGCAAAAGTAACCGACTTTTTTTTTTCTGACTTAAATATCACTGAACTTTTAATGTTTTTGCAAAAAAGTCATGTTAAACGGAATCCGGCGAGAATCCTCGCCGGATTGATGACATATCATGCCATATCAGAAACTAGATGTCGTTTAACAATATTTTCAACAAATGCTATAGCTAAATCAATTTCACTCACGGTCACTAAACTCATCATTTATCGCGCAAAAATAACCAATTTTATTTTTTCCAACTTAAATATTACTGAACTTCTAACATTTTTGCAAAAAAGTCATGTATTTACTATTCGTCGCCACGTGTCATATGCCGTGTCATATGCCATGTCATCAATCCGGTAAGGGTTTTCGCCGGATTCCGGTGTACATGATTTTTTTGCAAAAATATTAGAAATTCAGTGACATTTAAGTCAGAAAAAAAAAGTCGGTTATTTTTGTGCGATAAATGATAAGTTGAGTGACAATAAGTGAAATTGATCCATATATATATATATATGCCTCTCAAAAAGTATAAAGAAAGAATAATACCCCGAGTGGTTGAAGGCATGTTAAAAGAAGATGGTAACATTGTTCCTGCAAACTGTGGTAAGTGGTGGTGCTTGCTGTATACGGGCAGATTCTCAGTGTAAGACAGCAATTAATGATTCTGTATAAATTAAAAAGTCGAAGTCATGTTAGGTGTTAGATGACATTGCAAAAGTGTATAGATGGATCAATTTCCATGACAAATTCACTGGATAATATCCAATTTATTTAAGAAAGAAGAGACTTGTAAATGAGATGTCATAGACGTGTAACTGAGATGATAGCACAAAGGACCCAACAAATCCAATTATGGAGGACAAAAAAGGTCCAATAACCAGCTTTTTCCTGGCATTTGTGATTAATTTAGTCAATGTGAAGACAGTTTCAGCATCTCCCCCTACAATTTGAGGATCCCTTGAGAAAGCAAATTGTTGAGTTTATTTATAAGTCTGTTATCCATGTCAGCTTTTGTTATATACACGTGTTATTCTTTTCATTGTTTTAGCTTGTATATAAAGCTTTTTTTGGCTTGATGTTTAATATACGAGATTTTATTTCCTTCTTACTTCTTTTCTTCTTCTTCTTCTCCTCTGTTTTCTGCTTAGTGCTTCTGTTATTCAACATGGTATCAGAGCTAGATTAAGCTTGTTCATAGCTTTTTGATCTTCAATTGTTTTATTCTGTAAACAATTGTTGAGATTTTTTTGTGCTTTTCTGATTGTATTTTGATCTTGATTTACTGTGATCAAGATTCACGTTTACTCTTCAACTTTCTGTCATTTTTTTTTGATCGATCGTTATGGTTAACTCTGCTCATGCTTCGATGACAATTGCTTCGGATAATCTCGGTACGTCATTAGTCTCTGCACCTTTGACTGGTACAAATTATCGCACATGGTGTAAATCAATGAAGTTAGCTCTAGCTGCGAAGAGAAAATTAGGGTTTGTGACTGGAAAGATACCTCAACCTGATGAAAATTCTAATGATTTTGAGGATTGGTGTGGGAATAATGCACTGGTTATCTCATGGATTTTAAGTTCTTTATCAAAGGATTTGTATGATTCTTTTGTGTATACAACCTCAGCTAAAGATCTTTGGGACCGATTGGAGAGGCGATTTGGGGAATCCAATGGTCCTATGAGATATCAAATAAAGAGAGAGCTCAATGCTACCACTCAGGGTAATAATTCTGTCTCTGTATATTTCACTAAGCTGTGCAAGCTGTGGGATGAATTACATTGTATTGTTCCTCCTCCTCATTGTTCCTGTAACTGCACTTGTGGAGCCTTTAAGGAGTTGCAATCGATTCATGAATCTGATATGATTCTACATTTCCTTCTTGGATTAAATGATAGTTATAGCAATATTGCTAATCAGATCATGCTACTTGATCCTTTGCCTAACATAGACAAAGTCTATTCAATGATCTCTAATGTGGAAAAACAATTACAGATTAACATGTCTGTAAATGATACTGTAGACAATAGTGCCTTGTATGCTGCTTCTAGCAAAGGTGCAGGTAGTTATAGATCTCAACAGTTCAAGAGGAAAGATGCAGTTAAGAAAGGAGATAGGTATTGTACACATTGCAAGACTGAAGGTCATGTGAAGGAGTCTTGTTTTAAGATAATTGGTGTTCCTGATTGGTATCAAGAGTTGAGACAGAAACAAAAAGGATCCATGAATAAAGGTGGAACTTATAAAGCTAATATGGCAGAAACTCCATTTGAGGAGGACAATGATGTACACAGCAATGATTCTTTTTCACAACAACAAATGAAAGAGTTGATTCAGCAGGAAATATCAAAAATGCTTAAAGGAAAGCAAGTGATGCATACAGAAAGTATTAACTTTGCACAAGATTTTGCAGGTAAAGCCTCATCCATAATACATGCTACTATTGGTAAAAATGACTGTTGGATTGTTGATACTGGAGCTAGTAGTCATATCAGTTCAAACAAACATGTGTTTCACAATCTCAAACATACAGGAAATTTCAATTTAGTTCACTTACCTGATGAATCAGTTAAACCTATTCCTTCCATTGGTGATGTAGATCTCTCCAGTAAACTTTTACTTAAGAATACCTTGTTTGTTCCTTCTTTCAAACACAACTTGCTTTCTGTCAGCAAGCTTACAAAATATGATTCCATCATTTTCATTTTTCTTCCCTCCTGTTGTGTATTGCAGGACCAGAAGACTAAAGCCATTCTTGCTATTGGACAAGTCAGAGACAACTTATACATACTTGACCATAGTTCTTTTTCTTCTCAGACTATAGAACAATACATTCCTTTTATACAATCTGATATTGTACTACCTTCCTCTTATAATAAATCTAATCATGTTTCTATTCATACTGCAGCCTCTGTCTCTTTGTCTCTTCTTCATAAACGACTTGGTCATCCTTCTCTTTCTGTAATGAAACATTTCTCTTCCATAAATAAAAATTCTATTTCTTCTGATTTTTCATTTGTTTGTGACATATGTGCTAAGTCTAAACAAACCAGAATGATTTTTCCTGTTAATTCCTCTCATAGTTCTGTATTGTTTGAGATTGTACATTTGGATATTTGGGGACCATATAGAAAGCAGTCATTAACAGGAGCCAGATATTTTTTAACCTTGGTTGAAGATAGTTGCAGAACTACTTGGACTTTTTTAATGCAATCTAAGGCACAAGTTCCTAAACTACTAGACCGGTTCATACGGCAGACTTTCACACAATTTGGAGTTCGAATCAAAACTATCCGAATAGAAAATGGCAGCGAGTTTGTGAGTCATTCTTGCCAAAGTGTTTTGGATCTTCATGGTATTTTTCATCAAAGATCTTGTGTTCATACTCCTCAGCAAAATGGAACCATGGAAAGAAAACATAGGCATATCTTGCAGGTTGCTAGAGCCTTACTGTTGCAAGCTTCTTTGTCAACTGATTTCTGGGGGGAAGCTATTTTACATGCTACGTTCTTGATTAATAGAGTTCTTTCTGCTACTCTTAACTGGAGAACACCCTTTGAGGCACTTTTTGGTGTCTTACCAGATTATGAGGTCTTGAGAACTTTTGGTTGCTTGTGTTATGCCACTGACACTAAACCTCAGAAGGACAAATTTGCAGCAAGAGCCTTTAAAGCTATTTTTCTTGGTATTGTTTCTGGAAAGAAAGGTTTCAAGGTGTTTGATTTGGACTCCCACACTATGCAAGTGTCCAGAGATGTTGTATTTCATGAAGATATTTTTCCCTATTGTCAGGCAGATCTTATATCTACTACATCACACTCTCCTATTCCTAATATTTCAGTATTATCTGATTGTGATTATGCAGGTGTCCCTACTAATGATCATGCAATTGAAGATGACAATGTTTTAGATCATACCGATGTAGTACCTGCCACTGATGATGGTGTTTCACATGTCTCATCTGATTCTATTGTTGTCTCAGACTGTCAGAATATGCGACGGAGTAGTAGATCTCGAAAACCACCAAATTGGCTTCATGATTTTGTTACTAACAATGTTTTTTCAGTTTCTTCACCTCATACTCCACATACTTTTCCTTTCATTAAAACTCCTGGCCTATCTAACTCTATCTCTCATTTCTTAGCCAACATAACACAGATTCGAGAGCCCCATTCTTATAATGAAGCTCAACAAAATCCTAATTGGATATCCGCTATGAAGAGTGAGCTTCATGCTCTGGAGCAAAACAACACCTGGATACTTCAGCCCTTACCTGCTCACAAAAGGCCCATCGGATGCAAATGGGTTTATAAGTTGAAATTAAAACCAGATGGGACTATTGACAGATACAAGGCCAGATTGGTTGCAAAGGGTTTTACTCAAGTTTTTGGAGAAGATTACACAGATAGCTTTTCTCCAGTTGCTAAGGTGGTAACAGTCAGGTTATTTTTCACAATTGCAGCTTCCAAGGGTTGGACACTTCAGTAAATGGATGTTAACAATGCCTTCTTACATGGGCATTTAGATGAAGAGATATACATGACTCCACCCCCTGGCTATGACAAAGCTATGACTGGTTTAGTTTGCAAGTTACAAAGGTCACTTTATGGCCTTAAACAAGCATCACGTCAATGGAATTGTGAATTGACTGTTTTTTTACTTGCTTATGGTTTCATTCAATCCTCCCATGATCACTGTTTATTTACTCTCTCACAAGGTAGTGTATTTCTCATGCTTCTTGTCTATGTGGATGACTTACTCATCAGTGGCAATTCAGATATGGCCATTTCCAAGCTCAAGCATTCATTGGATAAGAAGTTCACTATTAAAGATCTAGGATCTGCTCAATATTTTCTTGGCTTGGAAATAATCAAGTCTTCTGATGGCTTATATGTCAATCAAAGAAAATATATCCTGGATTTACTCATTGATGCTGGTCTTCTTGGATCTAAACCCAAACCAACTCCTTTTCCTTCTGGAGTTAAGTTGACAGTGGATGATGGTATTTTACTTTCTGATCCTCAGGAATATAGAAGACTTGTAGGAAGATTGCTATATCTGGGTTTCACAAGACCTGACATAACTTACTCAGTTCAACAGTTAAGTCAGTTTGTGCATAGTCCAAGGGATACACATCTGAAGCTAGCTTTTCACCTTCTCAAATACTTAAAAGGATCTCTTTCATTAGGCTTGTTTTTCCCTGTTACAAACTCCTTAAAATTGGTAGCATATTGTGATGCAGATTGGGCCTCCTGTGCTGATACTAGAAGGAGTCTTACTGGATACATCATATTTCTTGGTACATGTCCTGTTTCCTGGAAAACTAAGAAGCAAGCAACTGTTTCCAGATCTTCAGCTGAAGCAGAATATCGATCTATAGCATCCACAGTTTGCGAGCTTCAATGGTTGTCGTATCTTCTCGCAGATCTGAAGATACCAGTTCCTAAACCTATTTCTGTTTGGTGTGATAATAAGGCAGCCATCCATATTGCATCAAATCCAGTGTTCCATGAGAGAACAAAACACTTGGATATTGATTGTCATTTAGTACGCAATCAACTGAAAGCTGGATTCATTTCACTTCAACATGTTTCTTCCCAAAACCAGATTGCAGATCTGTTTACTAAAGCACTGTCCTTTCCAGTTTTTCATAAGCTTCATTCCAAGTTGCAACTTAGTGATTTTCACCAAGTTTCACCTTGAGGAGGGGATGTTGAGTTTATTTATAAGTCTGTTATCCATGTCAGCTTTTGTTATATACACGTGTTATTCTTTTCATTGTTTTAGCTTGTATATAAAGCTTTTTTTGGCTTGATGTTTAATATACGAGATTTTATTTCCTTCTTACTTCTTTTCTTCTTCTTCTTCTCCTCTGTTTTCTGCTTAGTGCTTCTGTTATTCAACACAAATCCAATTTCTTTCCACTCCATTTCCTTAGTGAGAAACCCTAACTTTGAATCAATTATTGATTTCAGGAATCAGATATTGTCAAATGTTAATTATGGAATTATATTTTATAACTTTCTGCTATGGTCGATGATGATAGGCTTGTTAAAGATGGTGAGAAAGAGGGGCTTCTTGGAGTATGAAGAAGATAGCAGAGAAGAGTCAGAGGATGAGTTGTTACTCTTCAAAATATGTAATGAAAAGAAATTACAAAATAACTGTCTTTTATTTTGAACCAATAGAATAATTATTAATAAATAATTATTATAATTATATTACACTAATATATATCCAAAATTCCTAACACTAATCAATAAAATAATCACTTTACCACATAAAAAATTATTTTCACTAAGTCACCTTGTATTTTGCAATGTGATCATTTTTCCTTTTTGTTCATTTTTCCTTTTTTGTTTCTCAAGTCCCACGTTATTCATCCCCATTTTCTTTCTGTTTTCGAAGAAATAACAGAATATTGGAGAGTTGTGTCTTTACACAACTTCTTCCTTTAATATGTAATAAAAGGAAGTTACAAAATAATTGCCTTTTATTTTGAACCTATAGAATCATTATTAATAAATAATTATTATAATTACTTTACACTAATATATATTCATTATGGATGGATATATCTTACATCTCGTGTAACACCCCAATATCCCATAAGAGGATAAGGCAGTGCTACACAAACTTCTTATAATAATAATAATATGCATGCTAATATAAGGTAAACTTAAAAACAATACATATCAAAGGTTATCATTAACTTAACTTTATCAAAACTTACATTTTACAAGTACATAACTTTATAATATACGATTATATATTCTTGTTATACAAAAACGGTACTGTAAATACCGGATCCCGAAACAGTACACATCAGAATTACCCAACGATAAAAGTAATTATCTGTTCATAGGCAAAAAAAAAAATTGAAAGTAATGATTTTCTTGTCAAATTTACTTTTTAGAAATAAAAAATAAAAAATAAAAAAATATATATTTTAAAAATTAAAAATAAAAAAAGAAGGTTGAAAGTAATGATGTTAGTGTCAATTTTGTTTCTTAAAAAAATAAAATTTGGCAGTCGGCACGCGTCGCCTGCGCAGCACACAGCCCGCTCGCCCGCACACTTGATCGACGCCCGTCAGTCGTCTCTGGTCTCCCAAAA
Source organism: Excoecaria cochinchinensis (assembly GCA_947683425.1). Lineage (NCBI taxonomy): Eukaryota > Viridiplantae > Streptophyta > Magnoliopsida > Malpighiales > Euphorbiaceae > Excoecaria > Excoecaria cochinchinensis. Next base: position 38,600,453 of record CANTUQ010000092.1, read on the forward strand.
ACATCATTTTCATCCCATTTTCGGGATTTTTTTTCCCAAATCTGATTTTTTTTCCCATTTTTTGGGATTTTCATTTTTTTTCTTTTTAAAATTCAAAAAAGGAATATTTTGATTTAATTAAGGATTTATTCCTTAATTAATTAGGTTTTCCTTTTTTACTGGTATAAATAGGAAAACTTATGAAATTTTATAGGGAATTCTTTTTGGGGAGGCAAAAAATTCTGATTTTTATTTTCTTCTTCTTTATTTATTTTTTTCTTTTCTTCTTCTTCAATAGGATTTCTTATAAACATTTTAGATTAAATTTTATTGTTGAAGTATTGATTTTGAGACAAAAAAAATAATTTTTGCTTTTAAAATTCAATTTTCTCACTTGTTTTTCTTCATTATTTTTTTTTCAATTAAATTTCTTCCAAAAATTTTACATTGATTTTTTTTTTATGAAAAAATTGATTTTGAGATAAAAAAAATAATTCTTTACTCTTAAAATTCAATTTTTTATTTGATCTTTTAAAACAAGTTTTTAACAACTTATTTTTCTTTCTAAAGGAAAAGTTTTTATTTTTTTCTCATATCATTTTTGCTAATAAAGACAAGAAAATCCACACTTTTCCTTCTTTCATCAAATCCAATTTTGAGAATAAATATTCTGAACTTGACCTCATATTTTATTTTTATTTATTTTTTATTATATTATTTTTATTTCTTGTTTACAATCATATAATCAACATGTAGATCTTTATTTTATGTGATATTCATCATAGATTTAACATTTTTATTTTTTTTTATCCTTTCTTATTTACTTTATTTTTTATCTTTACTTTTGTTATTATTATTATTATTATTATTATTATTATTATTATTATTATTATTATTATTATTATTATTATTATCATAATTTATGTTTTTATTTGTGTTAATTTGTTAATATGTTAATTTATTTGTTTCATTGTGACATTTAATTTATTTGTCATTCATAATGCATATTTTATTTGTTTTAATTTATTATTTACTGTTTTATGTGTTTATTTGATTTTTTTAACTTAATTATTAACATTAATTTTATTTGTGTTTATTTTTGGTTTCAAATTTTTGTTTTTCCTTGTTTGAGCACACATGCAAATGAATGAGAAGATTCAGAGTATTTATTTTTGGTTGATTTATCATTTTTGTTATTCGTATTATTTTTCTTTATTTTGCTTTTTATTTATTTTGACATGTAATTAGTAATAAATTATTTTATGCACATTTAATTAAAAATCACAAAAATATTTTTATTAATAAATTGGATTCTCCTAATAAAATAGGACCAATGTCCTAATTTCAGCCAATAGAATGTCACTTTTAAAAGGATAATTAATTTTTATGAAATGAGATCACTCATCCCGGTTTTCTCAATAACTGCCTAAAAATAATTCTCCATATTTTTAAGTGTGCATGAAGGAACCAACGTTTCTATCCTAAATAAATATCCTGATTTATATATGTTTGTTTATTTATTTGATTTTGTTATTTATTTATTTATTTATTTTAATTTTACATTTTGGGGGATTGTATTTTTGTCCCAATTTTATCTTTTAATTTATTTTTGTAATTTATTTTTTATTTATCACTTTTTCACCGCTTTCTTCAAAACTTAATGTGCGCTTGATTTAATTTGCATGACGTGTGAAAAAAAAAAGATAAAAATTTAATTGTTGACAGCTCACTTATAATTTAACCAAGGCATTAATAAGAGTGAAATTCCGAACCACTCTCTGGTTTAGACCTCCGAGATTAGATGAACTTTTTCAATTTTTTGTAAATTTGTTGGCGACTCTAAAATATCTCAAAAGGTGCCTAAAGATTTCATGACATTAGATAAACTTTTTCAATATTCTATTGGGTAGAGATTTTAAAATATCTCATGTTACCCAAGATCAAGACGTGAATACTTCTTGAACCTTAAAACGGGCCTTCTGGGGAAACATAGGGGTTCCGGCACGTCACAGGTACGATATCTGCACAATATAAAAGATTGAACCTAAAAAGAAGACTTTAGACTTCTCCTAGTGACCAGCAGGTGTCGACCTCAAAACTTGAACTTCCGAACTATGAACCTACACGGGAGATAAATGCCTATGTTGAACTATGGCTCAGTGGGGATACAAACAAAACAAATAGACTACTAAGGAAAATCATTAATTAAAGATATAATAGTAAAACATACTTTAAATAAAGGATAGGTTAAATGTGGCGCCCCAATACCCCTTGGGATGATATCGGAGTTGCTACAACGCATGCACATACAGAACACTCATGCGGAAGCGAAGATAAAATCATACAATCACATACAGCGGAACAATGGTCTTTAACATAACAAAAACATGCCAAAGAGCAAACTCACATATTCGATTATATATTCAAAATGAAACTATTCTTTTACATTATAACATTTACTTTACATTTATATACTGTATACAAAATGCACTTTGCTTTGCCATATACATGTCCTATACAAAAGTCGCTTTACTTTTACATATGCCAAGCTATACAAAACGCTAGAACATGTATACAAAACTATGCCATATACAAAAAGACTTCAATATATACTCCTAGTGGCCATGACCTTGCAGATGTGCAACGCTCCGAACCTGTAAACCTACACGGGAAAACACCCGTGCTAAGCGATAACGCTTAGTGGGGATATCACATATAAAAGACTTCTAACGAAGTCACAAGCATAATCATCAAGCATATCATTAGACGATATGCTAATCGTCTATAAGCATATAAGGATATAAGCATTTATCATACTTGTAACATACCAAACATATAGTCATTCTACTATATAACATATCTACTAATCTCATGTAACTTATATCATGTTCATGTTCTTCTAACTCTAATTATCAGCTCATGTAACATATAATATCATGTCATTGCATGTCATGTCCATTTATATACATATAAGCGTAAAAGCATACTTATAGCATATCTTGTACAAATAGTAACTTCTCATATACATGTAAGCTCATATAAACGTTTCAGATATACGATAGCCATATACTTCTCTAGCCATGTACTATAGCTTTTTAACATTTATACATCTCTTGTACATATAGACATCATTTCTTATACATATAACAATATCATCTCTTGTGCATTTAGCATCAATTCATATACTTTTACATCTTACATTTAGCCCATTGTCATAATATAAGTGGATACGGGTACATGTAGATACCAAGTAATGGTACGAAAACATCTAGAGACCATAGTCTCAAGCCATCTAGAGACCGTAGTCCCAAACATCTAGATACTTTAAGTATCAATATCTAGACATCCGTCGATGCTAAACATATAGACACCCGTCAGTGTCAACATCTAGCAGCTGCAAATCATCTAACCCTTTATAGGCATGCCTATCTATCCACTTGTATGAGCATCTAAGGCTTATAACCATTATTCCATATCAAAACATGTATGGTCATTCATATACATTTACCTAAACCCATGCTAGTCATGTAATCTACTTCATATCTTACATACATACATGTCATTCTAAACTCATTCACATGTAACTCTATATGCATATCATTGCATACATGGTTCACCATGCTCAAGATATTTTAAATATATGCTTGTTAACACGCATCATCATTCATGATTTATCATACTTAATTTACACATGGATATACTCATATATATGCATTAGCACGTTCATGGTTATACGCATTCTCATTTACACTTATTCACCTTCACATTCATGTTGTACGCATTCATATTCAAGACTATACATATTCGCATTCACATACTTAATTCATCACACTTAGAACACTTATAGCTCATATATATATTAGTATGCATAATTTATCATACTTAGGATACTCATTTTATAATGATAAATATGTATCGGACAAGTCATGGAAACTCGTGGTGAAGTTCGGGTGCATTTCGGGAAGAAAAACACCCTAAAAAGACAAAATAGAGAGGGGTCATGGTGGCAATGAATTTCGTTGTGACCGTGACATACTAAAATAAGCAAAACAGAAGCTAAACTTCAGGACTGCCTCGCACCAGAATTTTGTACAGCCCAAACCGAAGTCTTACACTCAATTTTAGGCAAAGGTTCTTTCATAACATTTCTTCCTCTATGTCTTATCTTTCAAATGAGACAATTTTCAGGTCATTTGGATTTGTAAAACATCAGATATGAATTAAACAATATAAACTGTTCCAGTGAACCCTACAAGGTAGAGACATGTCTGTTTGTGCTATTTTTAGGGGTCTTAGAGCCAGAATTAGCTCAAAGTCATTTCTGACAAATTTATAGGTATAGAAGTTATGGTTAAAATGAAGCAACAAAAACTCAATTTGGAGTTCTGAAACTCCAGTTATTCCCAAAATACTATACAGAGGTCAAGTAAACTATAAGCAGATTTTTCCCTAACACTAGGGTTCATACTTTTCATGCTTATTCACTTAGTATGCTCATGGATTTTGTTCAATACTCATCACACATCATGTGTACACTTCAAGTACACCTCTATCAATTAACACATAATCATGTATCAATTACACATCAAAGTCATCCATCCATCACATATACTCAAATAAAATTAACATAAGAACACATATATCCCAAACCTCAAAATGGGTTGCTGGACACTCTCAATCTCCAGCTACACCTTCTCCTTTCCCTTAGCTTTCCTCTTGTCCAAATCTTACACAAAATACAAACATAATCTCTCTCTTAGTCCATACTCAAGATTCAATCCAAATCCAACTCAAAGGAAGGGAGTAGAAGAAAGGATACTCATATAAACATCAGCTTACTTACCTTTTTGGTTTAACTCTTCAAACCAATCCACATGCAATCAAATTCCATATTCAATTGAGAAGAAAAAGAAACTCAAACTCAAGAGATGAAGGAATACAGAATTTTGAGGAAAGCAAAGAATGGGAAATGCTGTCAAATTCCACTACCAATTCAGCCTCATAATTAAACATAATTTGCATGCAAAAAGGGGTTGGCTGTCTCATGGGAGAAGCCACACGTGGATTCCACTCCTCAGCCTTACCAAAATCCAGCAAATGATCTTTGGCAAATAACCATTCAGTCCCTCTCATATATTTTGTCCTTTAATGGCAACTTTTCCTTTTTCAATTACACCCTTGGCCCATTAATTACTCACTTAATCCAATCTCATTAACACCCTAACATGCAATTGACACTATAATCCAACTAGGGTACACTTTGGGGTATTACATTAAATATTCAATAATACATACTTTACTTCATTAATATCACTAGCATATAAATGATACAGTAATCCTAGAAATATTACTATATCATAGCGAATATAACATATTAACACAATACTATAATTAGTCAATGAAATAACAATTCTAATATAGCCTGAATCAATATAGCAATGGATAACGGGAACATTGGATACCACTTGAGTATCAATCACTAGATACTGGAAAAAAATAGTATCAACACTAGAGATATGCAAATATCGAATCACTAGATACCGAACAAGCATCAACACTAGATACCAAACGGCCATCAGCACTAGTAGCTGCGAACAATAACCCTTATAGGCATGCCTATCTATCCACAACTCCATTACAAGCTAAATAACTAATCCATTTAATATTCATTTAATCATATTATAAAGCATCACATAGTCACATTAAACAATAATTTCATAAATCACATCATTAACACATGCACATGGCTTATCAACAAACCCACACTTCACTACAAGAAATCTGAGAAATAGAGATGGAATTCCGTCTCTAATTGAAAATAGAGACGGAAATAGAGACAGAAATTTTCCGTCTCTATTTCGTCGGTCTCTAAAAATTAGAGACCAAAATGTTCCGTCTCTATTTTTAGAGACGGAATAACTTATTCTGTCTCTATTTTTAGAGACAGAAAGGACGTTTCCGTCTCTAAAAATAGAGACGGAATAACTTATTTCGTCTCTATTTTTAGAGACAGAAGGAGCGTTTCGGTCTTTAAAAATAGAGACGGAAAGAACGATTCCGTCTCTATTTTTAGAGACGGAAACTCAATTCCGTCTCTAAAAATAGAGACGGATTCCATCTCTATTTTTAGAGACGGAAAATCAATTCCGTCTCTATTTTTTTTTTTGGAATTTTTTTTAATATATTAAAATAAATAATATTAAATTTAAATATTCCTTAATTTTATATAATGAATTTTCGTCTCTAATTTATTGAATTTTTTTATATATTAAAAATAAATAATATTAAATTTAAATTATTCTTAATTTTATATAATGAAAAAAATTAAATAAACAATAAATAATTATGAAAATATTGTATTATTGAATGTATAAATATATGAAAAGTGTAGTGAGATTACAAATAAAAAAAGATAAAAATTCTAAAAATAATAACTAAGATGGAGGAGAATGCGGACAATCAGCAGACGGTGTTTGCGGGTCAGCAGGTAATCTACGGCTAATGAAGTCCTCCAGCATATTGATACGGTCCATTAGTACGCCGACCGTACCGCGTAGCTCAATGACCTCATTAGTACGCCGACCGTCTCCAACTTCTGTCCATATTACTCATTAATATTAAACTGCTTAGAAAAGATCATAAAGTCGAAGTTAGTATTTAATTTGAACTCAATTCTCTAGCCTACTATTTCACTTTAATCCCTAATTAGTTTTACATAATGATTCATTTCCCTAAATTAAAATCACAAATATTTTGTAAAAAAACGGACAGAGTTCCCCCTATACGGGTCCCTATCCCCCTGTCAAACATGAGCAATTTTAACATTTCGGTAAAATATCAACCAATCGCAACTCCACAACAAACTCATTGTAATAAGAAATTTACCCATTCACATCAAACATCTAAATTTAATGGATAAAATCACCAACAGTTGTAAATTTATCCCTTAAAGTGATATTCCGTTAATACAGTATCGTTAATAATAGCATTGTCGTTACTATTGAATTACAACATGACTAAGCCTTCAATACCAATATATATATTACAGACATCACATAATTTATTTCTTTATATAATACAGCTACATACAAGGGTTTATATTTCACACACTTAGTCAATCACATAAGAAGGCAGGTAACCATAAAACTTTTTGGTGAAATGAAAATTATGTGAACAGCCCCTATTGTCCATTAATTTACGCCTATTTCAATTTCATATATATATATATATGAGGAACAACAAACATACCCTTTGTTACTAAGCCATCCTGGATAGTTCATTTGCATCCTTTTTAAGCTAATTCTTTTAATTCAATTAACTACCATTAACTATTCTCATTTTTGTTTAACATGTGAAATTGTCAGCACATTTAGAATTTAAACAAACCAGGTTAACTCCTCTTCCTAACCAAGCCATGAGGGTCACAAAGAGACAAGTTCATCATACTCTTCTAATTTCACTTTAATTTATCATTTTACATTTGTGTAATGTTAGCTAACATGCAAGTTCAACAAGCTAACAAAATAACTTTACAATTCGTTTTAATGGCAGAAATAGCTACACCGTAATAACTTATCAATTTTCAATATCTAATTGTCAATAAGCTAAAGGAGTTATTTAATAGCAAATAAAACCAGAACCATATATCAGCATTCCCTAATATACATAATTTGCCAATTAGACATTAAACTTCAGTACACATAACACAAAAATTCCATAGCATGGTTATCTTATATAAAATCATATGGAAAGGTAGATTTGATTTACTCCAACCAATTGCTCAATTAACACAGAAAATTTATCAATCAATTTAGTAAACCTTAACCACGCATATACTGTAAATATAAATCGTACCTTAACAATTTAATTTATAAATAAATCTTTTGGAAAAGGTAAGTTTGGTGGCCACTAACCGATTTTTTTGATATTTTTGGCTCATTTTACCATTGCCGGAAGCTAGCCGGAGCTCCACCGAAGACACCGAAATCACCGGGAGGAAGCTTGGAGCGCCGGGGTTGCTTTTCCGGTGGTCACACACCGTGAAGATCGTTCATTTCGCCGAAATTGACGCCGAAAGCTTCGGTCTTCTCCCTCTCCGATCTGCTCATCACCGGCAATTTAGGAGGATCCACGGCCACCGGAAGCTTCGTCTTGCCGCTGTGAGTCCAGTCGTGCCGTTCATATCGCCTCTTGCTATCAGAGTTCGCCGGAGAAGCTCGCGATTTTTCCTCCCTCTCCTGGAACGCCGACGTCGCGATGGAGGGGAAAAGGACGCCGAGATCGGTGTTGCGAGGAGCCGCTGCTCGCCGTTGACCACCGCCAGCTGCTCTGCCCCCCTTCCGCCGTGCTCCGCCCCCTCTCCCTCTCTTCGGTTTCTTTCCCCCGCTCCCTCACCGATTTTATGCCTCTTACTTTTTATTTCTTTTCCTTCTCATAAATCCTACTAATTCTAACTTAATATCCCTAAAATAGAGACGGAAACTGATTTTTCGTCTCTATTTAAAGACCGCAAGATTATACTGTCTCTAAATAGAGACGAAAATCAATTACCGTCTCTATTTTTAGAGACAAAATAATTTTTATAGTCTCTATTTAGAGACCGCAAATATTACTCCATCTCTAAATAGAGACCAAAAACTTTTTGTCTCTAAATTTAGAGACGAAATTTATTTTTCGTCTCTAAATTTAGAGACGGAAACTAATTCCGTCTCTAAATTTAGAGACGGAAATTGCTTTCCGTCTCTAAATTTAGAGACCGAAATATTTTTTCGTCTCTAAATAGAGACGAAATTGTTTCGGTCTCTATTTAGAGACGGAAATATATTTTTCGTCTCTATTTAGAGACGGAAAAAATTTCCATCTCTATTTTCGGTCTCAAATTTTGGAGGGAATCGATCCCGCCATAAATAGAGACGAAAATTTTTCCGTCTCTAAATAGAGACGGAAAATTATTTTCGTCTCTATTTAGAGACGAAAAACTGATTTCCGTCTCTATTTTCCAGTTTTCTTGTAGTGCTTTAATATTCAATTCATATAGTCGCTTAAGTTACCACACTAATATTTCAAAGTCAAACAACTTTATAAATTACTCGACCAATATACACCTCTGTCATGCTCACGACATAACTCAAACATGCCTCTGTCGCCCTTGCGACAAAGCCCAAACTTACCAATTCAATCTTCCTTCTATTTCTTATGCATATATTCAACTCAAATGTTTCCAAAACTCCTAACCAACACACATAAACATTTCTAATGGCACAAATCATAACTATCACATAATCAACAACCTAATAATCAAAATATAGTATAACTTCAAATTGCCCAATAAGCTTCATCAATTCAATAATACCACCTCAAGTACAATTTACAACTAGAAGAGTTATTGAACTCTTCAAAAACCCATAATTCACCCAATCTAATCAATCATGCATTAATAAAAGAGTTAAAATTCCAAACCTTCAACTTTACAAATCAAATAATCTTCTCTTTACCCTTTTATCTCTTACTTGATTCTCCAACTTCAAACCAATAAATTCTTGAATGAGATAAAGAACAAAGGAAAGAAAACAAGCAAACTTACCCTTGGATGAAATCAAACTAAAGAACAAAGGAAAAGAAGAACATAGCAAAACCTACCTTTCAATTGGAGAGAGGTAGCCAACTAAGAAAACAAAGTGCCAAAACCAACCTCCTCACTACTTTATATGTGCATGGCACTCCTTAGGTGGAAAAAAAAAATTTCCATCTCTATTTTCGGTCTCAAATTTTGGAGGGAATCGATCCCGCCATAAATAGAGACGAAAATTTTTCCGTCTCTAAATAGAGACGGAAAATTATTTTTGTCTCTATTTAGAGACGAAAAACTGATTTCCGTCTCTATTTTCCAGTTTTCTTGTAGTGCTTTAATATTCAATTCATATAGTCGCTTAAGTTACCACACTAATATTTCAAAGTCAAACAACTTTATAAATTACTCGACCAATATACACCTCTGTCATGCTCACGACATAACTCAAACATGCCTCTGTCGCCCTTGCGACAGAGCCCAAACTTACCAATTCAATCTTCCTTCTATTTCTTATGCATATATTCAACTCAAATGTTTCCAAAACTCCTAACCAACACACATAAACATTTCTAATGGCACAAATCATAACTATCACATAATCAACAACCTAATAATCAAAATATAGTATAACTTCAAATTGCCCAATAAGCTTCATCAATTCAATAATACCACCTCAAGTACAATTTACAACTAGAAGAGTTATTGAACTCTTCAAAAACCCATAATTCACCCAATCTAATCAATCATGCATTAATAAAAGAGTTAAAATTCCAAACCTTCAACTTTACAAATCAAATAATCTTCTCTTTACCCTTTTATCTCTTACTTGATTCTCCAACTTCAAACCAATAAATTCTTGAATGAGATAAAGAACAAAGGAAAGAAAACAAGCAAACTTACCCTTGGATGAAATCAAACTAAAGAACAAAGGAAAAGAAGAACATAGCAAAACCTACCTTTCAATTGGAGAGAGGTAGCCAACTAAGAAAACAAAGTGCCAAAACCAACCTCCTCACTACTTTATATGTGCATGGCACTCCTTAGGTGGAAAAAAAAAATTTCCATCTCTATTTTCGGTCTCAAATTTTGGAGGGAATCGATCCCGCCATAAATAGAGACGAAAATTTTTCCGTCTCTAAATAGAGACGGAAAATTATTTTTGTCTCTATTTAGAGACGAAAAACTGATTTCCGTCTCTATTTTCCAGTTTTCTTGTAGTGCTTTAATATTCAATTCATATAGTCGCTTAAGTTACCACACTAATATTTCAAAGTCAAACAACTTTATAAATTACTCGACCAATATACACCTCTGTCATGCTCACGACATAACTCAAACATGCCTCTGTCGCCCTTGCGACAGAGCCCAAACTTACCAATTCAATCTTCCTTCTATTTCTTATGCATATATTCAACTCAAATGTTTCCAAAACTCCTAACCAACACACATAAACATTTCTAATGGCACAAATCATAACTATCACATAATCAACAACCTAATAATCAAAATATAGTATAACTTCAAATTGCCCAATAAGCTTCATCAATTCAATAATACCACCTCAAGTACAATTTACAACTAGAAGAGTTATTGAACTCTTCAAAAACCCATAATTCACCCAATCTAATCAATCATGCATTAATAAAAGAGTTAAAATTCCAAACCTTCAACTTTACAAATCAAATAATCTTCTCTTTACCCTTTTATCTCTTACTTGATTCTCCAACTTCAAACCAATAAATTCTTCAATGAGATAAAGAACAAAGGAAAGAAAACAAGCAAACTTACCCTTGGATGAAATCAAACTAAAGAACAAAGGAAAAGAAGAACATAGCAAAACCTACCTTTCAATTGGAGAGAGGTAGCCAACTAAGAAAACAAAGTGCCAAAACCAACCTCCTCACTACTTTATATGTGCATGGCACTCCTTAGGTGGAAAAAACAAACTTAAACACTTGTAATCCACCCAAAACAAATTAAGCTTAATCCAATCTTATTAGTCTTAATTAATCCATCATAATTTAACTTAATCCCTCATTTACTTTAATCATACCAACCTCCTTTTTAGTCACTAAACTATTTTATTTTATGCAATTAAGTCCTTAATTCCCAATTACACTTTAGTCCAAAAATTATAAACCCTAAATCAAACTTATCTAATCGCCCTAATCATGCACAATGCTACTAGGATGGATTTTGCGTCATTACATCTCCCACTCACTAATGATGGGATTGAGTTTAATCCTACAAATAATTCATACTTTATATATATGTTGTGCGACCAGTGCATACATCGAGAAATCGTCAGTTATAATCTGTTAGGAGTTATAACTTCTCCAATAATGAAACCTTTTAGAGTATTTTGATTATGCAGTACCCTAGATCATTTATCACACACTTATTTCTCCTAGATCTCATTTGTTTAATCATTTATATATATTCATAATTAAATTATATCACTTAGATAAAATATAATTAGCCGGCCAATGAATATATCTATATATATATATACATATATATATATATATATATATATATATATATATATATATATATATATATATATATATATATTCATGTGATAATTCAAAACCAATTATTTTTCTTTTTCTTGACTTTCTCAACTTTTATTTAATTTGTTGTCTAGAAATGTTCCTCTAAGTCAAATCATTCATAACCCTTTGACAACATTCTAAGATTGCAATCATTAAATTCAAGTTTTGAAATCAGACAAAAAGTCTTAAGGGTACCAAAATAATATTACTTATAATCTCTAGGTCTCACATAATATCAAAGTTGAGATCATTAACTTTATAACCCTCATCGGTCTTTATTTGCACATATGGTATGAAACACATGCTACGGTACTCTTCTCCTTTTTACTTGGAGCTTATGTCTTCTTACTCATAAAAATACCGTACAAGTGATAATTCAAAATACACGTAGTATTTTAACTTGATCCTTCAACTCTATTTATTGAATAACTTAATCAACAAGACTCTACTTGACATACAAAGATAAAACAAAAATGAATCGTGGGTAATATTCATTTTTTGATCACTACACTTATTTTATTTATGATCTCATCTTGATTTACTACCAAGGTGATTTTATTTTGAACTAGATCTCTCTTTATAATTTCAAAACTATCTCATATCTATTATTACAAAAACCATAGAAGTGATTGCCTATGTGAGAAGGCCAATCTTTTATTCGACATACCTTTTATAGTATACACTAAGTATATCAAAATATGGATGCTTCAAAATAATATGACATTAATTAAAAAATATCTTAATTAAGAAAAACAGTAACTTAATTACAATCTACGCATGCCTAGAGATCTAACATGCCCTTGAAATAAAATCTCTAGCTAAAGGCTTTATAAATGGATAAGCAACCATCTCTTGCATAAATATATGTTGTACTTTCACTTCTTTATGTGAAACCATGTCTCTCACAAAATTATATTTGGTATCTATATATTTGGTCTTAAAGTGATACTTGGGATCCTTTGTAAATGCAATTTCAGCTTGATTATCACAATTCACCAATACTGAGATCGATAAATCGTTATTTACTCTCAAGTGTTTTAAAAATCTTTTAAACCAAACTGTCTCTTGTACTGCTATTGAAAGTGATACAAATTTAACTTCCATTATAGACAAGGCTACACATATTTATTTCTTGGTACTCCATGAGATAGCTCCATTATTTAGCAAGAAAACATATATAGAGGTAGATTTTCTTTCATCTTAATCTCCTCCCTAATCGGCATTTTTATACCTACTAATTATAGATTTTTCCCTTGGTAACACAATGAATAATCTACAGTTCCTTTAAGATACCTTAATATCCTTTTGATAGTTTTCCAATGGGCTTGACCAGGATTTGATTGATAACTGCTCACCATTCCAACATTAAAAAAAAATACATCTGGTCTCGTACACATCATGGCATATATGAGACTTCCAACTGCATTGAAACAAGGAATCATTTTCATTTGTTCCTTTTCTTCTAGAGTCTTGGGATATAATCTTTAACTCAAAGCTTCATTTTTAACTATAGGAGTATATATAGGTGTGACGCGCGCGGCCCCGGATCTCGGCCCTCTTTGAGGGTCCGTGAAGGGTTAGCATCTAGATTTTGGGTAACACAATCCCCTACCCCATAGAACATTGGGAGGTTCATCTAATCCCATGAAACCTTTAGGCACCTTTGAGGTATTTTGGAGTCGCCATCCAATTACAAGAAATTGGGAAAGGTCATCTAATCTCGAGGGTCTTAAACCAGAGAAGGTGTTCGGAATTTCACTCTTAATAATGCCTTAAGTTAAGTTTATAATTGAGTTTTTAAAAAATTAAAATTTTATCTCTCATCTCACACGATCATGCAATAAATTTAAAGCGCATTTCAAGCATATTGGAAAGCGATAAAAGAACAAAAAATAAAGTAATAAATAAAATACAAGTGAAAAATATGGGACAGAATAATCTCCAAAAATAAAGAAAGCATAAACAAAATAAAAGAATAAACTTGCCCCAAAAATTAATTGTAAGGGCCCAAAAAAGAATAAATAAATAAATACATAAAAGAAAAACAAAATAAAATACATCATACATAAATCGGGCCATTTATTAGATTTTAAGAACATTGGTCCCTTCTTATTAACTTGAAAATTGGAGAATTATTTTTGGGTATTGATTGAGAAAATCGGGATGAGTGATCCCATTTTATGAAAATTAATTCTCCTTTTGAAAGTGAAATTTTATTGGTTAAAATAGGACATTGGTCCATTTTATTAGAAAAAAAATCCAATTTATTAATAAAAATATTTTTAGTGATTTTTATTAAACGTGCATAAAAATAAATAATTTTACATAAAATACACAAATGCGACAAATAAATCGAAACAAAGGAAAATGCGGAATTTGAAATATGCAAACCAAAATGAGACTCCTAATTCTTCGATTCTCCATCTTTGCCCATGGATGATGCTCAAATAAAAAGACAAGCGTTGTAGCCAAAAAGAGAAAAAAAAAATTAAGGTTAGTAATAAAATCAAATAAAATGCAATACATAAAAATAAATAATAAATAAAAATGAATAAATCAAATGATATGAAATGAAATACATAAAATAAAATAATGAATCAAATTAAATTAAATGAATCCAACTAACAAATATACTAATTGAGCCAATCAAGTAAACAAATCAAACAAATAAAAGGATAAATATAGATGTAAGAATGAATGAATAAAGGTGTGTGTGTGGACAAGACAAAATGGAATTAAAGGGGAAATAAAACAAAGATGGCCACTATTCATGTGGCCATCATGCAAAGGAAAAACACAAACAATTTGATCCAGTTGGCAAAATGGGATTATTGAATTAAAGATGCAAAATTAGCATGATTAAATCAATTATTTACATGTTATCACAATAAACATAAATATTTGCATGGCAAAAAAATCAATCAAAACAAAATAAATTAATTACATGTTAAAAAATAATAGGAAATCAAAGTAAAATTAATTAATTAATTACATGTTAAAAAATTAATAAGAAGTCAAAGCAAAATAAATAAATTACTTACATGTTAAGAACAATAAGATCAAGAAAACAATATTTACATGAACAAAAATAATTAAACAAGAAAAAAAAAGAATAAGGTGAAAATAATTAATTTGGAGCCCAGAAAATTTACCCTCAGATTTAGATTTGATGGAAGAAATATGATGATTGATCTCCTTGAAAAATTTCACAAAATAATTTAGAAGTGAAAATTAATTCCTTTTATTTATGGAGAAAATAAAGAAATTAATTTGGATGATTAAGAATTGAAAATTGATTTTCCAATCTCAATTGATCCTTGTTAATTTAAAAAGAGAAATCTGAAATTTTTGAAGAAAAATCCAAGAAGAAGAAAAAAAATTCTCTCAAAAAAGAGGTAAAGAAAAATAATGGAGGCTCCTCCCCAGGTTTTTTCCCATCTCAAACTATTTATATCACTCAATAAAAAGCTCTAATTCTATTAGGAAAAGAAAATTAATTTTAAATCTAATTTTCCTATATTTTTTCATGATAAAATCAGTATTTTTAATTATCTCAAAAAATAATTTAAAGTCCAAATTGGACTCAAAATCTCGGATTTTGGGGGAAAAAATTCATTTTCGGGTGAAAATTGGCGAAACTGGGCGAAATCGGCGGGTTGTCGCATGCTGGGGGCGACCTGCGGCCGCAGCTCGCGCGTGCGACCTGCGACCGCGCGACCTGCGGCCATGCGTGGAGGGCCGCAGTTCGCGAGCGCGAGCTATTGCCCCGTGCGCGTAGCGCTCCGCGAAAGTGTGCGCGCGCGGCGGCCGCAACGCTGCGAATTTTTAAAAAAAAAATTAAAACTTTTTGACCTAAAATTAATACTTCTAACCTCCTTTTTCATTTTTAATTTTTTAAAATATATAATTTAATTTTTTATATTTTTATTCCTAAAAAGAAAATTTTCACAAGGAAATCGTTGCTTCCAATATTTTTCCCTGTGAACAGGCATCTAATCATCATTGGGTAACCCTGGTCTGAGCTTCCTCGGGACCCGATGTCTACAGTTGCCCCCAGTTTTGGAAAAACTAGTGCATGGGTGTGTAGGTGAGCCAAAACTCAGAAAAAGAAAGAAAGAGGCACGTACCTGAGGCAGCTGTCTTTCCGGTCTGAATGAAATATTGGGGTAGTTACCGTCAATTTGTCGACGTGTTAATCCTCGTTGCTGCAGTGTCTAGCCTTTTATGCGGTTGCGGTCCGTAATCGACCTTGATGCAGTGTCTAACCTCCGTTATTTCGGTCTCTAACCTGTGCGGTGTCTAGCCTCAGCCGTTTCGGTATCTAACCTGTTGATACAGTGTCTAACCCCCTCCGTTGCGGCATCTGTACAGTGTCTAGCTCCAGCCATGTCGGTATCTAACCTGTTGATGTGGTGTCTAACCTCCTCCGTTGTGGCATCTAACCTATACGGTGTCTAGCCCCAGCCGTGTCGGTATCTAACCTGTTTCGAGATATGAAGTGGTACCCCCTGAGAGGTGGGTTGACTGCCCCCTGAGAGGTCTTTGGTTGGTCGTCTGGATTAATGCCTCTACGAGGACTTAGGAGAATTTGCCTCTTAAGAGGACTTTGAATGGTTAGCCTCTTAAGAGGACTTAGGGATTTGCCTCTTAAGAGGACTTTGAAGGGATTTGCCTCGTAAGAGGACTTTGAATGGTTTGCCTCTTAAGAGGACTTAGGGATTTGCCTCTTAAGAGGACTTTGAAGGAGTTTGCCTCTTAAGAGGACTTTGAATGGGTTTGCCTCTTAAGAGGACTTTGAATGGTTTACCTTTCAAAAGGACTTAGGAATTTTCATCTTAAGAGGACTTTGAAGGGGTTTGCCTCTTAAGAGGACTTTGAATAGTTTGCCTCTTAAGAGGACTTAGGGATTTGCCTCTAAAAGGACTTTGCAGGGATTTGCCTCTTAAGAGGACTTTGAATGGTTTGCCTCTTAAGAGAACCTAGAGATTTGCCTCTTAAGAGGACTTTGAAGTTACCTCTTAAGAAGGCTTTGAATGGTTTGCCTCTTAAGAGGACTTAGGGATTTGACTCTTAAGAGGACTTTGAAGGGGTTTGCCTCTTAAGAGGACATTGAATGGTTTGTCTCTTAAGAGAACTTAGGGATTTGCCTCTTAAGAGGACTTAGGAGAATTTTCCTCTTAAGAAGACTTTGAATGGTTTGCCTCTTAAGAGGACTTAGAGATTTGCCTCTTAAGAGGACTTTAAAGGGGTTTTCCTCTTAAGCGGACTTAGGGATTTGCCTCTTAAGAGGACTTAGGGATTTTCCTCTTAGGAGGACTTTGAACTCTTAAGAGGACTTTGAATGGTTTACCTCTTAAGAGGACTTAGGGATTTGCCTCTTAAGAGGACTTTGAATGGTTTTCATCTTAAGAAGACTTAGGGATTTGCCTCTTAAGAGGACTTTGAAGTTGCCTTTTAAGAGGATTTTGAATGGTTTGCCTCTTAAGAGGACTTAGGGATTTGCCTCTTAAGAGGACTTTGAAGGGGTTTGCCTCTTAAGAGGACTTTGAATGGTTTGCCTCTTAAGATTATTTAGGGATTTGCCTCTTAAGAGGACTTTAAAGGTGCCTCTTAAGAGGACTTTAAATGGTTTGGCTCTTAAGAGGACTTCGGGATTTGCCTCTTAAGAGGACTTTGAAGGGGTTTGCCTCTTAAGAGGACTTAGGGATTTGCCTTTTAAGAGAACTATGAATGGTTTGTCTCTTAAGAGGACTTAGGAATTTGCCTCTTAAGAGGACCTAGGGATTTGCCTCTTACGAGGGCTTGGAGATTACCTCTTAAGAGGATTTAGGGAATTGCCTCTTAAGAGGATTTGGAAAGTGCCTCTTAAGAGGACTCTGAAATTGCCTCTTAAGAGGACTCAAAATTTGTCTCTTAAGAGAACTTAGGGAATTGCCTCTTGAGAGGACTTGGAAATTGCCTCTTAAGAGGACTTGGAAATTCGAACCTGTGTAGACTTCATCTTGATTTGGTTGTCCAGCACGGGTGAGTGCTCATGTTGTGTTGAATCCATCCTTGACCCATTTTCACGCGTGTAGTCTTCATCCGGACTTTTCCTGCAAAATTATATGCACAAGGATATGTACAAAAAAATCGTGTGTGCAGGTGAAAAGTTATATGCTAATATTTGCAAAAGAACTTTATGACATGACATGCATGCAAAAATGAATAAACTGAGTCTTTAGCGGTTAAGGGTCCGTTGAGGGTACAACTTGGCCGCTCACGTTGCTTGAAACCCCCAGAGACTTAGATGAGTGTCACCTTGGCTTAAGAATTCACCCATAATTTATCAAAAAGAACCGACCCGTGTGCATTTTTGCCCTCGAGCCTTTAATATTATCTGCTTCAATTCAGCATTATCTGCTCAAAGAGAAACTATTTGAGTTGCCTTATCGCTCCATAAATTGTTGGTCATTGATTTAAGGTAGTGCATCCCATGTGGATTTTCACACTAGCTTTCCTTTACGAGAAATGTGTCCTTTTCGGATTTTCACATAACCCTATGCCTAATTTTTACCTGGAATGGACCCAACCCAATCCAGCGGATTTTGTTTTCGAAGGATAGACTGTCTGTTTTCAGGTTTTCACCCTATCCTTTTGCCTAACTTTTACTTAGAGAGCCAATTACGGGTTTTTTTTTTATCTCTAACGCCTTATTTTTTTTAATTTTTTTTTTTGTAATTGCGCTGAAGATGTTATTGGAGATCTCTTAAGGGTGACCTACATGTGCTTACATCCTAGATCATGGTTGCGTGGGATTGATTGTCCTCATGAAGGTGCTATAGGTTTGGCTTCAAAATTAACAATAAGATGAATTGGCCGAAGCATCTGAATAGTGAGAATAGTAGAGGGTAGACAGGAATAATGAGCTAGTTTTACACTAGAACTAGACAACTTTAAGGATGCGAAATGAGACATGATCATTACATAAATGCATACGTTTTAGATTAATTTCATGACACATGATCATTATTTGGCATTAATCTCAATATCTCATCTAATCTCGAGATAGACCCTGAAAGCATCAAGCTCCTGTTATCAATCAGCCCTCTCAGGTTTTCGTGATCGAAAATTTTCTCTCAGCTCTTTTTTTTCCTCTTTTTTTTTTGATCGCAGATTCTAGATGCAACGTTGGGGACGAGACTCAACTCAAAGGTATAAATGCACTCGCGGCTCCCCACTTGAAGCTCAAGAAACACAATATGCTTCTTCCTACGTACCGAACCTTATTACAAGGTCATCTCCGCTAATTGGATAAGACTGAACCAAGAATCAAGAGGTCTTACTTTGGTTGTAACGTTGGGTTTATGCAGATGGCTGTCAAAGAAGGATCAGGTCGCTAGAGAAGAAAAATGGCTGCAATATCTACTCAACTGATGGGAAGACCATTCTTAGCTCAGTTGCATATATAAAGGTATTCTTGAATTTGGGTTTGATAACACTTTAGCTCATCAAGATCAGAATAACAATTAAAAAGATAATCGTTGAAACTCGTCAAGTGGTTACTATCTTGAGCTCTACTTCTCTTTTTTTTTCTCTCTTTTTTTTCTTATTTTTTTCTTCTTTTTTTTCTTCTTTTTTTTTATGTCTCTGACCATGTAGAGTTTGTCAATAACTAAACCCTCTTCCCAATATGTAAACTCATCCTTATCTGGGCGAGTTTTGATAGCCCAAAAGAGTATCAATGAAGTACATCCGTCCTTATTAGAGTAGCCATTCTTGTAAGGGGAGATAAAAATCATTTTAGACGAATGGTAGTTTCAACGTGTGTAACAACAAAATCGATACGCATTTATAGCATACTAGCATAAAGGCTCAACGGGCTAGCAAGCAATTGCAAAATAAGGGTAGAAAACAGTTATTTAGAGAGCTATATAAAGAAATGGTTGCCTAAATCATTTTCTAGGTTCAGCCTTATCCAGGGATCACTTTGAAGGGTAATCAAAAAGGTTCTAGTACTCTTAGTGAGTTTTCCTTCAATCCTCTAATTGCAACTATTTTTTTTTATTTATTTTTTCTTCCTTTTTTTTCTTTTATCTCTCTGAATTTCTCTCTCTTCAGGAGTTATATTAGATGCTATCAAGATTTTCTTTAGGTTTTTCAAAGTTTCAAGATTAAATACAGTCGTATTAATTGAATTAATGTAAAAAATGAATGCATCATGATCATGTGAAATGAAATCATTAGAAACATCATGCAAATAAGCAAAATTATTCATCTTATTGAAGTTGTAAAGATTGTCGATAGAAGTTCTTGGAACAAAAGAACAAAACAACTGAAAAAATCATAATTTTTTCTTCACAAGGCACAATCATATTTACGGTGGGGGGCTTGCATTATAGCCCTTCTTCTTCTTCTTCTCCCTCTTCTCAAGGTCAGTGATCTACTTGGAATCAATAAGATCTTAAATTTTATTCCTCAAAGTTCGGCAATAACCCATCAAGTGCCCAGTGTGTTAATGGTAGGCACAATACAGATCATCTCTATGCCCTGCCTGTCCTTGATTTATAGCTGGTTTGGGCAATAATGGTCTCAGCTTTCCCTCCTTTGTCAATTTCTCTAAGACCCAGGACTGAGAGCGGTCTAAATTGGAATAGTTCCTCTGAGTTTACCCAACCTTGGTAGCTGAAACCTCAGCTGTCTTATCATTCCCGTCATTACTGCCCCCAGCACTGCCTAATCTGTACCCTGACTAGTTCCTGAAATTTTTCCCAGCAAAGTTACCTTGGCTTGCTTTCTTTGCTAGTGTGACGCGCGCCGAACTCGACAAGCCCAGCAAGGGCCCTCGCTTTTGAATCCGCTTTGGGATTCGAGGTATGAAGGTTCGCGTCTTTTGATCATGGACGCCATGAGACATCATCGGTGTATCCCTCCCAATAGAACATTGGGGAGAATAACCTAGCCTATTGACGCCTAAAGGCACCTTTGAGGTATTAGGAGTCGCCACCCAATTTGGGAAAAGGTTTCTCACCTCTATTGGTCTAAACCAGAGATATGGTGTCCGGAACTTCCCTCTTATTTATGCTTTGGTTAATTATAAATGGGTTTTTAAATTCTTAAAATTATATCTCTCATCTCACACGAGCGATGCATTAAAATAAAAGCGCATTTCAAGCACGTAAAGGAAGTAAACGAAAGCGATAAGTAAATAAAGAAAGCAATAAATGAAAGCGGTAAACACGCAAGCACGCAATTACAATAAAAATAGGGGCAGAATACAACCCCAATAAAAGGAGATCAAAGATGTAAGTGGGACGGAATACAATCCCCAAAGGATAAATAAAATTGCCCCAAAATTAATTACAAGGGCCCAAAAAAGAAATGAACTTGAATTTAAAACACTCACTTAAGATTAAAATAAAAGAACATACATAAATCGGGACATTATTTGAGGAACGTTGGTTCCTTCGCGTTTGTTCGAAATTTAGGAACATTGGTTCCTTCGTATTAATTTGAAGAGGGTTCGAAGAGTCATTTTTTGATTGCTTGAATTGAAAAACCGGGATGAGTGATCCCATTTTTGTAGAAAAGTTGACTCTTCGTTTTAATTGTGATAATTTTATTATTGGGCTAAAAAGGGGACATTGGTCCCAATTTATTGATAAAAATCCCGATTTAATAGTAAAAGCATTTTTGTGATTTTTTATCGCACGCGTGCACAAATAAAATTAATGTTTACAAATAAGCACATAACACATAAAAAAAGGAGTTGGAGGGATCTCACCAAACCGGAGTGTCCGTCCACGCGTCGCGACCCATCCGGGGAGTCGCGGGGCGCTCACATAGCCCGACTCAAATTAAAACTCATACAAAAATTAACATCAAAAATATTAGTAAATATCCAAAGTAAATTAATCAAGCAAATGCAAAATATAATAATAACAACGATGATAGCAATGCCAACTAAATAATTAGTTAATAATAATAATATTAATAATACTAAAAACAGAATAATACTAGTAAATAAATACATAGTAATACTAGTAAAATAGAGAATTAAATAATAATAATAAAAATAATAATAATAATAGAATATTAACGGCAACCAATATAATAATAGTAATAATAATAATAATAATGCAAAGTTTAATAATAGGATAGTAATTCAAAATACTAAATGATAGCAATATATGAAAATAGGGAAAATGAATGATGAAAGAATATGCACAACAGTGGAAACGACACAACCTAACAGTATTCACATTAACCAACCAATAATAATAATAATGGGAATGAGCATAAAAATCAAATCAAAGCAACTAAATAATGCATTAATGGTAGTATCAACATATTAAAGTGCTGGAAACGAATAATAAGAATAATGATAGCAAAAATGATATTGACAAAATAAATAATATACCAAAAATATGAATGAGAACGGGTCCAAAAATGTTTACCCTCAAAATTTTTGAGATTGGAAATAGGATGCCTCGATCGATTTCCTTGTCGGATTTTTTATGGGAATAATATTCAAAGTCAATGTAAAATCTGTGTTCTAAACAAATTATCTTGCGGGAGATATTTTTTGTGGGATGAAAGAACAAAGAAAATTAATCTTTCTTGCTCAAATCAACCCAAGATTAAATATTTTGTAATGGCAAAACTAAGATTTTAGAAGAAAACTTGAAGATTTTTGAAGAGTTTTTCAGAAGCAAGAAAAGCTTCCTGGAGAGTGGAAAAAGGTAGAGAGGAAAAGCTAAGAAAAAATTGAATTCAATCTGCCTCCTCCAAAAAATGAGGGGAAAATCCCCATTTAATCCTGTCTTGGCCAAAAATGGCAAGGGACCAAAAAAACTTTCATTTTTAGTTAATCTAAAATAACATAAAATGGTGAAACAATGAAAACTGAAAAAATCAGAAAATCAGACTGAAAATAGCGAAAAAAACGGACAGGCGAAACAGGTCGCGCGGAGGAGCCAAGGGCGCGCGGCAGCCTACCACAACCAGATCTACCAGAAAAGGCTGGCTCGCTCATTTGGGAAGAAAGTAAAAAAGCACCCATTGAAGGAAGGAGACCTAGTCTTCAAGCAGATGAGGCCGGGGGTTCCGGACTTTCGAGGCAAGTTCAGACCAACTTGGGAAGGACCTTTCGTTCTGAAGAAGCTTTTGTCTAAAGGAGCTGCGATCCTGACAGATAGTGATGGGAATGAATTCAGAGAGCCGGTCAACGTCGACAGATTGAAAAGATTCCACGGCTGAAGACAAAAAAAAAAAAAAAAAAAAAAGAGAGAGAGAAATGTTCAATCAAGAAAACCCGAGAGGGCTGATTGATAACAGGAGTGTGATGCTTTTGAGATCTATCTCGAGATTAGATGTGGTCTGGTATCTTGGGGCCTAATGTCAAATGATGATCATGTGTAATGAAATCGCACGAGAAACGTGTACATGTATGCAATTATGCACTCAGAGAAGTTCTTTTATCCAATGAATGTCCATAGTTCTTTTTAAACGAGTAATATGTCACTGCTGTCACTTCCCATTCGAATGAGCACAATTTATCCGTGCAACCGACAGAAATTTTATTAAAAAAATAATAATAATAATAATAATAAAGACAAAAAAAAAAAAAAAGAAAAGGGCCGTTAGAGATGAAAACCGTGACTGGCGCTCTAAGCAAAAGTTAGGCCACAGGGCAGGGTGAAAACCTGGCAACAGGCAGTCTGCCCTACAAAAAAAAATGAAATAAATAAAAGCCGCTGGATTGGGTTGGGTCCATTCCAGGCAAAAAATAAGGCACAGGGTTGTGTGAAAATCCGACAAGGACGCATCTCCCGCTAAGAAAAGCTAGTGTGAAAATCCACGAGGGACGCACTACCTTTAAAACAATGACGCTTGGAGTGATAAGGCAGCATTACCTTAGGCAACCCCTTTCAAGCAAAGACACACATCGGGCAATCCTCCCTGAAGAATTATGAGTCACAGTCCATGAAGCAGGACATCACTTTCAGACGCTTGGGGGCATAATCGACCAAAAGGAGCCATGAGTCGCTTCGGCAAAAATTATTGCACCTCGACCCCTAGACCACTCAGATGAATGGTGTCACCTGCATTCTGCATAACATATGCATATGCACGTGCATAACTTACCCTTGCATACAAATCTCTTTTGTTTTCGCAGGAAAGTCTGGCGCCTTCACACACCGACAAGCTGGTGTTTATCAGTCGCTCAGCCGTGGTTTCACACACCGACAAGCTGGTGTTCTATCAATCACGTTCTTCGAAGCCTGGCGCCTTCACACACCGACAAGCTGGTGTTTATCAGTCGCTCAGCCGTGGTTTCACACACCGACAAGCTGGTGTTCTATCGATCACGTTCTTCGAAGCCTGGCGCCTTCACACACCGACAAGCTGGTGTTTATCAGTCGCTCAGACGTGGTTTCACACACCGACAAGCTGGTGTTCTATCAATCACGTTCTTCAAAGCCTGGCGCCTTCACACACCGACAAGCTGGTGTTTATCAGTCGCTCAGCCGTGGTTTCACACACCGACAAGCTGGTGTTCTATCAATCATGTTCTCCAAAGTCTGGCGCCTTCACACACCGACAAGCTGGTGTTTATCAGTCGCTCAGCCGTGGTTTCACACACCGACAAGCTGGTGTTCTATCAATCATGTTCTCCAAAGTCTGGCGCCTTCACACACCGACAAGCTGGTGTTTATCAGTCGCTCAGCCGTGGTTTCACACGCCGACAAGCTGGTGTTCTATCAATCACGTTCTCCAAAGTCTGGCGCCTTCACACACCGACAAGCTGGTGTTTATCAGTCGCTCAGCCGTGGTTTCACACGCCGACAAGCTGGTGTTCCATCAACCGCGTTCTTAAAAGCCTGACGCCTTCACGCACCGACAAACTAGTGTTTACCAGCCGCTCAGCCATGGTTTCACGTCGACAAGCTGACATTCCTCAATCATGTGACCAGTAGTAATCCTATGATGCCGACAAGCTGGCAAGACCAAGACCCGGACAGTGACCGCCTCAAGTACGCATCTCTCCCTCTCTTTTCTGAATTTTGGTTCACTTAGGCACCTAGGTTCTAAGTTCCCCAAAATTGGGGGCAACTGTAGACACCGGGTCCCGAGGCGGTCCAAGATCAGGATTACCCGATGATGAAATAGAAGACCGATTTTCGGCAAGAAATGTGAGAATCGATCGTTCCCTTGTCAAATGTGTGTTTTTCGGAAAATAATTAAAAAATATATATTTTTGGGGAAATTAAAATTAAGATGAAAAAAAAATATATTAATTTTGTTTCAAAATTTAAAATTTAAAATAAAAAAAAAGAGTTGCGAAGGCCGCCTGCGGCAGCGCGGGGCTGCCTGCGCGGCAGGCTGCCCCAGCGCGCAGGGGCGCCTGCGCAGCAGGCCGCCCAGCGCGCAGGGGCGCCTCGCGCGCAGGCCCCCTGCGCGCGAGGCGAGGGGCGCCGCGCGCAGCCCCTGTGCGCGAGGCGGGGGGCGCCGTGCGCCCCCCTGCACGCGAGGCAGGGGGACTCGCGCGCAGCCCCCTGCGCGCGAGGCAGCTGCCTCGCGCGCACCCCCCTGTGCGCGAGGCAGCTGCCTCGCGCGACCCTCCTGCGCGAGGCAGCTGCCTCGCGCGACCCTCCTGCGCGAGGCAGGCTGCGCGCAGCAGGGTCGCGCGAGGCAGCTGCCTCGCGCAGGAGGGTCGCGCGAGGCAGCTGCCTCGCGCGCAGGGGGGGCGCGCGGCGCCCGCCGCCTCGCGCGCAGGGGCTGCGCGCGAGGCCCCTCGCCTCGCGCGCAGGGGGCCTTCGCGCGAGGCGCCTGCCTTGCGCGCAGGCGCCCCTGCGCGCTGGGCGGCCTGCCGCGCAGGCGCCCCTGCGCGCTGGGCGGCCTGCTGCGCAGGCGCCCCTGCGCGCTGGGGCAGCCTGCCGCGCAGGCAGCCCCGCGCTGCCGCAAGCGGCCTTCGCGACTCTTTTTTTTTTATTTTAAATTTTAAATTTTGAAACAAAATTAATATATTTTTTTTTCATCTTAATTTTAATTTCCCCAAAAATATATATTTTTTAATTATTTTCCGAAAAACACACATTTGACAAGGGAACGATCGATTCTCACATTTCTTGCCGAAAATCGGTCTTCTATTTCATCATCGGGTAATCCTGATCTTGGACCGCCTCGGGACCCGGTGTCTACAGCTAGGTACTCACCCTCTGCTTCGATAGCTATATCCTTTAAAGACTCCCAATCTTTGAGCCCCTTCATCTTTAGTCCCTCCTTAAGATATGGACTAGCATTCTAAATGAACAACCAAATCTAATTTGGAGTATCTGGCTTCCTGTTCATCTCCATTACCTAATTCCTCCATCGAGTAAGATACTCGTGGAATGACTTATTAGATCCTTATTGAAGTAACTCCAAATCCTTTAAAGTAACCTCCATTCGGGTGCTACAGTCATACTATTTGAGGAACTCTTCGGTCAATAGGTCCTAATCTTCTCTTATTCTCCTATTTAAACAGTGGTACCAGTCCACAGCAGGCCCTGTCAAGCTGAAGCAGAAATATTCCACCTTTTGTCTCTTAGTAAGCCTAGTTCCCTTCATTATAAGTGTGTACTGCTTGATGTAAGCGGATGGATCTGAGGTGCCATCAAACTTGGGTAGCTCGGGCAATTTAAATCTCTGAGGAAGTAAGCATCTCCTCATCATCCAAATCCCTATCCTCTGGGCTTATCCCTTTCCCGGCAGACAATAAACGAGCCATCGCCTGAACGTTCTCTTCTATCTTTCTCAGGGCGGCATTCCCTTTAGGAGGTCTAGCTCTTACTGATATGGACTCCTCATGCTTATCCTCTACAAAATCCTCTTCGGGCCTATGCTCCCCAATTCTTCTAGGCTCAACATTTGCAAAAGTTCTAGGCTCTACAACAGGAGGTGGTTCTACAACTGCTGTCGGGGGCGCTTCCCTAACTGGAATCTGTTTGGTCGATCCCCCAACAGGAGTGGCAGGTTGCTGGTCTACTGGCGGCGCTAAGGTGGCAGCTAAGTTTTTCATTATTGTCATCATTCTACGTTCAAATTCCTTAAATCTACACTCCATTTCTTGGACCCTTTGGTCTATCTTTTGGGTGGCATTTGTCTCTGAGTTGGCCATGTCTAGAGATAATTCTGAAGGTAGGGATTCGATGCTATCTGAAAGTGATTCTGAACCCCAATGCGAGACTCGCTCTAATGACTCAAAAAATGGGTTTTTCCTTACCAATTGGCCGTCTGGACCCTTAGACCACTCATTCCTATCTATGATGGCTGAAAGATTCAGATTGTTATCATGATGCATGAATGATATTAAAAATGCATGGTTGTATTGTTGCAGCATAGACAACTACATGCAAGCAAATAGATCATTCCAACCTTGTTACTCCCACAAATGAGGTAGTACGGTCTCTTTCCTAGGTGGGCTTGACCCATGCGTTAACGAGAAACCCAATGGGCACTTAGGTGCATGATGAGAAACCAGCAGTATAACACTCTTAATTTAAAGCACATGCGTATGGGTTTTTGGCCATTATATATTTGGACCATTCAAACTGACTAAAAATGGGCCCACCGGGACATGAGAGCCTTTGATGAGTGTCCAATTAATATGTTTAAATTAGTTTAATATATAAAGGCCCACGTAGCAAGTATTGTATTAAGGAGCATATTACCTAGTGAAAGTTTCTATTGCCATTACATGAGCTTTGGTCGAGAGTGGTGTTACTTTAGGTCTATCCAAGCATGGTTCCTGCCAATGGGTCTAGCTTATCACGAGCATAACAACCAATCGGATCTCTATTTGATATACCATTTGATGGCACAAGACTTGGGCTGGTAATTATTCCTAGCACTTCCCTACAATGAGTGAAAGTAGGGTCATGTTTTACGAATGCACCGGGGTAAAATAAGAGAACAACTAGCATAATTCTAAGGATCTAGTGGATGCAATGCAATTTTTGAATAAAAATGCAATTTTCGATTCTTAACAACTCAATTATAATTTTAACTTAATTCACTTTCGAAGTGAAGTTTCGATCATCCCCAGTGGAGTCACCATAATGACGCACGCGGCCCTGGATCCCAGCGCGCTTTGAGGGTTTGTGAAGGGTTAGTGTCTAGATTTTGGGTAACACGAAATATTTTGGAATCCCCGACCCCATAGAACATTGGGAGGTTTATCTAATCATTTGAAACCTTTAGGCACTTTTGAGATATTTTGAAGTCGCCACCCAATTTATAAGAAATTGGAAAAAGTCATCTAATATCGGGGGTCTTAAACCAAAGAAGGTGTTCGGAACTTCACTCTTATTAATGCCTTAAGTTAAGTTTATAATTGAGTTTTTAAGAAATCGAAATTCTATCTCTCATCTCACACAATCATGCAATAAATTTAAAGTGCATTTCAAGCATATTGGAAAGCGATAAAGGAACAGAAAATAAAATAATAAATAAATTACAAGTAAAAAATATGGGACAGAACAATCCTCAAAAATAAAGAAAGCATAAATAAAATAAAAGAATAAACTTGCCCCAAAAATTAATTACAATGGCCCAAAAAGGAATAAATAAATAAATACATAAAATAAAAATAAAATAAAATACATCATACATAAATCAGGCCATTTATTAGATTTTAGGAACATTGGTTCCTTCTTATTAACTTGAAAATTGAAGAATTATTTTTGGGTGTTGATTGAGAAAACTGGGATGAGTGATCCCATTTTATGAAAATTAATTATTCTTTTGAAAGTAAAATTTTATTGGTTAAAATAGCATATTGGTCCATTTTATTAGAAAAAAAAGACTCAATTTATTAATAAAAATATTTTTAGTGATTTTTATTAAACGTGTATAAAAATAAACAATTTTACATAAAATACACAAATGCGACAAATAAATCGAAACAAAGGAAAATGCGGAATTTGAAATATGCAAACCAAAATGAGACTCCTAATTCTTTGATTTTCCATCTTTGCCCATGGATGATGCTCAAATAAAAAGACAAGTATTGTAGCCAAAAAGAAAAAAATAAAAGGTTAGTAATTAAATCAAATAAAATACAATACATAAAAATAAATAATAGATAAAAATGAATAAATCAAATCAATTGAAATACATAAAATAAAATAATGAATCAAATTAAATTAAATGAATCAAACTAACAAATATATTAATTGAGCCAATCAAGTAAACAAATCAAACAAATAAAAGGATAAAAATAGAGGTAAGAATGAATGAATAAAGGTGTGTGTGTGGACAAGACAAAATGAAATTAAGGGGGAAATAAAACAAAGATGGCCACTGTTCACGTGGCCATCATGCAAAGGAACAACACAAACAATTTGATCCAATTGGCAAAATGGGATTATTGAATTAAAGATGCAAAATTGGCATGATTAAATCAATTATTTACATGTTATCACAATAAACATAAATATTTACATGGCAAAAAAGATCAATCAAAACAAAATAAATTAATTACAATTTAAAAAATAATAGGAAATCAAAGTAAAATTAATTAATTAATTACATGTTAAAAAAATAATAAGAAGTCAAAGCAAAATAAATAAGTTACTTACATGTTATGAACAATAAGATCAAGAAAACAATATATACATGAACAAAAATAATTAAACAAGAAAAAAAAGAATAAGATGAAAATAATTAATTTGGAGCCCCTAAAATTTACCCTCAGATTTAGATTTGATGGAAGAAATATGATAATTGATTTCCTTGAAAAATTCCACAAAATAATTTAGAAGTGAAAATTAATTCCTTTTGTTTATGGAGAAAACAAAAAAATTAATTTGGATGATTAAGAATTGAAAATTGATTTTCCAATCTCAATTGATCCTTGTTAATTTAAAAAGACAAATCTGAAATTTTTGAAGAAAAATCCAAGAAAAAGAAAAAAATTCTCTCAAAAAAGAGGTAAAGAAAAATAATGGAGGCTCCTCCCCCGGTTTTTTCCCATCTCAAACTATTTATATCACTCCATAAAAAGCACTAATTCTATTAGGAAAAGAAAATTAATTTTAAATCTAATTTTTCTATTTTTTTCATGATAAAATCAATTTTTATTTTTAATTATCTCCAAAAATAATTTAAAGTCCAAATTAGACTCAAAATTTCGGATTTTGGGGAAAAAATTCATTTTCGGGCGAAAATCAGCGAAATTGGGCGAAATCGGCGGGCTGTCGCGCGAGCTGCGGCCCCATGCGCGCAGCGCTCCGCGCAAGTGTGCGCGCGCAGCGCTGGGGTATTCGTCCCAGCGCGTCGCAGCGGTCGACACGCTCCAAATTTTTTAAAATAAAAAATTAAAACTTTTTGACCTAAAATTAATACTTCTAACCTCCTTTTTCATTTTTAATTTTTTTTAAAATATATATTTTTAATTTTTTATATTTTTATTCCTAAAAAGCAAATTTCCACAAGAAAATCGTTGCTTCTAATATTTTTGCCTGTGAACAGACATCTAATAATTATTACTTTGGTCTGAATTGTCTCGGGACCCAGTTTCTACAGTAGGCTTACAGTTTTGTATATGAAATTGTTTAAGAATTTTATTAATATATGGCTCTTGTGATAGAGATAATAATTTCTTAGAACAATCTCTAACTATTTTTACCCTAAGTATATAAGTTGCTTTGCCTATGTCCTTCATTTCAAAATTTGAAAACAACCAGTTCTTTACTGTAAGTAGATACTCCTTGTCATTTCCAGCGAATAATATGTCATCAACATAAAGTGATGATATTACAAACTTATCCTTTGATTTCTTGACATACACACAGTGATCTTATTCAATCATCTCAAAATCATATGATATTATTGTTTGATGAAATTTGATGTACCACTACCTATAGGTTGTTCTGTATAGATTTGTTCTTTTAGTTCTCCATTTAAACATTCATTTAATGTAACTCCAAATTTAAACACGCCACTATGGCTAGAATTAAATGTATTAAAGTGAATCTCACAACAGGAGAGAATGTTTCTTTATAATCAATTCCTTCCGGTTGAGTGTATCCTTTAGCTACAAGGTGAGACTCATATCTTTTTATTGCCCCATCCACCTTGTGCTTTATATTAAGAACCCACTTATTTCCAATAGCTTTTCGTACTTTAGGCAGATCCACCAATTTCCAAAGCTACTTCGATCTCATAAACTCCATTTCTTCTTTCATTGCTATCTTCTACTTATCTTCAACAGGACAAGAAAGAGCTTCATGAACTGTTCAAGGCTCTTCTTTATCTTATGGTGTGATCAAGAAACTTTCACTTTCTTCAATATCAAAGTGACATCGTGGAATATTTTTACAACTACTTCATCTTAAAGGTATTTGTCAAACAAATTCATTTTTAATTTATGGTGTTTGTGAAACCAATTATTTATCTCTTTTATTTCTCCTACTTAGATCAAATATCTTTGATATATCATTAAGTGTTTATATCAAATTATCTTGAACAATCAAAGTATTCCAATTTAGTATTTTATAAAGTGATGGACTTTTTTGATCTATTAAATTCCTACTTGGAAAATCAATTTCCATGAAAGTGTCATCTCGAGATTTAAATTCAGTTATACTTTCACTATCTTATTCACCGATGAAGACATATCCTTTTGAGTGTTCAAAGTATCTAATAAATATACTCTTTTTACCTTTTGGGCCTAATTTTCCATGTTTATGTGAAAATTTTCCATGTTTATGTGAAAGATCGTGAACATATGCAGCACAACTCCAAGGCCTCAAGTTACTAAGATTAGATTTTATGCTAGTCCATAACTCATAAGAAATGCATGAAACTGATTTGGAGGGCATTAAATTAAATACATGAGCGGCTGTTAATAACGCATCACCCTAAAAGGTGATAGGTAAATTTGCTGCAGCCATCATAGACCTTATCATTTCCAATAAGGTTCTATTTCTCTTTTCGACGACACCATTTTGTTGTTGTGTTTCAGGAATGGTTAATTGTCTATCTATACCTTTTTCATCACATAATCTTTTAAAAAGTTCTAATAAATACTCACGACTACAGTCGGTCTTTAAGGCTTTGACTTTCTTGTCTAATTGATTTTTCACTAAGTTCACGTATTTTTTGAAACACTTTAAAGCTTCAGACATATGGAAAATTATATTGATATGACCAAATCGTGTGTAGTCATCAATAAATGTGATGAAATATACACCTCTATATCGTGCCATAACACTCATTGGGCCACATATATCGAAATAAATTAATTGTAATGGAATATTAGCTCTAGTGGATTTTCCAAATGGGTTTCGTTTCATTTTTCCAGCTAGACAATTCTCACATATGGATAGATTAACTTATTTCATTTAGCCTAATAAGCCTTCTTTAACTAGTTTATCCATTCTTTGTTGGCCAATATGGCCTAATCGAGCATGCCAAATAATGGCTTCTTCATTCATATCACTAGAAGTTGTAATATAAGAAAAACTATTATTATAATAATTGTTATTAGGAATGTAGTCAATATCCAATACAATAAACCTATCATAAAAAACAAAATCACAATCATAGTAAACTGTGTTTAAGAACAAATCCACATAATTACCATGAAAATGTAAAGAAAAACTTGAGATAAGAAGAACAAGAACCGAATCTAAATTTCGTCGAATTTCTAGAGCATAAAGGACATCATAAAGAATGAGGGTTTGACCATCACGCGTTTAACTTGCAAATGCCAATCCCTTTAACTTCTGCTTTAGTATTATTTTCCAATATATCTATCTTGTCCCTTGTAGAATTCAATGATATTCCACTGCTACATGGTCTATGGTGCCTGAATCAACAGTCCATAAACGATTAGATTTTGTTAAGAATACAAAACTCAAAACAAAAATCTCATTTGGAGGACAAACTACCATTTCTGCTCACTGCAATTACGAGCGAAATGGCCCTTCTTGCCACAATTATAGCATTTCAATTTTGCTATATTTTTCAACTGACTAGGCCCCTTTCCTTTTACATTCCCTTTTTGCTTTTTAGAATGTTTTCACCATTTGTTCTCATTTTTGTTAGACCCACAATAAAATTTTCTTTTGGAGCCTTGAGCTTTCCTAAAACTAGAATTAGCTACAAAAGCTTCTATATTGAGTTTCGAAGCGTCAATGCAATCTTATTCTGACTCTAAATGACGCTGAGCATCATCAAAAATCTTAATACTTTCGTTATGGGTAAGATGAACTTTCATGTGTTCCCAATTATGGGGGCAGAGATTGAATCACTGCTTGAACCCGTTGTTCATCAGTTAGAGTGTGGCCTGCCTCTTTTAGCTCACTAATCATATTAGATATCTCTCATATTATGATTAGGCCTCTTTTATAGGTGTCAAACCTTATAGTTGATTTTCTCAATTTAGTGACAGAAGTTCCACCAAACTTAACCTTTAAGGCCTCCTACATCTCATTTACAATGATATACTTCTTGAATTCACGCGTGAAATTATTTTCCATGCTGCTTAGGATTGTAATACGAGAAAGTGAGTTCTTCTTCTTCCAAGCATCATAAGATTAGCTATCTCTTTGATGGTGGACTATGGTCCCCTCTTCAAGTTTATTCATTTTCTAGTTGAGAGCCTCTAGAGTTTTTTGCTCCTCCAATACATACTAAATTTTCATCTTCCAAATGTCATAGTTATCCCCATTCATTTTTTTCTCTCTTATTCAATTCTACCACAATATTCTTCCATGCTTGAGCCATTTTAAATAATATACTCTACAGTGAGACATATAAGCACATTATTAATGTCATTCATCTTACATTCTCATTTTTTTTTTTTTTTGCTATAATGATGATAATTATTCATATGATATAGATTCGAAAGTTCACTATGTTTACAATCATCATCTATATAATATATGTTTAATTAACACTTAATTTAATTCATTGTGCAAAAATAAATAACATAAAATACGTATATCCTAAAGTTATAAAAACTTTAGACTCCTGCTCAATGAAATAAATAAATAGTTATTTATTAAAAAAATCGATCATGCATATACAAACAAATTAAAATCAACATAATTTTGTATACATATATCACATAAAAAATAATGACAAGAACACAAAACATTTATGTTATATCTTAAGTCACTAAAGTAACGTCCTACTTCAATATGAACTAGAATAGAGTCTAAAATCTCTTTATATCTTAACTCATTGATCACTTTTGGATTATAGCACACTTTGGGTAACAAATTCCCAATCAATTTTTTCTTTCTTTTTCGAATGGACATATCAAAGGAAAAAGATGCATTTTTGCTTGCAACCCAATCCAAGTAGCTCTTTATAAACTCCTCAATTAAGAGTTTATATTATCCCATGATTTGTTTTCTTTTTCGTATATAGTCAAGGATTCTCTTAAGGTTAATATTAGGTAAAATTGTTTTTAATGCCACATATTTCTCTCCATCATGTAAGAGACTCCTTCCCAAATTATCTTTTGCATTATACCATGAAATCTTATAATAAGATTCACAAGTTGGACTAATTCATCTTTTTTATCATTTGAGTCCAAACTTAAAGAAAAAAATTCCCTTTTCATATTATCTACATTTTCTTGTTGAATTTGGCTTTTAATAGCCTTTGGAGTCCTTATGAATCTCGGCATTTTCTGTAAAAAATACAGAAAAATAAACTCTCATAAATACATACTCAAATTAAATTATTTCATAGTTATATATATACACATATGGATACATCTTCTGTAAAAAAATATAAACTTGATTAAATAACTAATACTTAATTAACTAATAAAATAAATAAAATAAGATGCCATATGTAATTATGCATATATATATATATATATATATATATATAAATGAAATTATATTTAATTAAACAAGTAATGTTGAATTAATTATTGTTAAACAACTACTGTTTAATTTATTGTTGTATCTATACAATCAAATAACTACCTTCGTCCAGTGGTAAGTAACTACTAGTTTTTTGTTGTTTCAACCTCTCCTCATTTTACTAGTTTTCTCCTCATTTTACTAGTTAATAATTTCCATATTCAATCACATTTTCTTCAAATTTTAAAACTTAATATCTTTTACTCATGTTACCTCCATGATCTTTTACATCCAAATCATCTGTATAATATACCTCTTTAAAACTTATGATATCAATTATCCAAAAATGTCATAAAAACTCAAATAACAACAAGTTTTATGTAACTCATTTTACTAGTTTTTGGTTGTTTCAACCTCTCTTCATTTTACTAGTTAAAAATTTGCAGATTCAATCACATTTTCTTCGAAATTTAAAACTTAATATCTCATTTTACGTCCATGATATTTTATTAAATTTATGTCCATGATATTTTACGTCCAAATCATCTAAGATAATATGTTGTTTTAAAGCTTATGATGTCAATTATCCAAAAATGTCATAAAAACTCAAATAACAAAAAGTTTTATGTAAGAAAATTAAGATCAAAATAGGCACGTTCAATATATTTTCATAAACATGAAAAACAAAGAATTAGTGGCAAAAACCAAACCAAAATCGTTTTTTATAAACATAATTAACAAATATATGTTTTAAATCATGTTCTGATAGCACTGTTAGAATTAATTTATAGAACACTAAATCCTGTAAAATTAATTTTCAATTATTCCTAAATTATTAACACTAATCAAGAAAATAATTATTTCAACATATGAACAATTATTTCCATTGAATCACAACATGTATGTAACTTGTCTTTTGCAGAGTGTTCCTTTTTTTCTTTTTTTATTTCTCTAGTCCCACATATTCATGTCAATTTTCTTTGCATTTTTTGAAGAAATAGCAAGATGTTGGAGAGTTGTGTCTTTACATAACTTCTTCCTTTTATATATAATGAAATCACATTACAAAATAACTGCCTTTTATTTTGAACCAATAGAATAATTATTACAGTTATTTTACACTAATATATATCCATCATGGGTGGATATATTTTACAACTTCAAACTTTGAGACAGAACTTAGGCTATGTTTGGTAGTAAGCTATGTAATATAATGTAATTGAGAGTGTAATTAATATCTTATTTGTTAATGTAAAATTTTTATATTGTAATGTAATGCTAAATACATTGGTAATTTTCAATACTTGTACTAATGTATTTTTTAATTCCTAAAATTAGTTGGTATTTCTCGTCACATGTGATTTAGTTCTTTGAATCTTGGACTCTTAACTATTCCATTCAAATGCTTCTCTTTAAATTTGCATTCTCCCCATACTCAGCTTAATCTCCATTTTTTTTTCAAATAAAGAATTATATTGAAATTTAAATTCGATATTATTATTTTAATTTTCATATCAATTTCAATAAATTAAAATCTATTCATATTTTTTTTTAAATTGTGGTTAAATTTTAAATCCAACGGTGTATATTAATAAGCACTATTGCACTGGAGTAATATTTCCTTTTTTTATTAAATATATATATAGGGGGAAACAATGTTACAATTTAGTATAATTGTATTTTTATATGAGATCATAATATAATAAATATATAAATATATAAAATAATCATATAAAAAATTAGTTGATAATTATAAATATAATTATATTTCAATATATATATATAATATAACCAAATATAGGAATTCATTAATATTTACATTACATTACCAATACAACCAAATATAGTAATGTAATTATAATTACATTTCATTATATTACATTTTTTAATCCATTATATTTCTTATTACATTATATTCCATTACAACTTACCAAACATAACCTTAAATTTTTATTATCATTATATCATTTATGTGACATGAAAGATAAAAATTAATATAAGAAAAATAATAAGCAAAAAAATAGATTATGCTTTTCGATAATATTATATAATACAACTTTATTTAATGGCTGACATTTTTTGGGGCTAACTTTCTGCTAAGGCTAATACTAATTAACTTGCAAAAAGCCCTCAACAAATCTTTGTTTTAGGGCATAGAAAAGTACAAGGAACTATTTACAATTAATTTAATGAATCCCTTTCGTTAAATTCTATTGAAATTTGCCAGTAAAAAACGCCAAAGGTCCAACAATGGCAGCATTGATATAAGTTGTAGGTTCTGAATGGGCATAATCACCCCTTTCATCAGGGAAATTATCATTTTGATCAGGACCGCCAACAATGGCTCCTGTTAAGATGTTAGGATTCGGATTTGGTGAATTGAAAAATGATTGCATGCCAACATCACAACCTATTACTTGTGGTTGACTTGCAATTGAAGGCAATGATGATCCTCTATGGTGTATTTTTTTTGGAAATTGCGATCCAAATCCTACCATGTATGACATTTTTTTAGGGTTTTCACCCAATATGTAGTTCACCTATAATTAACATAAAAATGTGTTGTTAAAATACAATTAATTAGAAAATTAATATAATCACGAAGCAGTTTTTAGAAAATGAGGAAAATATATAGAGCAAGACTTACTTGTCTTTTTGCCACATTGAGGAGGGAATTTGGGGTGACCAAAACATTGCCACAGCTGAATGTTTGCTTTGTCTTTTTAATGTACTTCCCATAGGTGGTGAATAAAAATGTTATTGACGTAACATATTGGAGATTGCTTGCAGGTTGTTTAACCATAAGTCCTCCTGTAATTTCAATTCAAAGACTAGTTTCATATTTTGTAAAATTCTATAAACATAACATAATAAAGTTAGAGGGTTCAATAAAAAGGTTTTATACTTTATATTTTGTAAAACTCAATATATATAACATAAGAAAGTTAGAGGGTTCAATTAAAAAGGTGTTATAGTTCAAGGATCCGTAAACGTTTTTGCCTGTATACTTGATTAGTTGGAAGCTGTTTTTACCTGGTGTATATTGTGCAGTTTTAGAAGGAGAATCAGGTAAATTCTTGCACATGAAACTTTCAGCATTTGCTTTATACTGCTCAAAAGTTTTGTCATTTTTGAGCAAAGCATCCTGCAAAGGAGGAAAACAACATCTTAATTAAGGATATATGATTTGTTTAAATAATAAAAAATTGAAAGTTGAACAAAAATTTTCACAATGAAAGCAATGGCTATAATCAATACATACCCTTGACAAGAGTACATAGGCACCGGCAAACTTATTGTCCCAACTGAACATATCAGGTTGGTCATTTGCTCCCAAGGATTGCAACTTATTGTAGTAGGACTTGTGATTTGTTGCTTTGTACAGCCATGCTAATCCCCAAACTAACTCATCCTATAAAAAGTGATTAGCAAGTAACAAAAGAAGAAATCAATTGAAGTTTATCATTGGATTGGTTCATCTTAAGTACAAAAACCTTACCTTAAAGCCGGAATAAGAGCAATAAAAGGGACAAACTGCAGATCCAAGAGAATCACTATAAGCCCCTTGATAGTCCAAAGCAAATTGCATAACTTTTTTGGCAGTTTCTAAGAGCAACTTTGAGTATTTTGGATCATCTTTTCGAAAAACAATTGAAGCGGAAGCTAGAGCCGCTGCAGTTTCACCGGCAACATCAGAGCCGGGGTTGGTTGAAGAGACTGAGTAGACAGTACGAGGTGTGTCCATTTGCTCAGGTCTCTCCCAGCACTTGTGATCAGCAGATGGGTCACCTATGCCAACATAGAGTTTGCCTGGAGTAGCTGTTGCGCATTTTAAAAGATAATCGGTAGCCCAACGAATTGCTTCCTTTGCATTTTTAAGTTCATCGCCTAATTTTTTTGCATACTCAATAGTTGACCATGAAAGCATTGTAGTTGTGTATGCCATTGGCAAATTGAATTTCAAATTATCACCAGCATCATAGTACCCTCCTGTTAAATTAACCTGTTGCATGCATTACAATGGCAAATGAAAACTGAATCCAACAAGCACTGCTAAGAACGATTAGAAGAAAATAAGAATATATTACATTTTCAAGTGAACCGTCAGAGAGGCCAGAGTCTGATCTCCAAGTGATTTTTTGGGATGGAGGAAGTTTGCCAGACCTTTGTCCTTGGAAGAACAATAATGATTTTGTTAGGGCATCCTTGTAATCAGGGTTGGCTTGGATAAAACCCAATACCGAAAATGAGAAACAAAAGATCAAAGAAATTCCTTTCATTGTACTTTTAGTTTTACTTATCATTAATATCAAATTTTGTGAAAATATATAAACTTCAAGCACTGCTATTTAAATCAAATACATCTCTATATTTATCTTATCACATAGAAATGCATGTAACTGACACCTTATATTTTTTTATTTTTTCTCCATAATATACGATTATATAATATTTTATTGCTGATTTGTATATTCATCTCAACTATAAACCTATCATTATACTAACAGAAACCTAACAATAAAAAAAATAACGCATAGGGCATCACAAATATTTTTATAAGGTTATATATAGTAAAAATTAACATAACATACGTACTTTGTACAATAATCGTGTGTAACCTTTTTATATATATTTTTTTAATAATAATAATGTCACTTTTAAAATCCTTTGGCTCTATGTTTAAAAGAAGTGTCTTGATTTGAATAGCCATTTACTTTTTCTTTAATTATCGTGAGATGAGATTGCATTTTCTTTTTGATGGAAAAAGAAGGCACTCGCCTATCATATAACAAAAGAAAACAACCTAGGCAACATGATTATGGGCTTGGATACCCATTCAACTCGGTCCTTCCAATCCATAAAATTTTCGCACTTGAATAACTATTTTTGCATATATGCCCAACTCGAACTAAGTCCAAAAAAAGCCTACTCTTTTTAGAGCCAGATTTGGACTTTGGCTTAGCCCTTTATATTTTTTTTACTCATTATATAATTTAAAACATGTAAAAGAGTACACGAAAAATGAAATTCCATAATAAATATCAAATTTTATCTTTTTTGTGGTATATTTTTATAATTTTAAATAATATAATATAGTAATTTATACATTAAAATTAAATTTTTTTATTTGCATATTTTTAGCAATATGCCCAAGTTCGACCCAAGTCAGGCCTGCATTTCACTTATGCAGGCTTAGGCAGCGCTTGGATAAAGGCCAACAAAATTTTAAAAGTCTGATTAGACCTGGCCAAAGTCCAGCCCAAGCCCAAAAATGAATAGGTTTAAAAACGCCTATTACATCAAGAGGAAATTACGCCAAATAACATTTTTTTATGTTTTATTTCAAAAATAACACTTTTTCAAATACCTTTCACAATTACCCATTATTTTTAAATATATTTCATAAATGTATTTCTTTTCTTTCTTTCCCTCGTTTCCCTTCTCTCTTTGTCGCTGAAAATCGCCATGGAAACTCTGAGCTCCTCAGCTGCTATCATCTCTTCTCCGTCTTCCTCTCTCTCCTTCTTTTGCCCCTTATTTTTTTTCTTTTTTTTTTCTCTTTACTTCAAATTTTTGCCCAAATGAATTAGTTCCTGTTATTCGTTTCTCTTCACTGTTGTTTCATTGATTTCAATTGCTTACTTCGATAGAATCGCGAACTACTGCTGGTAGCTTCTTTTAATATTCCAGTTTGAAGCTACGATTGGTGAAATTGCTGTTTTTCTTTTTGTTGCTGATATAAGGGTTCTAAACTTGTTGCAGTTTGTTTCTCACTGATTAGGTGTTTGACATTATGGTTCCCTTTATTTGCCTCTTCTTTGTAAACTATCTACGGATTTTGTTGTTAAATTGGGTAATTAGGGGTAAAGAAATTAATTTTTATTTGCTAAATTGTTGTTTCCCTACTGCCTATTTGCTTAAGTTGACCCGTCTAGGAGAATGGTTATAATGCTTTTTAAGTTTTAGGCTACTCAGTGCTAAGGAAGTAGTTTCTTAAGTCCAATATCTCTTTCATGTATATATATATATATAAGTGTGTATAATAATATTCAAATGTCCTTAGTGGAAATTTACAGCAATGGGATCTCTTTCTTTCATTTATTTTCTGCTGAATCAATCTTTTGATTCTTTTTTCATGCTCTTCATATTATATCTTATCATCTTTTTTATGGATACTTTTCAGCGCCTAACTTTGTCTGTCGTGGAGTCCTAGTGGGATGTTCGACAGTTCACTGTGGATTCTTGTTAACTTGTTCTTTTCGATGATTTTTGTTGATGCCTATTATTTTCTTACTTTTGCTACAGGAGATAAGCATTCGCTTTGTAGAGGGCCATGGATCAACCGAGGGATTCTCATGGCTTTATCAGCAACAGGGGCAGGGAAAGGAGGTGGATTATTGGAGAAGCCAATCATAGAGAAAACAACACCTGGCCGAGAATCTGAGTTCGATTTGAAGTAAGAAATATGAATATGACCTTTTCACGGAATGACTTACTTAATGTCTGATGTGTCTTTTCCAATTGTTGATATGTTTTCTTATTGAGTGATTCTCCTTTGCCATGGGTCAGCGTTACTGTCTTAAAATATTATGATCATCAGCATTACTATCATAATTACAGTGATCCTTAAT
This sequence comes from Excoecaria cochinchinensis, assembly GCA_947683425.1. Lineage (NCBI taxonomy): Eukaryota > Viridiplantae > Streptophyta > Magnoliopsida > Malpighiales > Euphorbiaceae > Excoecaria > Excoecaria cochinchinensis. The sequence goes on from CANTUQ010000092.1 coordinate 38,642,040, forward strand.
TTTGCAAAATCTTCTTTTAAGGAGCTAGTGTTTTCTATGAACATATGTTAATCAAGATAGCAGTTGTTCTTCGCATGACTTGAAGTCAGAGGTGCATCCCTGTTTTAATGCCAACTAAAGTATGAAAAAACTTAGGAAGCATTATTTTGCATTTTATCTTGTTCCTAACATCTGAAGTTAGAAATCTAAGAAATTCATTTGCTGATGCCTGCAATTTAAGGACAGTATTGGTAGTTTGTTCATGCAATTTATACTCAAATGGGATAAAAGTCCCTCTCAAATTGAGCAGAATTTTGTAACATTAACACAGTTCTATGCCTCTTGAGACTTCAGTAGCAAACTAGCTGATACCTCGTGGTATACTTTGTGATTGTCAGATTTTGTATTCTTTGTTGACATTGTAAAATGCAATGTCCAATGAATCAGTTCATTAAAGAATCTGAATGAGTTGTAAAATTATTATCACTCATTCTCTTTTCAGGAAAACAGCTCCCCCTTATCGCGTAATTCTACATAACGACAACTTCAATAAAAGGGAATATGTGGTCCAATTACTTATGAAGGTTATCCCAGGGATGACTCTTGATAATGCAGTTAACATAATGCAAGAAGCACATTACAATGGCTTGTCGGTGGTGATTATTTGTGCTCAGGCTGATGCTGAAGAGCATTGCATGCAGCTGAGGGGCAATGGGCTTCTCAGCTCAATTGAACCTGCTAGTGGTGGATGCTGAAGATGGTCTAAGGAATTCATCTTGTGTTTTTGTGATAGAAGTTTCTTCCATCAATTCACCAGAATATTAGATAGTGTATATAAGTTAGCAGTGTCTGTCTGCACAAATGCAAACAAAGGGATGTTAGTAATTTTGAATAAAAAAAGACAGACCTTACAGTTATTTAGGTAAGTACAAGGTGTCATGAGGTTGTTGGCGTGCCATGGAGCTGAATTATCTGCAACTCAAAGCTCAATTTCATAAGAAAACGCTCAATTCTGAAACTCCATCATGTACCTTCATTCTTTCATATTGGATTTGACTAAATCACTAGTGATCATTTAGAAAAGCATGTTTTCTAACTTATTTGATGCTTAACGTAGTTGAGTTCATAAAATGTTATATTTAAAATAATATTAAATTCTATATAAATAATTAAATACTCTAGTAAGCTCATTAGTAGAGTTTAGAAACAAACTCACCTTGGCTTGATTTTTTTTACATGTATAATATACATGTATTATACGTTTAATATACATCTAGTATACGTGTAATATACGTCTAGTACGTCTAATATACATCTAGTATACGTATAATGTAAGTATAATATACGTCTAATAAACGTATAATATAAGTCTAAGATACGTCTAGTATACGTATAATGTAAGTATAATATACGTCTAGTATACGTACAATATAAGTACGGTCAAATCCCATGGACAATAGAGAGGCACCAATCCATAGACTTATATTGTACGTATACTAGATGTATATTATACTTACATTATATGTATATTATACGTATATTAGACTTATATTAGACGTATACTAGACGTATATTAGACGTATACTAGATATATCTTAGACTTATATTATACGTTTATTAGACGTATATTATACTTACATTATATGTATACTAGATGTATATTAGACATACTAGACGCATATTACACGTATAGATGTCTATTAGACGTATAATACATGTATATTAGATGTATACAAGACGTCTATTAGATGTATACCAGCCTTATATTAGACGTATATTAGATGTATATTATACTTATATTAGATGTATACTAGATGTATACTAGACTTATACTAGACATATATTAGACGTATACTAGACTTATACTAAACGTATACTAGGCTTATATTATACGTATACTAGATGTATATTAAACATATACTAGACATGTGTTAGACTTATATTAGACGTATAATGGACTTATATTATACGTATGTTAGACATATACTAGATGTATATTAGACTTACATTATACGTATACTAGACGTATGTTAGACATATACAAGATGTATATTAGACTTATATTATACGTCTAATATTACATGAATTTTGTAAAAATTTAATAACTTAAGTTACGCTAACAAGTGGAATGTATTGGTTTTGTAAAAATTTGGTAGATTTTTCATGAATTTTGATGTTGTGTGAAACTAGAACAGCATAATTGAATCTCACACACTCTTTCACATTCTTCCACACTGAAACAAACCTTACTTATAGATATTTATAAAGTATATCTTTCAAGTTGACAAGAATGTAAAAGAAATAAGAATTCATATTTAGTATAGGAATACGAAAGTAAACATCTGATATTCACAAACACATAAGAGTAGAGTGTGGGTAAGAAAATTAAGCATTGAAAAAAGAGGTTTGGTTTTACACTTCCAACTTTTTTCTTTCTCCCGTAACTTATAAGCTGCCTTTTCTTTTTCCCTTTTTATAGTTTTACTCTTTTTTCTTCTACATTTAAAACTTTGTTATTGACTTTTGAGCAGTAGAAGAAAATTAAAAGTCAGAATTTTTTATTTGGTGTTTGGGAACCATTTTCTAAAAGAATTTCTTATTTCATAAGAGTTTTTGTAATTGTTTGGATTGAATATATATGAAACTTATATAATACGGATAATGATTAATTTATTTCATAAGAGCATAAAATAGAGTGATTTTGCCTCTCTTGTAAATGGAAAGTTGATATAGCAAACGAAACTAACAACAACTAATGAGATTGTGATACATAACCTATAAGATGGCGCACATGTGGCAGTCAAATACTAAAAATTATAAAAAAAAAAACTCTTTCTCTCTCCTCGTCCTCCTCCTCTTCTTATTCGTCACCGATTCCCATGTCTTCTTCTCTTGCATTCCTAATTCATGATGAGAAGTGGAGTGAATCATAGTAGCAACTATTGATGAAGAAATCCCACAAATGGAGTAAAAAAAATCAGAGCACTAGATTTTACACAAACCAGAGATTTGTGCTTGGCGTTTCCCAATTGAATCATGCAATCTATCTTACATTTTCAATCAACATCTAGTATACACACATATATATATATATAGGAAAAGCCTCTTATTTAATAAATCGCATAAAAATAGGAATGTAACAGTGGCCATCAATTATATGACCACTGGCACAAAATACAAACTAACCTCTCTGTATCTTCGAATTCTATTTGCAAGTTATGCACAATTCCAAGTCCTTTCCAATCTTTCGCTCTCTCTTTTCCAGTTGGAAGTGTCAATAGAACTCCTACCTCTTTCTGGAACAAATATACAAGGTTGATTGAAAATGTAAGATAGATTGCAAATGATACAACAAAATAAATAACTAGCGGCCATAATTGTACCCATATGCTCAAGTGCAAGAATTTAATAAGTGATCAAGATGTTCCTTGATTGTGATCAATTCGTCAAAATGAAAGCTAAAAGAGCATGGTAGTAAGTCTTAAGCAGAGACTAAAATCACCTGGTAAAATTCATCGACTTCATCAGTAGGTACTATATGAATTTGCAAAGCTTTGGGGCCATAGAATATAGCTTGTTTCTTGGAGAACCTGAAAGTACCATAACTCATAACATATGGATCCTTAAGAATGGCAAGACATGAAAATCCCAAGCTAACAATAAAGAATTCCTAAAATCACAAGACACAGACCTTTAAGACATCAATTTGCACTAGACCTCCCCAAAATATTGAAAACCCATTCAAGCCATTGTATTCAAATTTCTCTGCCAAACCATTTTTCGAGGCCACCTTTGCATTCTGGTATAGCAAAGTAATGAGTGAGAAAGTAGAGTGAGAAGACCTAATATTGAAGGCTATTTTGAAGAGAACATACAAGAAAAAATTGACCCCTCAGATGACTTCGCAGAGCAAGGATAGGTAAATCATCTGAATGAACCACTGCAGCTTACCTGTGGTGGAGATGAACTCCAAGTGTGTCAAATAATTTCTACGAAAGAAAAAGGTAAGGTTAAATTTTCAAAAGCACTAAGAAAGAGAGGGTTAACATGTCTAGCAAAATCATTCATAAAGATATATTAAAGAAAATAACTATGAATATTGATTTTACAGCCTCACATAGCGAAAGATTATGGCCAACAAGATGCAATCACGAAGAAATAGAATTTAAATTAAGTTGTTATTAAGGGGCTTACTGGTCACGTTAGTAATTATATTTACACTTTTATGAGCAGCAAGTGCCTTCAACTTGTTTCCAGTAGCTAATAAAAGCAAGCTCTTTAAATGCTATTTTTGTTCCTTAGGACTAGATGTTTTCGTCAAGCCTTCTTCGAAGGCAACCAAATCTTGGGATGTTATGCAAGGAAGAGAGAGTAGAACCTGAGAAAATAACAGAGAGACATCCTTCAGTGAGGATGTTTAGGACCTTCCAGATCCAAAACTATGCCATAGATAAAATTTTACTCCAGTGCACTAAAATGCCAGCAAACAAATGATAGTTTACCTGTCTTGGCGCTGGAACTCTATTACGAAGATATATATAACCTGCTACTTCTATCTTTTGTAACTTCACCTGTTACTTTTTGATCCTCAGAATTATAATTCACAGTGAAAACAAATTAATATCAAAATTCAATAACATAACCGCAATTTTTTTCTTCCTATGTATTTCTGTCTTATATCTATAAATACCCCAAAAAGAATCTGAATTTTTTTTTTTTCTGTTTGAGCAGTTTTCTTGTGACAAACCTTAATTTTCCAGTGAATGGAAAACTAGAACTCAACTACCAATTTTTAAGTACCTTAATTATAACTTACTTGTCTATTGGTTTCCCACAGTAGAACAAAACTGGAGAATAAGTATACAAAATTGGTGTCGATCAAATTAAAAATTCAATCAAAATTGTTTCAAAAATGAAACAAGAGTCAAGATATAATTAGTAAATATACTGTAAGGAAAGGAAAAAAATCAATTACAGAAATGAAAACCCTTAACTTTCACTTGCCTCGTGAAAAATCTGCTTCGCAATGATCTGTTAATTCCACTTCAAATCATAACTTTTCTCATTTGAAAAATAAAATTACCAACGAAACAAGTGCCTCCAACGTACAGGGGCAACGAGGAGGCGGCGACGAGAGGAGGCGGAGGCGAAGCGGTGGCCAGGCAGAAGCGAGGAAGAGGTGAGAGACAGCGACGTGGCGAGGCAAAAATGAAGAAGAGGTGAGAGGCGGCGGCGAGGCGAGCCAGACGAGGAAGAAATGGGAAAGTGAGATAAAAGTGATATTTTTGTTTCATATTACACAAAAGTGATATTTTTGTAAAAACAAATTGTATAAATGAAATTAGGATTGTTTTTTTTGTTATTTTTATTTTTTTTATGTATAATTATGTAAAGAGCCCTTACATCAACCAATAAAATGGAATTAAGGCCCCAAGGAGGATTGTCGAGAAGATAAAACCCAACATCACTTTCAGCAACAAGATTGGCAAGAAAATATGCACAATTATTTCCTTTACGAAAAGCAGGCTGCGCAATAACACTTTAATTTGTTAGCTAAAAGCTACATCTTAATTTTGATAACAAATGAATTTTAAATAAATTCTATTATAAATTTTTATCTAACTAATTATTTGTAGAAAAATTTTCTATTTTTCTAATGCAAAGATCAAATAAATAAGCAACTAGATTTTTCAAGTATGGATACAAGAAGTTTGCCTTAATATAGAACAAAAAAATAGGATATTAATTTGTAAAATCAAATTGAGCCAATTATTCTCATTCATTCATACATATTCCATTTTGAAAATTGTATAATAATATTTTATATATAGAAAATGAACTTCTGATCAAATCTGGTTTTCAGAAAATAAAATTCTGAAAGTATCAATTTTCTGGATAATTTGGATTCCAGTACATGACAAAATAACAATTAGTTTCTTCTAAATTTTCAAAATTGCCCTCCAACAGCCATAAATGACTAGTTTTGGTTTCCAAAAGTTAGAAATGATTTTTTTTTATTTTTTGTATAAATACATTTTAACTCTATGAATTTTTAAAGAAGTTGAAAAAACATTTTATCTCTTGAAAGACCAAGCTTTACATCTTTAATTGTCACTTATCACATCTTTTGCACTTTATTCACTTAATATCATCCTTAATTTGGTTATGATTTTTGTTGTAATTATTTTGTGAGGAAAATATATTGTAGAAAATTGTGAGATGGTTTGGCTAGAATTTTAGGTGAAAATTCTAATGAGTATTTTACATCTTTTACTTTGTAAAAAGATTGTAACATAGATATATATCTAGTATTGTATATAGACTTTGACTCTTACCTTTACAAGAGTTAAGAATAGAGACAAAAGTTCAATAGTAATTCTTGAGAAGTGAATAGAGGTAAAAAAGTAGAATCACTATAAATTTTATGTGTTTACTTTTCTACTCCATTCTCTACAATTTTGTTTAACTATTTTGGAATTTATGTTTTTAAAATTGTGTTAAAACATTTTTTAAATATTCATAACAAATAATACACATACATTTTCAGGGTTGAATTTGAAAATTAAAGTTGGAAAAAGACTTGCTAAAGTGTTGTGAAATTTTTGCATTGTATCATTAATTTTACTGTCACAAATCCATACATACATACATTTTTATTCCACTAAAAAAAAAAAAACCAAAAATTTTTTGTGGACACTCAATTCATGCCACACAAGCTGCACAATCCCGATTGAGTAACTCAATAATGGAACTAACCAGAGGGCCATGAATACCGGGACCAGAACCAGACTTGATGAGCTCAACCGCCACGTTACTATCCATCTCCAAAATAATCATCCTATACGTCCAACTCCAAGCAAGATACAACCCATCCATGGCCCACAACTCTGACTGAAGAACATGATTCCTTACATACCTACCATACGTCGACTCACGCAAGAGATGGTTACTTCCTTTAAAAGCATGACCACATCATGTTCTAATTAAAACTTAATTAGTAGGAAAAACCCATACTTTAGTCATTTACTTTAATGAATTTATAAATTCGGTCTTAAACTTTTAAAATTATACACCAAATCCTCGAATTTTTAGAAAAGAGCACATTAAGTCCAAAGTTGACGGTACAAACGCAGTTAAAATCGCGTGTATTTTAACGGAACACTATTATTTTTACTGTCCGTTTGAATTTAATATATTTTAATAGATAAATTCAGAGATTTAATATGCAGTTTTGAAAGTATAAAAAACCAATGTGTAAATACATTAAAGTTAAGAATTCAATATGTAATTTTTAAAATATAAGGACCTAATATGTAAAAAAGCTAAAGTTTAGGGATTAAATTATAGATTTTTTCAACTTAGTATTTGACGTTTTTGAGAAATTTAATTCTCGTTTTGGTATGAGTTTTGAAATAATTTCGGAATTGGGGTTTGGTCAGAAATCGCAGTTGTCAGCTGCAATTTCTGACATTTTTTTATATATATATATTAGAGCTTCCAGAGAGGCAACCTCGGGTTGCCTCTCCAACAGCTCCTCAAAAAGCAAAGGCAAAAGCATTTGCTTTTGACTTTTATTTTTATTTTTTTTATTTAATGGTAGTAGAGCTGCAGGTCTGCAGCCTTTAACTTTTTTAATAAAATATTATTTTAATAAATAATAATTAATAATTAATAATTTTTTTTATAAATATTAAATTTGAGAATTAATACAATTATGAAAATTTTATTTTTTGACAAATCAAATTAATAAAAAAATTATTATATATAAAAATTAATTTGCAGATATTACATTTTTAATGTGTTATTATAATTAATTTGTAAATATATTTATTTATTATACAATAAATATATTTATTAATTTGTAAATAAATATTAGACCCTTAATAAGGGGGAATTTTTTTTAATAATGTTTTTAAAAAAAATTAGAAAAATATGGTATGTCAGAAAATATTTAGAATTTTGGGGTTGTTTTCAAAAACGCAACGACTTGTTGCGTTTTCAGAAATGGGACCCACAAGACAGTAGATTTGACTTACACTGAAAACACAACTAGATTTCCGGGCTTCAGGTTCCTTACAGTGTCAATGCTATTCAATGTCCACGGAAGCAAAGATTTCTCGGGCACAATGATTGTTCGTCTCTTCCTTCCAGCACCCATTCTATTCATCCCAAGTCACAATGATTGTTAATAAAATTTAAATATATTCATCATTTATTAAAAATAATAATCAAGTAGGGAATAGAAATTCCGACCTTATGTTGTCTTTCACTGAGATTTTGCTCTTTTTTTCCTAAAGAACAAGTATATGATGCGAGTGTTTGTTTCTCGGGAAAAGTTAGAACTCTGTTGTACTGAAAAATATCAATCACCGGAATAGTAAAAATAGAAAGAAGAAGAACATATATCAGAGAGTAGGGAGAGGGACAGACTCCTGCTGTGAAACGTGAAAACTAATAAAGCGAGAAAAGTGACCAGCTTTTATTGCCCTGTATGATATTGGCAGAATTATCTTTTTTATCCTGACCAACATTTTCATGAACTTTTAATTTTGAACTAGCCATCAACTGCTGCGTTTTCAGTTAAAGTCAAATTTACTGTTCCGTGGGTCCCACTTCTGAAAACACAACAAGTCGTTGCGTTTTTTAAATCAACTCCAAAATTCTAAATATTTTATGATACACTCTATTTTTATAATTTTTTTTAAAAAAACATTATTAAAAAAAATTCCCCCTTAATAAGTTTCTTGGAGTATTTTAATTGAATCATTTCATCCATTATTCCATTAAAATTAATGAAAATATCAATTTATTATTTAAAATATTAATTTTATTTAATATTTAATGTAATTAGATATTAATAATAATTTTTTCTTATTATTAATAACTCAATATATAGTATCCCATTCATTAGATATTAATAATAATTTTTTCTTATTATTAATAACTCAATATATAGTATCCCATTCTTTTTTAAATATTAAATAAAATTAATATTTTAAATAATAAATTGATATTTTCATTAAAATGGAATAATGGACGAAATGATTCAATTGAAATACTTCAAGAAGCTTATTAAGGGTCTAATATATATTTACAAATTAATAAATATATTTATTGTATAATAATTAAATATATTTACAAATTAATTATAATAACACATTAAAAATATAATACCTGCAAATTAATTTTTATATATAATAATTTTTTATTAATTTAATTTGTCAAAAAATAAAATTGTCATAATTGTATTAATTCTCAAATTTAATATTTATAAAAAAATTATTAATTATTATTTATTAATTATTATTATTTATTATTTATTAAAAAATAAAATAACATTTTATTAAAAAAGTTAAAGGCTGCAGACCTGCAGCTTTTTAGCTGCAAGTCTTCAGCTCTACTACCATTAAATAAAAAAAATAAAAGGCAAAAGCAAAGCTTTTGCTTTTTGAGGACCTTCCGAAGAGGCCAATATATATATAAAAAAAAATGTCAGAAACCGCAACTGTAAAATGTAATTAAAATATGCCATTAGCAATACAATCACCATTCGGCCACTAAAGAACCTACCCTTTTTAATTTGTTTTCTTTACATTTTTAAGTTCCTAATAGCCTAATTTACCTTTATTATATCATGTCATATTAATTTATTTCACAAGTTTGCTCAATTATGTATAGTTACATAATGTAAAATTTGTTAGAATTTAACTAGAATAGATGAAATTGAATGTAAATTGCACCCACTAACCTCTAATTGGCTTGAAATACTCCTATTCTTCCTTCTCCTTGCCCTTGCCTTTGCCTTCCTTGGCTTTTTCTTCCTCTTCCTTTTCTTCTTTAGGCCGAAAATGAAAGGTAAAATTTCATGAGTTTATGCTATGATTTTAAGCAATTAAAAGTTGCTATATAATTCTCCTAATAATGCTCTACATGCCTATATAAAATTTTCCAATCAATTCCACCAAAAACCCACTAAATTACTAAACTAGTTCAAGTTTTTCTCACCTTATTTCTTTGTTTTCTTGGCTCCTCCTTGATGCAAATCTCTTTTTAAACTACAAATTACTCTAATTTTCCCTAATATTTATTTATCTTACTTTTTTTGAAATAAACCTTTCATTAAGAACAATCAGAACATAAAACATCAAAAAGAAAAGGAGGTGGACAATCTCACTCTCGGCAAACAGACTTAAAACTAACCGTGCTAGCTAAACTATGAGCAGCCTCATTCGCTGTTCGAAAAACAAAAGTAATAGGACAATCTTCTAATGTATTAATAAAAGACTTACAGTCATCTATGATATCACCAAAATAAGACCGATCAGACAAATCTTTATGAATTGTTTCAGCAACCAAAATACAATTTATATCCATAATGAAGTGGAAAATTAACATTAAGTTCCCAAGGTTTGACTTTTATTTTATTTTGACCAATTCACTTTAATTTTAATGATCTCCATGTCCTCAAATGCTTAAAATATGTTAATTAAACCTATTAATTAATTCACTCTCGATTCTACACCATTTTTCTAGAATTTTCATTCTATATGTCAGAATGCCCTGAAATTTTAACCACGTGTTTCTGACAGCTGTCAGCTGCGGTTTCTGACCAAACCTCAATTCCGGAATTATTTTAAAACTCACTCCAAAATGAGAAATAAATTTCTCAAAAATGCCAAAAATATCTTTGTCCCTGAAAATGTAAGAGAGAAGAAACAAATTGCAAATTTTTACATAAAAATAAAGTATTTTTAAAATAAAACTGGTCAAACCATTGCTGGATCAACTAGATCAAGGTTCAACCGGTTTTATAATGTTCTTTACATTTTTTGGATTTAACCGGACTGATATTATGACTGATTTTCTTTTCCGATTGAACCAACTGGTCCGGTCAGATTGAATTATCAATTTTATAATAATAGTATTAATTCAAAATTGTCTGAAAAATAATATTACATCCAATACTGGCATAATTATATTTTTTTATTTGCTTACTAGTTCACGCTTCCCTGCAACCTATATGGCAAATGGACAAATATGACCCCAGAGCCAGACGCTTTTTAAGTTTTAATTATGTGGATCATAAATTTATCAATCTACTAATTCAGTACGCACGTATAGTGCACAAATTCTATACCGTTATATTGCACATGTCCTATTAATTTAACAGTGTAAATGTACACATATCAAATCATATTCTATTTATCATAATACGTCAAAAGAAATTATGATTAATTGAAAATTGATTTAAAATTGAAATAATTTTTGTGAATCTGTCTTTCACACGATAAATATTTTAGATATTAATTTCGGTTCGAGCCTCTAGAAAATTCCCGATTTGTTAGCCAACTGGTGTATATATATATATATATATATATATATATTCTTTTATGCTTGTTGTGGCCTAATTAACACTGTTTTTCTGACTGAATTTGTGAATTAATTTATCGAATTATCACATTTTCTTAAAATTTATGATTTTGTTCCCAACAGAAAAAAAGTATCGGGCGATAATATTTTCCACCACTTGCATTATTCTCCAATAGCAATCAAATCTAAATGGTAATTAGATGAAGCTGCCCTTTTTTGTCAGTAAAATAAAAATATATTGCTATTCATCAAACCAAACAAACATATATATATATATATATATATATATATATATATATATATATATATATATATGCTAAAAATGAAGAATTAGAATATACTTTATAAAGAAAAGTGAATGTTTAATTGATTTGTGGCAGTTTGAAGAATTATATGTTAGCTAAAAATAAATAATTAGAATATATGTATCTAATAAATGAAGAATTACAATCTACAAAAAATGAAGAATTAGTAATATGTAGCATATTACGTTTGTGCTTATTTTGGTATTATAATTGGTTTATAATAGGGCTGAGCATGGACCCGTTAACCGGTCCATGAGTCCAAAAAAAAATCAGTCCATTAATTTCGATTTTTTCAAAGTACTAACCATTAATTAGTCCGTTACTATCGATTAAGCAGTTTATCGATTTCGAATTTTTGGACCGGTTACCTAACATTTTTCGATTAACCACTATAATTATAAAATGTATTCATAAATAAAATTAAAATATTAAAGGTACTTAAAAATTAAAATTTTTTCACTATAATATAATATTATTATTGTTAAAAGAAAAATATTTGGTAGATATAAGCAAATTTGTTTTTAAAAATTAATATTTAATAAGTAAATAAATTAACCGGTCCATAATCACTTTTAATTAGATAAATTGTTATTTTACTAATAGCCAATTAAAAAAATTTATAAACTTTAAAATAATTAGTATAATGAAAAAAAAGTACATGATCACCTTTAAATTTAATTAGGATAAATTGTCATATAACTTTTCGAATATATTCTGATTTTCATTATTAAAAACTTGATAAATAAAGAAATAATAAAAAATAATAAATATAGACATATTAAACAATTAATAAATTAACTAAAAATTCGATTTCGCTTCGGTTAACCGGTCACATGAGTCAAAAATTATTAACCAGTCCATTAATATCGATTTTTTCAAAACACTAACTATTAAGCAGTACATTACAATCGGTTAACCAGTCTATCGGTTCGATTTCGAATTTTTTTTCGGTTAACCGAGTCCATCGGTTTTTTTCTCACCCCTAGTTTATAATGTTTATTTTTGAAACTTTGTATAATTGAAATATTTTTTTGCACTTTATATGATTTATTGCATTTATATATTAAGATTTTTTTAATAATTGACTGAATACTCTCTTTTTTTTATTATCCGTCGTTTTTGTTGTTTTCACTAAAATTAAAAAATATTAATTAAACTTAAATTTAAGATAAAATTTAGTTATTAAATACACAAATTTATATTTAATTGATTAATTTCAATTAAATTATATTAAAAATTTAAAAGTAAAGTATAAATAAAATTTAAATTTTACTTAAAAATAATATATAAAAAGAAACCAATAAAAGAAAGTATTAATTAAGAGTTAATTAATAAAAAAATAGAAATCAATTTACTGTTTAACTAAAATCATTAAATTCATTAAAATAATTTAAAAAATTCAATTGTATTGAATTGATTACTCAAAAGTTAAATTCGCAGTCCAAATCAATGTGTTGCAATTAAAAAGCATCAAGAGCATGTTGGGTGCACGAATCTCAAGGTGTAATAAATGATCTCATTCGGAATAAAAGAACTTTAAGCCTATATTTGGATGTCTGTAGCTGAACTGAAAAAGAGAAAGTAAATTAGTTTTCTTTTTCGCAATCTGCCGTTGGTTTGGTGGGTTAGCCATCTCATTGATAGCTGAGGGAAGAAATTTGCAAAACAATTCTACACTTCCAAATTTCCTGGTTAAATTCAAAAGTCAACTCCTTAAACTCTAAATCAAAATATAATATATTATTATTAAGATATTTTGTTTACATTAATATCCGGCGAGAGAATCGCCGGTTCCAGAGCAGTGGTCCTTGTTTGGCAAACGGGAAAATAAACAGAAAAAAAGTGTGCGTTTCAGAGGTTAGAAGCTAATTGGTTTTGCATAAAATCCTTCACCTCCTTCATGAACAAACAAGACTCAGCCACTTCTGGATAGGCATAAAAGGTATGAAATGCATTCTCATACTCAACTAAATAAGCTTCTTTCCCATATTTTCTCAATCCATCATAATATCTCCTTTGCCAATCCTGCAATGGATCAAATCCTCCAACAACCACAATCGTCGCCGGAAACTTTACTCCGGTGATGTCCACAGAGCTCAGCCCGAATACATTCGCTGCAGGATGGTCCCGATTCGACCCCTCCGGCAAGTACGACTTCCACATCCAATCTGCTCGCTCAGGAGTGACAAACGGAGCTCCTTTCAGCCTCATCTCAGATTCAGTCCGTTCTTCCCCACCGAAAAATGGCTGGATCATTATGTTTCCGATCAGATTTATCCGAGAAAATTCATATTCACTGGCTTTAATTGCCACATGATGAACTAAATTGCCTCCTGCACTATCTCCAGCCATAAAACAATGCTTCAGATTGGCCTTTTCTGAGAATCCTTCAATTTTTTCACTGTCGATGTATTTTAGTACATCGAAACAATCTTCCGATTGGATAGGATATCGATGCTCCGGTGCCAGCCTGTAGTTGACGGAGACGACGAAGGCGGAGAGTTCACGTGCGAGTCGGAGACAGAAGTCGTCGTAAGGTTTTGAACTGGCTGCCATGAAGGCAAAACCACCACCGTGGAAGAATAAAATGACAGGCAAGTCACTGCCGGTGATTGGAGAGTAGAGACGGAACCAGAGATCTCGAGATTTGTCAACAGCGAAGTCAGTTGTTTTCACACCATCGATAGGTTTCTTGGTTGGAGAAGTTTTCCGGTCGAAGAAACTCATAAGACGACGGTTGACTGAGCGATCGGCGCGACGGGTGAGATCGACGCCGAAGGAGAGGGCGTATATGAAGAGATTCACATTCCATGGAACGTTGGCTGGCCATTGTCGATCATTTCTGGCCATTTTTGTTTTATCTTGGACGAATTATTAAGCAAATAGAAGAGAGAAGACAAGTACTAATATGGAGGAGAGCAAGCGATGATGGTGTTATTATAGTAAATATATCATTTATCGACGGTGCATGAAGAATTTAATTTCTTTCAGAGTTTTTTTTCCTTTTTTTTTCTCGGTATTTATTAGGCGAGAAAAAAATTAAAATTTTAATTAATCAAAAATTTCATTCGAAATCGAATCAATTTTAGATTGATTAAACTGAAAATTTAAAACTACGACTTTTATTTTTAAATATTCGAGAGTTAACTGTTGATTAACGATTAATTGATTTATATACATTTAATATATTATATTTTAAGTTTTACACTTAAATTTTTTAATATTTTTAAAATTTATAAATATTATTATATTAATTTTTAAAATATTATTATAATATACATTTTTAGGTAAATAAATATTGAAATTATCTTTTTATTATAATTATCTGTTCATCATATATGTATATAATTAGCATTCTATTGTTAGTTTTATATTTTAAATATTCAATTCTTATAATTAATTATGAAAAAATAATTTTTTATTCTTTTAATAAATATTATATTTGATTTGTATTTTTTATTTTTAAAATATTTTTAACTATTAAAAATAACATTATAAATTGTATAATTTATTAAATTTATATGTTAAAATTTTTTAACAGTTAACTAATAAATTTATATGAAAAAATAGATTAAAAATCGAAATCGATATAACGGTTATTTAAAAATAATAAATTGGTTAATAAAATTATTAATTGACCGGTTAATTAGCCTATATTCATTTCTATTATTCAATATATTTTTTTAAATTTATTTAATGAAATAATTTAAAATTGAATATCATTATAACGGAATTTAAAATTTAATATTTAGTTTTTTATAAAATATATATTATTAAAAAAGACAGTCTTTAATTATTAATATGATAATATTCAATTTTAAATTATTTCATTAAATAAATTTATTATAATCCCATTAATTTTAAAAAATCAAAATGTTTTCAAAGTCAAACAAGTTGCAGCATATTATTAATTAACATCACGATACACTGTCGGCATTTTAAAAACATCGATAGTGTAAAAATCCCTACAAGAAGACTCTTGCAATATGGACCGAGTCTCGAAATAAATATAGTTTGTTACATTACTTCATTTTCATAATGTTTTAGGATTTTGTTTTAAATAATTTATTTAAAAAAAAAATCCAAATGAGGGTTAGGATCACTTTTTATATATATAAAAAAATATTCCACTAAATTCTCAATTTATAAAAATTAAATTACAATTTATTACATGCATTTCATTCTAATTTTGCTTTTGTTACATTATTTTCAAAACATTTAAAAATTTAATTAATATTTATCTTTTTCTATACTGTTTTTACTATTTTTATCTTTTTAAAATACTATTAAATAATGGCAACATTAAAAAAATAAATATTTTAATTTAAGATAAAAATATATTTTAGTCTCTTCAACATTTTTTTTAAATAAAATAAAATAAATTATTATTTTAATATTAATGAAATATACTCTCTATATTTTACCTTAAATGTTTCTTTTGATAATTTTTTTATTCTATTTTAAGTGTTGCATTTTTTTATGTCATTGATGAAAGAACAGTTTAAATAATGAAAGAATTACTAAATTTTTTTAAAATTTTAAAATATTTAAATTATTTTTTTTATCTATATATAAAATATCAAATGAAAGACTTAAAGTAGACGGGAAGAGTATAAAAAAGAAAAAAATCCATACTTTGATCCCTGAATTTTAATATTTTAACAAATTGAATCTCTATACTATAAAAATTATATATTGAATTTTCAAATTTTTCGAGAAGAAAACACTAAGTCCAAAATGAACGATACAAACGATAATATAATATAAACGCGGTTGCAGTCGCATATATTTTAACGAAATAATATTATTTTTAATATCCGTTTAAATTTAATATGTTTTTCTCGAAAAATTCAAAAATTTAATATATAATTTTTAAAATATAATGACTTAATACTTAAAAATATTAAAATTTAAGTAGCCAATGTATAATTTTAAAATATAAATTTCTAATGCAGAAAAAACGTTAAAGTTATTAATTAAATTATGAGTTTTTTGATTTTTTCATATAAAAAATAGACAAATTCGGTAAAACTAGTGGAGTAGTTGCACTGGGCCCATGGCTATTGACAAAAAGTACAGGAACAGCTCTTTAATACTTATTTTATACAAAAAAAAAAAAATTAGATGATGACATGATCAATTAAATTTCAAAACCAAAGGAAATTATCACTGAATACCGGGATATTTTTTAAAATAACGTGTTTTGGAGAAAAAATATTAGATAATTGTGGTAATATATTAGTAGTATAGGGACCTAATAAAAAAAGTTTATCACATTTAAAATCGTAGGAGGATATTATTGTTTTAGACAACAACAGGCTTTTTTAAATGTTGCAAGCTTCTTTTTCTTTTCTTTTTTTCTTTTTCAACAGCCCTTTATATGCTTCTATAGTCAAAATTGTAGGTATCAAAATTTTGACTAAATTAAATATTATATTTTAATATTTTGATTGAATTGGATTCAGCTCATCGTATGTAATATGTCGTAATTGTAAAAAAAGTAAATTTTTACCAATTATGGCTACCATATGACCCATTTGGTTACCATGTGCCCATTTAGATTGCCATGCATTTCATATTGGCCACCATACAACCTATCTGGTCAAATATGCAACCGAACCGACATGTAGCAAACTCATGAATTGATGCAAATTCGTCCAATCCGTCTTGGACATTGATCAATTTTTTATCCACTCAATCCGTTCAATCCAATTCGGCCCGATCTGACCTATAATTTTGGATTTTGATTGGATAAATTTAGGGCTTATTGTAATAAGGCTAAAGCAATGTATCTTATTGCAATAAGATAATTTTTAAGTATCTTAAATATTTTAATTTTTTATGAATATATTTTATAATTGTAGTGGTTAACTAAAAAAATATTTATTAACTGATTTAAAAAATCGAAATCAATAAACTGGTTGACCGATTGTAACGGACTGATTAATAATTAGTATTTTGAAAAATTCAATTAGTAAAAACTGGTTAATTTTTTGGCTCATAAATTGATTAACCTGATCCAGGAGGATAATCCAAGAGGATCTTCATTAAAAGTAATTTAATTATGAATTATTATAATTTATTATATAATAAATTATAATATTAATTTACTATTTTAAATTGATGGTTTATATCAAATTAAGAATTTAAACCATTAAATGTTTTAAGGTCTAAATTCATTTGCTATTTTTGTTTAAGTTATTTTTAGTTGTTTGAATATGTATATAAACAGAGTTTTTTTTAATGAAATAATCAAGCAGAACTTAAAGAAGTTTCTTAGGTTCAAATTCTTTTTTTTTTCTTATCTTTCTCTTCATTGTATGAAAAACTTCTTTTAAAATACCAATCCAAATTTCTTAAAATAGGAATTAGAAGCTAAGAAACTTCTTTAAGTTATGCTTGCTTATTTCATTAAAGAAACCCTGTTTATATACATATTCAAACAACTAAAAATAACTTAAACAAAAATAGCAAATGAATTTAAACCTTAAAACGTTTAATGGTTTAAATTATTAATTGATATAAACCATCAATTAAAATAGTAAATTAATATTATAATTTATTATATAATAAATTATAATAATTCATAATTAAATTAATTTTAATGAAGATCCCTTGGATTATGGCTCTCCCATTTAGGTAGCTTGAACTTCTTGTCAATCTAAAATGTGAGATGAGGAAATTTTTGAGTTGCTTTATCTTGCATATACCGCTTGGACTTATGTGGAAGTTGACCTTTCCTGCCAATGCGAAAATACTTCTGTTCTCCATGTTTGGTTTTATGGATCTTTTGCTCCAAGATATAATCCTCTTCCAAAGGATTTTCTTGCTCTATTTTCAAGTCAGCAATTGAGGGAAGATGAGAGTCTTGGTCAGGATCATCATCCAACAATGAGGGTTCAAAGAGCTTTAAATTCTTAGAATTAATGACGGAGTACATGTGCATATATAGTGGTAGCTCGAGTTGGAAAGCATTGTCACCTATTTGTTTGTTGATTTTGAAGGGTCCATACCGGATAGGCTTGAGTTTCTTTCCTTCTCCTTTTAATCGTTCATTACTAAGGTGTAGCCATACTAGGCCTCCTTCTTTAAAGTTGCATGGCAGATGATGCTTATCATGGCGAGCTTTATATCATTGTTAAGAATGTTGTAGTTGTGCTTCCACTTCTAAATGAATTTTCCTAATTCGTTCAACAAAATTCTGTGCTCAGTTATGTTCTTCTTCCTCTTTTCCACTTGATGGTTCGCCATTGATAACAAATGCCAAATCAAATGGGCTTTGAGGTATGTAACCTAAGCAAACCTCGAATGGAGATTTGAGTGTGGAACCATGAATTGTATTATTAAATGCAAATTGTAAATAAGGAAGGCTATCATCCCAAGTTTTATGATGCTTGAAATTATAACCCCTTAGTAAGTGGACTATAGTTCGATTAACAACTTCTATTTGTCCATCAGTCTGAGGATGAAATGTAGTACTATGCTTCAACTTGGTGTCCATCATTCCCCATAATGACCTCCAGAAATGGCCTAAGAATCGACTATCTCTGTCTAAAATAATTGAGGTAGGCAAGCCAAAATGTTTCCACACATGTTGGAAAAACAATTTAGCAGCTCCTTCTCTGGTTATAGTCTTTTTACAAGGAATAAAAATTACCATCTTACTGAAACAATCAACTACTATGAATAAGTAGTCATGTCCTAACTTAGTTTTAGGTAGTCCGTCGAGGAAGTCCATTGAAATGCTCTCCCAAGGTCTGCTAGGTACAAGTAATGGAAGATACAATCCTAACTTCCTATTAGAAGGCTTGGAAGTGTTGCATAAAACACATCCTCGTATGTATCGTGAAACATCAAGGTGCATCTTCAGCCAGAAGACATAACATCTAAGATTCAACAATGTTTTCTCTACTCCAAAATGCCCTGCAACTTTAGAAGTGTGAGCTTCACGAATCCACTGTAATCAGTCGTCGTCTTTTGGTATGCATAATTGTGTTCCTTTATACATTAGTCCATCTTTTCATTGAAATTCACTAGTCTTTCCTTGTTGTAGCTTAACATAAGCTGATCTAAAATCATCATCTATGTCATACCCCTTAGCATACTCGAAAGGTACTATAGGTTGCATTTTCATAGCTACTAGCAATGCGGAACTTATTGGTGTAGGTGGTCGAGATAACATATCTGCTAGTTTATTGGTAGCTCTTTTCTTATATTTAATCACAATATTAAATTGTTGTAGATAAGACATCCATTTCATATGGCGAGCTTGCTGCAACTTAGATTGTGTAGTCAAAAATTAAAGAGGTTTATGATCTAAGTGAACCAAAAATTCCTTCCCCAATAAGTAAGCTCTCCAATGTTTCATTGCTTGATGCAAAGCATATAGGTCCTTGTCATAAGTCGAGTAGTTCAATACTGGTCCATTAAACATCTCAGAATGGTATGCAACTGGTTTTCCATCTTGTAACAAAATATCTCCCATGGCATAGTTAGATGCATTTGCTTCAACTTCACATGGTTTTTGTAGATTTGGTAATGCTAGCACTGGAGCCTATGTAATCTTCCATTTTAGCAACTGGAAAGATTCTTCATGCTTATTAGACCATTTAAATTTTTGATTGGCCTTTGTAAGGGAGTGCAATGGTGCTGCAATTTGTGAAAAATATCGAATAAACTTTAGCAAATATTAACATGCACCTATAAAACTTTGAACCTCAGTTATAGATCGCGGTGTAGGCCATTGAATAATAACTTGCACTTTTTCTGGATCCACTTTTAACTCTCCTACACCAATAATGAATCCCAGGTATATCAAATGTTGCTTTCCAAATTCACACTTCTTTTTGTTCAACCATAACTGGTTTTGTGACGCGCCCGAACCCCGCTCGCGATCCGAGGTGGCTCTCGAAAGTCCGGTTTTAGGACCCGAGACCGGATGGAGGTTCGTTAAAACTCGTGAAAGCCGGTCGCTTCGCAATGGACAAGAATATATCCAAATCCATTGTTGGCAATCAACTTATGAGAGCGTCTATTGGGTTATTGTAAGGCAAGATCACGGAGTCGCCACCCGATAAAATATCGGGAAATAAATCTAACCTTATGAGGCTCAAAACCAGAAAGGGTTCGGGACCTCACTCTTATTCATACCTTTGGTTAATATTATGCGAAAGGATTTTTAGGATCAATTATTTTATCTCTCTTCTCACACGAGTTATGCAATAAATTAAAGCGCATTACAATCACATAGGAAAGCAATAAAATAAAGCAATAAATAAATTATAAAATAAATAAAATGGGACAGAACAATCCCCAAATAAATAAAAATAACTAAAACTTGCTTAAAGTAAATAAATAAATATATGCGTAAAAATGTAAACATACATAAATCGGGTTATTCATTGAATTTTAGGAACATTGGTTCCTTTTTTCTTAACTTAAAATTTGGAAAACTATTTTTAAGATAATGATTGAAAAAATCGGGATGAATGATCATGTTTTATGAAAATTTATTTCTCTTTTTGAAGGTTGATTTTATTAGTTAAAATAGGACATTGGTCCATTTTATTAATAAAAATTCCATTTAGTAGAAAACATTTGTGTGGTGGTTCTTTTTTAAACGCGGTCGAAAATCTTTTATTATTACAGACCACAAGTGAATAAAAGAAAATGAAATAATAATTACATATTTCAAAAAATAAATAATAAATAAGTTCTAATCTTACTTGTCTCGACCACGCTCCTTGGGTGACCCATGTACCACTCGTGGTTACAGTTATGACAGAAAATAATATTAGATAGTAATGAATTAAATTAAATTAAATGATAAATAAATGAATAAATAATTAATTAATTGAATAAATAATTGAATGAAATAAATTGAGGGTTAATGAATATAAAAACACAAATGATAAAAATAATAATGCTAACAATAATATCATAAAATAATAATAATAATAAATAGCAATATTAATGACGGTAATTAACGATAATAATAATAATAATAATAATAATAATAATAATAATAATAATAATAACAACAACAACATGAACCAAATAATAATAATAATAATAATAATAATAATAATTACACAATCACCATAATAATAATGATAATAATATAGTATATTATATACTAATAACAATAATGATTATAACATGGATTAAACATAAAATAATAATATTGATAGTATAAATGAATAAGAATAATGACAATATAACAATGATAATAAACAAATAATAATAATAATAAAATAAAATAATAATAAAATTATGATTAACAAAACACAACAATAGATAATAATAACTAAATATATACAATAATAATAATAAACACAATAAGGATAACAATAAACATAAATTAAATAATAATAATAATAATGACAATGACAATCACAGTAACAATAATAATATATATGATAACACAACAAAAAAATAATAATAATAATAATCATACTAATAATATAAAATAATAACAATAATAATAAAATGCAATAATGCTAATAACAAATAAATAATAATAATAATAATAATAATAATAATAATAATAATAATAATAAATATTAAGAATAATAAAAACACTAATAATAATAATATAATATTAATAAACAGAAAATAAATAAATAAATAATAATAATAATAATAATAATAATAATAATTTAAAAATAAATATAAAATAAATAATAATAATAATAATAACAGAAAATAGATAATAATAATAAAACAGAATAATGAAAACAATAATAATAATAATAAGAGTAACAAAATAAATAAACATAACATCATTATAATAATCAATAATAATCCCAACAATTATATTAACACAATAATAATAATAATAATAATAATAATAATAATATTAACAATAATAATAATAATACCAATGCCAATGACGTAAAGTAATAATAATAATAATAATAATAATAATAACAACAACAACAATAATAATAATAACAATTTCACAATAATAATGACAATGATAATAATAATATAACCTCAATAATAATAATAATAACAAATAATCACAAAATACAATAACAAATAATAAATAAATATAATAATGATGATGATAATAATAATATACTAATAATATAAAATAAATAAACATAACATAAATGATAATAAGTAAATAAAATGATAACAAAATGATAATAACAATACTAACAATAAATTAATGACATAACAATAATAATGAATATAGTAATAATATTAAAATAATAATAACACAACACAATAATAAATAATAACTAAATTTATAGAATGATAATAATAAACACAATAATAGTAACAATAAACATAATAATACCAAATAATGTAAAATAGACATAAATTAAATAATACTAACATAACACAATAACACTAATAATAAATAAATCAAATAATAATAATAATAATAATCATAATTATGATAAAACAGAATTTTAAATAATAATAATAATATAAAATAAATAAACATATAATAATAATATTAATATAAAATTAAATAAAATAAGGGTTTACCTCGCCGGAGCCGCCGTCGGTGGGGTGGTGGCCGACACCTCCCTCACCGGAAGCCTCGTCTTGTCACCGGAAACCTTCCACCGGTGACCACGCGCCCGATGGAGCTGCCGCCACGCCGAAAACCGCGTCTGAAGCTCACGGGATCACCATCGCCGATCTCCCTGTTGCCGGCGATTGGGGGATATCGGCGGCCACCGGACGGATTGTCCTACCGAGGGGAGGCCAGCGCCGCCGTTAGACGCCGGAGGTGGCGCCGGCCACCACTTCTTCCTCTCCCCTTTTTCTTTTCCTTTTTCCGTTGGCCCTGAGTTTTCTGTGTCCCTGTTCCCGTTGGCCCCTTGCTCCCTGTTTCCTTTCTCTTTTCTTTCTATTTTCTTTTTCTTTTCCTTGGCTTTCTCTTCTCTTTTCTTTACTCTCTTTTGGTTTCCTTTTATTTCTTCTTCTTTTGCTTTGTTTATTTTGGTTTGTTCACTGTTCTTGCCCTCTGTTCTTTCAGCCGAGCCCTCTCTTTATTTTCTTTTCCTTTCTATTTTCTTCAACCGAGAGCCCCCCCTTCTTCTCTTCATTCTTTTTTTTATGTCCCTAATTAGGGTTTACCTAATAATTTCCTCCATCTTTTCTTACTTTTTAATTAATCTAATTTACTTAAATAATTACACACTTTACTAATTAATTTATTTAAATTATCATATATATTCTAATTAATTAAACACTCTACTAATTAAATACTCTATATTTTTATACCTATTTAATTAATCTACTTAAATTATCACATCTAATTTATTTAATTAACCCTATATCTATTTTCTCTTTTTTTTTTCAATTTTAATTATCCTAGAATATTAACTAATTAATTATAACTAATTAATCAACTAATAATATTGACTAATTAATTAACTAATGATTTTTTTTTAATTTTACACTCCCATATATTTTTTTTGGAGGAATTATCAAGGACCCAAAATGGCTATTATCTTTTTTCAAAACCTGACTCAGGACCCGGTGTCTACAGGTTTGCTTGATGAACGCCTAGCACTTGAGCAATATGATGAAGATGATCCTCCCATGTGACACTGAATATCAATATGTCATCTAAGTAGACAATGACAAAATCATCAATGAATGGACGGAGCACTTTATTCATCAATCGAATGAAGGTAGCTGGAGCATTACACAACCCGAATGGCATAACTAACCATTCATAGAGTCGGTATTTTGTCTTGAATGCAGTTTCCATGTGTCTTCTTCTCAGATGCGAACCTGGTGATAACCAGATTTGAGATCAATTTTTGTAAAGTAGCGAGCACCATGTAATTGATCTAATAGGTCATCAATCCTCGGTAATGGATACCAATTTTTAATGGTAATTTTATTATGTGCCCTGTAATTAACACACATTCGCCAACCTCCATGTTCCTTAGGGACTAATAGTACTGGTGAGTCGCATGGTGAACAACTAGGCTTGATGACTCCTTGTTCAAGAAGCCCTTGAACTTGTCTCTTAATCTCTTCAGATTCTGTCAAAAAAGTGTGATACAATCCCAAAGTTTGGTAAAGGGGAATCTCCTACCAATTTGATTTCATGATCTACAGCTCTTCGTGGTGGCCATCCTTACACATCTTTAAATAAATCTTTAAACTCATCTTGAAATTTTCCACTTTCATTGCATTGTGATGGTGTTAAAGTAAAGGTGGACAAAGTCACAGTTTCTGTACTTTGGTCTTGGGGTCAGATCATTAGCAAAATGAATCAACCGCATGAATTAACTAATCTCTTTGCTTGGTTAGCGGTTATGAGATTATCTATTATTTGAGGCTTGCAAGAGTTCACAAGGAACTCTTTCCCATCTTTTACAAAATGATACTTGCGCAACCTTCTGTAGTGAATGGCACCTCGGTCTCATAAATATGGACTACCAAATATCACTTGGCATACATCCAAACGAACCACTTCACAAGTCACCTCATCAATATAACGATTGGTGATAGCAAATTTGAAGGTACAATGCCTCGTAATTTGCATATCAATATCCTTCTGTATCTAACCTAATGGTAAGGCTTCAGGTGAGGCGTTGTCTCCAAGCCCAGCTTCTCTACTAAGGTTCTTGAAATCAAATTCTTCTAACTTCCTAGATCAATGATAGCTTGCACAAGACTTTGTTTAACTTGAATAGTCAGATAAAATAATTCTTCTCAATTATAAGCATCTTCAGTATCTGTTGGTCTTGTCATAAGGGTAGCATCAGGTTGTTTCATCTCAGGAAGCTCTTCTATTTGCTGCACAATCAAGGTAGCCTTCTTATCACGCCTCCCTTGGTTGCCTTTTCTATCTTTTGGCTTTAACTCTGGGTGAAGAATCCAACATTTTTCCTTCGTATGTTTATTGGTTTGACAATGATCATAGTATTATTTCTATATCGAGTTATCCTTGATCTGCTTCCCTTTTTTTCTAATCAGATTTGCTAGAAGACTTCGGCTTATCTTCTTTCCTGTCAAGTAATTTATTTTTAGCTTCAATAGCGATGTCCTTCACAGTAGCTTCTTTAATGGACTCTATAGTGAACAATTTGAGTTCTTTCTGTATGTAATCAGTAAGACCTCCAGTATACTTCATGAACACATCATAGTCATAAACATCAATATCCAAAACCATAAATTGGTTATGGAATTCTGTGGTATACTCCTATACAGTCTGGCCAAATCTTTACTTAAAGTGTTGCCATTTGTACCATCTTTCCTCTTCATACCCAACAGGATAAAACTATTACCTCAATAGTGCCTTGAAATCCTTCCAAGTTAAATCTGATGCATCGTTTCATCTTTGATAAGACTTCCACCATGTAAGGGCATGACTTGAAAGTTTCAAGCTTGTGAACTCGATCTTTTGAGCATTAGAATACTTATACATAGTGTAATAAGTTTCTATTACATCTATCTAGTTATCAAGCTTTTCATGTTCAATTTCACCTTTATAGATAGGAATATCAACCTTAAAGTCAATCTTTAAACTATCTACAGGATTTTGATCATCATCTGATTTATTCTTTCGATCCTCCTCATCAGGTCCTATATTAACTTCCTCCTCGCTTCCTTCAACAACCTTCTTTTTTAATGCAAGCTTCTTAGAAGAGGTTGTATTTGAAGTATTTTTAAGATTGATACCTTGAAGGAGTTGAGCAATTGATGCCTTCAAGTTTTGAACTTGCTATTCTAATACGACGATTCTATCACCTTCAGGATTAAATGCTTCTCCTGACATCTTGTCTTTTTTTGACCTTCATTTTCTATGCACAAGCAAAGGACCTTTAAGCTCTTCTCCTGAAATTTTGTGTTGGCCTCGTGTTAGGACCAAAAACCACCTTCTCCCTTCTTGGATCAGTGCTCTTATACCATTTGATCCGAAACTTCTAGGACAAAGCTTGAAATTTCTATTTTAAGGAATTTGGATTGGTATATTAAAAGAAGTTTTTCATACAATGAAGAGGAAGATAAGGAAAAGAAAGAATTTGAAGCTGAGAAACTTCTTTAAGTTCTGCTTGATTATTTCATTAAAGAAACTTTGTTTATATATTCAAACAACTATTGTTTATCATATTTACTTAAAAAAATTAAATCCTAAATTTAATTTTTACTAAAAAAGTTACTATAAACTTATATTTATTAAATTTTTTGTATTCAGTATCAATTTAATTCATTGGTCCCAATTATGATTTTTATCTAAAAATTTATAAAATAT
The DNA here is from genome assembly GCA_947683425.1 of Excoecaria cochinchinensis. Taxonomy (NCBI): domain Eukaryota; kingdom Viridiplantae; phylum Streptophyta; class Magnoliopsida; order Malpighiales; family Euphorbiaceae; genus Excoecaria; species Excoecaria cochinchinensis. Next base: position 38,668,929 of record CANTUQ010000092.1, read on the forward strand.
TTTTAATCTAGTTTTTCTCTTCATCGTGGTTTTCATGCAAAAATATATTTTTTTTATGATTTTATGCTTTATAAAATAATCTATAACTATTTATAAGAGATAAAAAAAATTAGATTCACAATTTCAAATATTTAATGAAATTTCGTTGTCAATTTTTTGTTATAAAATTCTATATTATTCGCTTATAATTCTAGTGATATTTTTATAATTCATTACTTTCTCTCTCATACTTCAAAAGGAAAAATTTTATTTAAATTGGATTTAGATAAATTTTCTAAATCAAATTAATAAAAAATTGCCATGTATAATAAATTGGTTAAAAAGAAGTGGAGAGTGGTTAGCATGTATAAGTGGTTATTTACCATTGGTTTGATCCAAAAAAAAAAACTAATGGACTGGGTTTAGACAGTCTAGACAAGAATTCTCCACTTCAAAATTTGAATTTTGAGATTGTTTCTGCTAACACTACAAGAAGAACTGAAATTAGGAAAGGAAATTCCTGATGGAATTCCATCGCTAAATGAGTTTTGCGACGGAAAGCTCTGTCGTAACCACAGTTGTTGTTAAGCTTTGCGGTGGAATTTTTTCATCACTAAATTTTATCAACGAAAAAACTTATTCCGTCGGTAAAATTTATGACGGAAAATAAGTTTCGTTGCCAAATTTTGCATTCAAAAATCTCATCCCGCCGTTAAAATTAGCGAAGGAACTCGTTATTCCATCTAAACTATAATGCCTCATCTGCTGGGTTTTTTCCTATTTTCCCAAATAGACACATCAATCACCAAAATACAGAAAAAATATAAACCTAAAAATAGTAAAAATAACATTCACGATAATTAAAAAAATAAATAAAAAATACAAAAAAAATATAAACCTAAAAATAATAAAAATAACGTTCACAATAATTAAAAAAAAAAAAGGTTAAACGAAAACTGACCAGATCAGACGGAGGGGACGGCAACTCGCGAGAGTAAAGCCAAGGGGAGCAGCGGCAGCTACTAGCACTCAGAGAGAGTGCATGCGATGGAGGGGTGTAGACACCGGATCCCGAGGCAGCGTAAATCAGGGTTACCCAATGATTAAATTAGATGCCTATTTATAGGCAAAAAAAAAGTTTGAAGTAATAGTTTTTTTGTCAAAATTAATTTTTAAAAATAAATAAAAAATGTGTATTTTAAATTTAAAAATAAAAAAGGGGTTAAAAATTATAGTGTTCTAGTTAAATTTGTTTGTCTTCAAAAAAAAATATTTTGGCCGATTGTGGCTGCCGGCGCGCTAGGGCAGGCGCTCCTCGCACTCAGGCAGGCCAGGCGCGCACCTTGCTTGTGCGGAGCGCACAACACGCGTGCTGAGGGGCGGGCTGCCCGTCCCTCGAGCGACGGCCCTGCCTCGTGTGCGCGCTGAGGGATGACCTGCCCGTCCTTCAGCGCGCGAGGGGCGGTCTGGCCTGTCTGCAGCTCCTGGGGCCTATTTTTTGGCAGAATTTATTTCTTTCATGCATTTTTTCATTAGTTTTTTTGGGTTTTACTGGGAAATTAATGGTTTTAATTTTTTTGAAAAAGAGAGGTATAAATAGACTTTTTTTAAGAGAGAAGGAATTTGTTTTTTAGTAATTTTGGAGAGAAAATTTCTGTTTTTTTTAGAGAGAAAAACAATTTTCAAACAATTTGCATCTTAATTTTTCTCATTCAAATCTTTGATTGTTGACAAGGAATCAATTGACATTCTTGATTTTCAGATCGAATAATTCTGAAGGTAAATATTCTGGATCCAATTTTGTATTTTTTATTGTCATTTTTGTTTATGATTTAATTAGCCATCATGTACATTTTTTTAGATCTATTATTTATTTTTGGTGCTTTGTTTGATTTTGTTCATGAATTATGTTTTATTTATTTTATTTTTTATTCTTTTTTGCTTACTTAATTGTTCATCTTATTATTATTATTATTATTATTATTATTATTATTATTTGTGTTTTTATGTATGTTGAATTATTAATATGTTAATTTATTTATTTCATTATTTCATTTAATTTATTTGTCATACATAATGAATTTTATTTATTTTAATTCATTTTCATATGTTATATGTTTAATTCATTTTTTATTACTAACATCAATTTTATTTGTGTCTTTTTTTATTTCAATACTTATTTTTTATGTGTGAGCATTTTCAATTGCAAATGGGAGGCCATGGAAATTTGAAGACACCATTTTGGACTGAACTTATCATTTTTTAGCATTTTTATTATTTTCTCCTTATATTGTTCTCATTTATTTTTTATTATGTAACATGTAATAAATTTAGTTTATTTTATGCACGTTAATTAAAAATTACATAAAAAAATTATGTTAATAAATTGGGATTTTTTCTAATAAAATGAGACCAATTTTCTAATTTCAATCAATAAAAACTCACTTTTAAAAAGAAGAGTTGACTTTCTCAAAATTGGATCATTTATTCTAATTTTTCTAATAATGCCTAAAAATAACTTTTCGTTTTTTTAAGTGAGCATGAAGAAACCAATTTTCTTATCCTAAATAAATATTCCGATTTATGAATTTTTATTTATTCATTTAATTTTGCTATTTATTTATGTTTTGTTTAATTTTATTTGGGAGATTGTATTTTTATCCCAGATTTTAATACCTTTTTATTTTGGGGGATTATATTTTGTCCCAATTTTATTTTTATAGTTTGCTTTATTATTTTATCGCTTTTTTTTACCGCTTTCTTTTGGTACTTGATTTGCGCTTTATTTTTAATGCATGATCGCGTAAGAATAAAGATGCAATTTTAAAATTAAAAATCCATTTATAATTAACCAAGACATTAATAAGAGTAAAGTTCCAAATTTTTCTCTGGTTTAGACCTCGAGATTAGACGGACTTTTTCAATTTCTTGTAAATTGGGTGGCAACTCCAAAATACCTCAAAGGTACCAGAAAGTTTCATGGGATTAGATGAACTTCTCCAATATTCTATTGGGTAGAGATTCCAAAATATCTCATGTTCCCTAAGATCAAAAGACGCGAACCCTCTCAGGCCATTCCGGGAAACGATCATGTCCGGCGTGCGACACAGTGGCGATTCCAATGGAAACCTTGAAACTTTGCTCCGAAATTGTCTTGGTTAATAATATAATTTTTATAAATTAAAATTCTATCTCTTTTCGAAAATTGCATTGCCTACATGCTAGAGTTTTAGATCTATACTAGTTTGCACCCTTTCTTAACCCTGGTGCGTTCTCGAAATACGACGCTACGTTCACTCAATATGAAAAAGTGTTAAGGATAATCGCCAGCCCAAGTCTCGTACCTTTTGGTATATCAAATGGAGACCCGATAGGTCGTTATGCTCGTAATGAGATAGACCCATTGGCAGAGACTATGCTTGGATAGCCTTAAAGTATTATCACCTTTGACCAAAGCTCGTATAATGGCAATAGATACTTTCACTAGGTGAAATATACCGTAATACCGCGCTTGCTACGTGGGCCATTATATATTGAACAAAGTGAATTAAATTAAATGGTCTTTCATCAAAGGCTTTCATGCCCTAGTGGGCCCATCATAATTTAAATGAAATGTTTAAATACATAATGGCCAAAATCCATATGTATGTACATTAGATAGGAGGTGTTATGCTGTCGATTTTTTGCCGTGCATTTATACGCATCCAATGGGTTCCCAGTTAACCCCTGGATAAAGTTCACCTAGGAAAGAGACCGTACTACCTCGTATGTGGGAGAAATAAGGTTGGAAAAATCTGTATGCTTGCGTGTGTTTGTCTATACTGCATCAGCACGGCTATGCATTGCATTTTGATCATGCATCATCTTAACAAGGTGTGTTCTGCAACCATCATAAATTCGTCCAGGTGGTTGAGAGGTCTCGACTGTCGGCTAAGAAGGATTTCACTCTTTAGACTACCGAAACTAATGTCAGATCGAAGTTCAGATTCTTTTTTAGAAGGTAGTGAGATATTGTCTCCAGAGTCATCAGTTGAGATAATTATGGCCAACCCATCAGGAGGATCTGATGCTAGCCGTGCAATAATTACTGAGGAAGTGGGAAGAAGAATGGAAGAATTTGAGGCCAAAATGATGGCGATTATGGGCAACCTTGCTACTATCCTAGCGCCACTTACTGGGCAACACCCCGTTGCTTTGGTTGGGGGGCAAGATCAATAAGGGCCTATTAGAGAGGACCCTCCTGCGATGGTTGACCCACCTACAATTGAGCCCAGAACGTCAGCACCTATTGAGAGCAGAGAAGCTCCTAAGTCTGAGATTGACTTTTGGGAAGAAGATCAAGAAGAGCCAGTGGTAACGAAGAGAAAGCCTCCCAAGCTGGAGGAGGCGATGTGGAGAAAGATGGAGGAGAAATTTGAGGCCATGACGAGGATATTGACTGTGGGAAGGGGAATGGACCCTAAAGATTGGGAGTTAGACGGTGATAATCTGATCCCCTAGAACTTCAAAATGCCAGGTATCCCTAAATTTGATGGCACTTCTGACCCTATGGCGCACATCAAACAGTACTCACTAGTAATGAAGGGGACGACCCTAACTAGGAAGCAGAAAATAGAGTACTTCTGTTTAAGTCTCATAGGGGCTGCAATTGACTGGTACGACGAGTTGGATAGAAGGTCCAAGGAAGATTGGGACTTATTGACTGAAGAGTTCCTAAGATAGTATGATTGTAGTACCAGGATAGAGGTCACGCTGAAAGATCTAAAGTTGCTACAATAGAAGTCTGGAGAGTCTTTTCATGAGTATCTCACCCGGTGGAGGAATCGGATTATGGAGATGAAGCATAAACCTGATACTCCTGATTAGATTCGATTGTTCATTAGAAATGCCAGTCATACTTGAGGGATAGATTAAAAATGAAAGGGCTGAAGGATTGGGAGTCTTTAAAAGACATCGCTATAGAGGCAGAGAGTGAATACATGGCTAAAAAGGCAAGTAGTAAGGCTTATGCCAAGAAGGGCTATAGCAATCAGGGGGCGAATAAGTCGGTAGGCTCTAGCAGTGGCAGCAGAACTGGGAAGATGACTGAAGTGTCGGCAATAGGGGTGAACCAGAGGAACTTTTTAAATTTGTTGACCCTTGTCATGGGTATTGAAGAGACTGGTAAAAGAAGGGAAGCCATAGTCACCCAGGCCAGTCAAAACCCAAGGATAGCCAGGTTATAAAGATAATGAGTATTGTGAATTCCACCAGCACACTAGGCATATGACAGATCACTGCATGAGATTGAGGCATCAGATTCAGGATTTGATCATTAGTAAGCAGATCACTGATCCTGAATAGAGGGAAAGCAAGAAGAAGTCTAACTACAATGCTATGTTGTCGCCTGTCTTTATGATTGGGTCGAGCATGCCTGAGTGGTACGTATTGCGAGATTTGTATGGTAATGATTATGTCGCTATCACTCGCCCTGAGGCAAGTGAAAAAGGGATTTTCGTGGCGATGATAGATTGTTGGTCCACTAGTGAGAGTGGAAAAGAGGATGAAGAAGAGAAGAGAGGTGGAAAGTTTGTGGATTTGTGGGATTTAGGTGAAGAGGGGAAGAGAGTTGGGGCTGTAATAAGAAGTGGGAGAATGGTCCCAGAAGTCGAGAAGTCACAGGACCCAGTGCAAGCACCTGCAGAAAAGGAGCCAGAGGAAAATTCCATAATGAAGCAATTGAAAAAGACCACGGCTCAGATATCTATTTAAGACCTTTTGAGACAGTCCCCTTCGAACAGGCAGAAGTTAGTTGAGGCCTTATGTGAGTCTACTATGGCCACCACGATTTCTCTATTTGAGTTGCTAGATCTAGTTAAGGGGAGATCAGGAGAGAGGTTGGTATATTATGATGCTGACTTACCAGCAGAAGGCCGCAATCATAATCTGCCACTATATATCAAAGCACAAATTAATGACAAATACACCGCTTGTGTTATGGTTGATGATGGCTCGTCCATAAATGTCTGCCCTTTTGTTGCACTTCAGGCTTTTGGGCTAGATGAAAGTATGCTGAGCAAGTTTGATTTAATCATTATAGCCTATGACAACTCTCGGAGACAAGCATCAGGAACTTTTAGAGCTCTAGTCAAGACTGGGCCTATTGAAACGGAGGCAAAATTTATGGTCTTGGGCTATAAGGGTGAGCATGGCAAGAAGAAAATGTCAGAGAAGATCCCTTACAATTCAAAGAGTTTTGTCCCTGCATACTCAATTTGAACTTACACTGGAGAAGAAGAGCCTCAGTGAGTAGATAAAAAGATCATACCAGATTTTAAAATCGTTAATGATGCCTTCGACTGGGATATTGGGGTTATCAAATCTGCAGAGGACTTCTGAAAAGAAGAGATCATGACTCAATGCAATGTCTGGGATAGGGATGGGCCAGAGGAAATTGTCACTGATAAGCTGCTAGCCACTAGGTTGAAGGGAAAAGAAAAGATTGTGACTAAAGCAACAGAGTTAAATTTAAGGATCCAAGACCTAAAGATTTCATCGAATGTAGTTGGAAAGCCTCCACAAAGCCAAGAAGCCAAAGAACAGTTGGCGATAACATTTGCGTCGGCGGAGGATGAAGACAATAGTTATTTAGATAATCTTTTTATGCCAGAACTTTTCAATAATGATAATGTTGATTATGATTATATTAATGAGGTGAATAACTTTGCTTACTTGTGTGATGTTTATGATGATTTCATTTTATATGATCATAAACATGATGCATTCATTTTTAACATTAACTCAACTAGTACAACTGCATTTAATCTCGAAACTTTGGTGAACCAAAAGGAAATTTGGTAGCATCAGACATAACTCTTGAGGAGAGATTAATATTTGAGAGAATTTTGAAAAGATATGAAAAAGTTTTTGCCTGGACCTACAAGCACATATCGAGAATTGATCGAGACGTCGCTGAACATACCATTCCAACTTACCTAAAGTGTAAACCAGTCGAGCAAAAGCTCAAAAGACTTAGACCGAAATGGGCGCAAAAGGTGAAAGAAGAGATCCATATACAGATAGAGGCCAAGTTTCTAATAGAGGTTCAATACCCAACGTGGTTGGCTAATGTAGTTCCTGTGGCTAAAAAGGATGAAAAGGTTTGAGTGTGTGTGGACTATCAGAATTTGAACAAAACTTATCCGAAAGACGATTTCCCTCTACCTCAGATTGATGTGCTGGTAGATAATGCAGCTGCTGGCATGATGTACAGCTTTGTGGATGGGTATGCAGGGTACAATCAAATTCTCAACACGATCATAGATCGAATTAAAATAGCTTTCATCACTAAGTGGGGTACATTTGCCTCCGGGTTATGCCTTTCGGGTTAAAGAATGCAGGAGCAATGTATCAAAGAATGGCCACCAGAGTTCTCAATGACTTGATCCATAAGGAAGTGGAGGTGTATGTTGACGACATGATGATCAAGTCAGCTACTAGAGAAGGTCACTTCGAGGCTTTAAAAAAGTTCTTTCAAAGGATCAATAAGTATAATCTGCGTCTCAATCCTAAGAAATGCATTTTTGGAGTTACCTCGGGTAAGCTGTTGGGCCATGTGGTAAGTCAGAGAGGAATTAAAGTGGATCCTGATAAGGTCATAGCAATTAGAGAGATGCCAGTGCCTCAGAAAGAGAAGAAAGTTAGAAGTTTCCTGGGAAAGCTTCAGTACATCAGCTGGTTTATTGCCAAGCTAGCTTTGATATGTGAGCCGATCTTTAAGCTACACAGGAAGAATCAACCGGTGGTGTGGAACAGTGATTGTCAGGTGGCCCTTGATACTATTAAGTATTATCTCCTAAATTCGCTAGTCTTAAGACCACCGCGTCCTGCTAAGCCTCTTATCTTGTATCTAGCAATAGAAGATAGTTCAGTGGGTGCAATGATGGCCCAGGAGGGTGAGTTTGGAGTGGATTTTGCTGTTTATTACCTTAGCAAGAAATTTCTGCCATACAAAGCCAAATATGTTGAGGTAGAAAAGATATGCTTAGCAGTAATCTGGGCCTCTAAAAAGTTTCGACACTACTTTCATTCCTTTAACATACAGGCAGTCGCTAAATATAACCCGCTCAGGTACCTTCAGGAAGCGCTTTCTTTACTAGAAAAAATGGGAAGATGGTTGTTGTTGTTGCAAGAGTTTGATGTCGAATACATCACTAGGAAAACCATCAAGGGAAGGGCTGTAGCTGAATTCTTGGCTGAATATCCTATTAAAGGAGACCAGTTCGAGTATAATTTTCTAGATGAAGATGTCACGGTTATAGCATTACAAGGGTGGCAAATGTTTTTCAATAGGGCAGTTAATAGTAAAGGGGCAGGAGCAGGGATTATTTTTATGACCCCGGATGGTGAGAAGCTGCAATTAGCCAAAAAGTTGAAGTATAAAGCTACCAATAATGATGCTAAATATGAGGCTTGCATATTTGGGTTAGAAGTACTGTTTGCTCTGGGGGCAAAGACTGTAGAAGTCTTCAGAGATTCATCTTTAGTAATTCATCAGATCAAAGGTGAGTGGTCAGTTAAAAAAGAAAGGTTATTACCCTATGTAAAGTACTTGAGAATGTTAAGTAGTCAGTTTGAGAATTGGACTTTTCACTTTATCCCCAAGGATGAGAACTAGTTGGCTGATGCTCTCGCGACGTTAGTGTCCATGTGGGATAATCCAACAAGGATTGCTCTGAGACATGTTCTGATCTCTAGTTCAAAAAGGCCTTAGTTTAAAACTGAGTAGGTGATGGAGATTGAGGTTCCCGATGGAAACCATTGGTACTACGATATTCAGAATTATTTAGAAAGGTTAGTTTTTCTAGAAGAAGACATTGAGAAAGACCAAAGAATGATTCGAAAGTTATCCACCCAATTCATCAGTGTAGATGGCACTTTGTATAAGAGGCAAGCTGATGGTATCCAATTGAGATGTTTGGTAGAGAAAGAAGCTAAAAAGGTTATGGAGGAGGTTCATGCCGGAGTCTGCAGAGCTCACATGAATGGCTTAGCCTTAGCAAAGAAGATCATGTTCCAAGGATTTTATTGGCTCATGATGGATACAGATTGTTTAAGGTATGTGAAGTAATGCCAGTTATGCCAGCAATACATAAATTTGAGACATGTGCCAGTTTCAGAGATACATAACTTGACGTCTCCATGGCCATTTGTAGCTTGGGGAATAGATATCATAGGCAAGATACGTCTTACAGCTTCTAATGGGCACAGGTTCATCATAGTCGCCATTGATTATTTCACAAAATGGATCGAAGCGAAATCTTTTAAAGAAGCTGATGCTAGGGACATGGCCTCCCGCACCACATTATGTCTGATAATGGGGTACAATTCTTAGAGGAAACTAAATAGATGCTTCAGAGGTATGGAATCCAGCATAACAAGTCTTCTGCTTAACGACCTCAAGCTAATAGCACAGTTAAAGCAACGAATAAGAACGTCGAAAGAATACTGGCTAAGATGGTACAGAGCCATAAAGACTGGGCAGAAAAGCTACTTTTTGCACTTTGGGGTTATAGAACTATAGTCAGAACCTCTACGGGAGCGACGCCATTTTCTCTGGTATATAGAACCGAAGCAGTTTTGCCAATGGAAATCGAGCTAAAATCTTTAAGAGTGGTTATGGAAGCTGAGATTCCAGAGGCAGAATGGGCACAATAGTGATTACTGCAGTTGAATCTATTGGATAAAAATAGGTTGCGAGCGTATTACCACAACCAATTTGCGAGCGTATTACCACAACCAAGTTTATCAGAAAAGGCTAGCTCTGTCGTTTGGCAAGAAGGTAAGAAAGCACCCGTTGAAAAAAGGGGATTTGCTCTTCAAGATGATGAGGCCGGGGGTGCCAGACATCCGGAGAAAATTCAGGCCAACCTGGAAAGGTCCGTTCATGCTGAAGAAGTTGTTAACAAAGGAAGCAACAATTCTAGCAAACAGCGATGGAAATGAATTTAAAGACCTGGTCAATATCGACAAACTAAAAAGATTCCATGGCTAAATACCAAAAATCAAAAGAAGAGAATGAATGCCCCGTGGGTCGAAAATTGAAAAAATGAGGCCTTGCTAAAATTGGGTGCCCTGTCAGGGTGAAAATCGAAAAAAGGCACCCTAGGAAAAAATAAAAGGCTGAGAGAAAATGTTAAATCGAGAAAACCTGAGAGGACTGATTAATAACAGGAGTTTGATATTATAAGAACTATTCCGAGATTATAGGTAGTCTTGTGCTTTTGAGTTCTTGCCAATTGTGGATCATGTATGATGAAATCATATAGAAATGTACACAATTTTGCAATGAATAAAAGAATTCAGTTTGCATTCTCATCAATTTTTAATTATGTCTTAAAAAGAAATATCTCACTTATTTATCTAATGACTATTCTCTATTCTTTTTTTGTCTGAAGGTGTCTAACCGAATATGCACTTATCACCCTTAAGGGAGGTTCTGATAACAACCTTCATTTCTCTTGTAGCAACAAAAAAAGGTCGTTAGAGATAAAAATCGTAACTGGCTCTCTAAGCAAAAGTTAGGCCAAAGGGTAGGGTGAAAATATGAAAATTGACAGTCTGTCTTACAAGAAAAAAATGAAATGAATAAAAGCCGTTGGATTGGGTTGGGTCCATTCTAGGCAAAAATTAGGCAAAGAGTTATGTGAAAGTCCCCAAAGGGACGCATTTTTCACAAAAAAGCCAGTGTGAAAATTCACAAGGGACGCACTACCCTTAATGAATGACTTTCAAAGCCAGAAGCGATAAGGCAACATTACTTCGGATGATCTCCCTTTAGGCAGCTAATGCATAATTCAGGATATGGGTCAGAATCCTAGATGTATGCTCGTTGACCGGGGGGCAAAGATGCACACAGGTCGGTTTCCTCTGAAAAGATTATGGGCCAGAGTTTTTAAGCCAAGGCGACACTCTTCCAAATCCATGGGGGTATCAAACAATGTGAGCAGCCAACCCGTATCCTAAATGGACCCTTAACCACCCAAGACATGGTCTATCCATTTGTTTTGCATGCATTTCATGTCATACATTTCTTTTGCAAACATCTGCATATAACTTTTTTACACATACACACACAATCACTTGTATATATTCCTATGCACACAGCTTTGCAGGAAATGTCTAAATGAACCTCACACACAAAAGTGGGCCAAAGGGCAACTTTAGCTCAACATCGGTGCAATCTAGGAGGATGACACCCGCACTTTGTAAGTCCGGAGAAGACTCGATGTAGTTCAGGAGAACAACCCCTGCATTTTGTAAGTCTGGAGTGGACTCGGCGCATCGCCATTTGTGGATGGCACCTGTACTTTGTAAGTTTGGAGCAAACTCGGTGCAGTTCAGGAGAACAACCCCCGCATTTTGTAAGTCTGGAGCAGATTCGGCGCACCGCCATTTGAGGATGGTACCCGCACTTTGTAAGTCTGGAGAAGACTCGGTGCAGTTCAGGAGAACAACTCTTGCGTTTTGTAAGTCTGGAGCAGACTCGTGCATCGCCATTTGAGAATGGCACCCGCACTTTGCAAGTCTGGAGCTGTAGACATCGGGTCCTGAGTCAGCCTAAATCGAAGTTACCCGATGATGATAATTGCCTTGTCACAGGCAAAAAGGTTAAAAGTGTTAATTTTCGTGAAAATTTGCATTTTAGAGTGAAAAATTGAAAAATAAAAAAATATATATATATTTTTTTAAAAAAATTAATTTTGAAAAATAGGGGCTTAAAATTATAGTGTTTTTAGTCAATTTTTTTTAAAAAAATTCGGATCGCGAGTTTCTGGCGCGGCGGTGCGCCTGCGGCAACGCGCTGGGCGTGAAGAGGCAACGCGCAGCATTGTGCGCACTGCGCGCTGGAGCGCGCGGTTTCCACGCCTCTGCGCACGAAATCTCGCAGCTTCGCTGCGTGCGACGCCCGTCGCTCAATAGCAACGGGCGTCCCTTCCTCCTGGCGTCACTAAAGGGCCTGAAATAGCTATTTTATTATTTTTTACCCCTTTTTCCGATTTTTTTCACCCCAAATCACGGTTTTTGAGTCCAAATAAAATTTTAAAATATTTTTTTTGGTAATTAATTAATTAGCTCGATTTTATCCCCAAAAATAAAGGAATTTGTGTTAAAATAAAATTATTTTCCTTAATTGAATTAGGACATCACTTTTTTTCATCTTTTAAATACTTTAGGATGAAAACCTAAAGGGAGGAGCCTCCATAATTCTTCTCATTAGATTTTTCAAGGGTTTCCTCTCGTCTTCTTTGATTTTTTTTCCAAAAATTTCAGATTTTTTCTTTCAATTAACAAGGATTAATGGAGATTGAAAATTAATTTTCAATTCTTGATTATTCCAAATTAATTTCTTTGTTTTCTCCATAAACATAAGAGATTAATTTTCACTTTCAAAAATTTAGTTTTGTTTTTCATTTGTTTTTCCATTAAACTTTTTTAAGGTTTTTTTTTATTTAATCAATAAAAATAATTCCTTTGAGCAAAGAAATTAATTCTTTGTTCTCAAAGATTTTTTTTTAGGTTTTTTAAGCCTATTTTTCTTGGAATAAAATTCCAACGTTTTCATCATATTGAACTCTAATATAGCAAATCATCAAACAAAGGAAATCAAATCATCTTTTACCTTCATTGAATCCGACTCTGAGAGTAAATATTTTAGGCTCAATTTCTATTTTATTTTTTATTTATATTTAATTTATTCGTGTATAATTTATTGTTTTGATTGATTTATTTATTGTTTTCATTTATTTACTTATTGTATTGAATTTATATTTGTTCTATTTAATTGTTTATATATGATCATATTTTTATTCATGTGAATTTTGACTTATTTTGATTCTTAACATGTAAATAATTTATTTCACTTTGATTACTTATTATTTTCAGCATGTAAATAATTAATTAATTTGTTTTTGTTAATCATTTTTGCCATATAAATGGTTTATGTTAATTATGAACACATCAATTAATCATGTCATTGTTTTAGTTATTTTCATCATTCTCTTTTTTAATAATTTTTATCATTTGTTACATGTTATATTTTTTTGTTTATTCTATTATTTGTTTACTTTCATTATTATTATTATTGTCATATTCATATTTTCATACATTAATTTTATCAACATGTCATATTTTATTTTATTCACATTATTTAATTAATTTGTCATTTATAATTGCATTTTTTCCATTTATTTTGGTCTGTTAACATTTTAATTCAATCATCATTCTTTTCATGTCATCTTATTTTATTTTAATTTGTCATTCATTATTTGGTATATTTTATTGATTTAATTATTTCAATTACTAACATTATTTTGTTTATTGTTTTGTTTTTATGTCAAAAACTCATTTTTTTACTTGAGTATTTTTGCGAGCACACAGGGGAATCCAGAAGGCTCGTTTGGTTTATTTATTTATTTTATTTGTTTATAATATTTACTTATTTGTCTTTTTTATTTACTTTTGCCATGTATATTTTTGTATAAAATTGTTTATTTAGATCCGCTAGAAAGAAAATCACAAACGTTTTTTATTAATTAAATTGATATTTTTCCTAAATAAAAATTGGACCAATGTCCTAGTTTTTCTCCTAAACAAAACCATCACACCAAAATTATTTCATAATGAATATGCATGCGAGGACCAATGTCCTCACCATTAATGAATATCCCGATTTATGCATGATTTGTATTTTATTTACAATGGGGGTTGTATTCCGCCCCTAGTTTTGTTGTATTTACTTTCATGTTTTTTTTTTTTATTGCTTTCCTTGAATGATCAAACTTGCGCTCTAATTATTGCATCAAAATGTATGAGAAAAGGGATGAAAACTTAAATTCAAAACTTAATTATAAAATAATTAAGGTATGAATAAATGAGAAGTCCCGAACCATCTCTGGTCTTTGGGCTCAACGAGGCGCGAGGCCCATTTCGATGTTTCATTAGAATGGGATCTCCAAGACACCTCTTGTGTCCCACCAAAAAACTTAATTTACAATCCTAGGCTGCATAGGGTTAGAGGGTCATTCCCAATGTTCTATTGGGGTGATCACCTCCAAGACCCCTTTGTCTTGCCCAAAATGGATATATGCGCCGTCTTAGGCTCACTGAGGCGAGATGAACTTTTCTAATGTTTTATTGGGTGGCGACTTCAAGAAACCTCCTTGTTGCCCAAAATAGATGCACTTGTAAATACCTTACAAGTTTTCATGAACCTCTCCCGATCGCCCTAAAAGCGGGCCTTCGGGGCGTCCTACAGGGTTCGGTGCGCGTCACAGTGGCGACTCCGCTGGGGACAGTACTCGAGACTTCTCTTCGAAAGTACCTTGGTTAAAATTTACAATTGAGTTTTAGTTTAAACATTTCATCCTTTTTCAAAACTGCATTGCATCGTACTAGAGCCTTAGATTTATGCTAGTTTGGTCCCTCTATTAGCCCCGGTGCGTTTCCGAAGCACAACCCTACGTTCACTCAATGTAGGGAAGTGTTAAGGATAATCACCAGCCCAAGCCCCATACCATCAAGATATATCAAATAGTGACCCGATCGGTCGTTACGCTCTTGATGAGCTAGACCCGTCGGCAGGGACCATGCTTGGGTAACCCCAAAATATCATCACCCATGACCAAAGCTCATGTAATGGCAATAGATACTTCACCTAGGTGACATGTACCTTAATACAATGCTTGCTATGTGGGCCATTATATATTGAACAAATTCAACCCAATTAATTGGGCTTTTATCAAAGGCTTTCATGCCCCGGTGGGCCCATCTTAATTTAGTTAAAATATTTAAATACATAAATGCCAAAATCCATATGTATGCGCATTAGATAAGAGATGTTATGATGCCGATTTTCCACCGAGCACCATACGCGTCCATTGGGTTCCCCGCTAACCCATGGATCAAGCCCACCTAGGAAAGAGACCACATTACCTCGTGTGTGGGAATAATAAGGTTGGAAGGATCTACTTGCTTGCATGTGATTGTAAATGTTGCATAACTCACTATTATGCATTGTATATGTTATTCATGTATCATCCTAACAATCTAATTTTTTCAGCCATCATAGATTCATCTAAGTAGACTAGAGGTTTCGACGGTCGGCTCGTAAGGACAAATCTGCTCTTTGAGTTGCCGGAACTAGTGTCTGACTGGAATTCTGAGTCATTCTCATCAATCAGTGAATCCTCTCTTGAATCATCAATGGCAGAAGAACCTGGAGCTTTGACCACTCAAAACTTAGCTAGGAGGCTAGAGGACTTCGAACGGAGAGTGCTAGACATGATGGGTGCCATAGCTGAAAGGATTGCCCATTCACCTGCTGTCCCACAGCTGCCTGCTGCTCTACAGCCACAGGCAGCCCCTCCTCGGGGGCAAGCCGAACCACGTGCTGGTGGGGAGGCTCCCTTCATTAGAGTTGCTGCTCGCCAACCCAACAATGAACACAGGGCTGCTGTACCCATCGAGCCAAGAGGGGAAAGGATTCATAATCCCAACGATGATTTCCTGATGGAGGAGGAAGAAGAAGGGGTGCCAATAATCCACCAAGCTGCGAGGCCCAGAGCACCCAGAGTAGAGGATGAATCTTTAAGAGGAATGAGACAGCAGATCGAAGCTATCACCCGCATGCTCTCAGCTGGAAAGGGAGACAGAGATCTGGGGGATGAAGAGCTACTACCCAAAAGATTCAAGATGCCCAAGCTGCCAAAATTTGATGGCACCTCTGACCCATCCGCCCACGTCAAGTAGTAGACCTTGGTCATGAAAGGCACAGGGCTGAGCAAGAAGCAGAAGGTGAAATATTTTTGCTTTAGTCTGGTGGGCCCGGCAGTTGATTAGTACCACAGGTTGGATAGGAGGTCCAAGGAGGATTGAGACCTTTTAACCGAAGAATTCATGAAACAGTATGACTGCAGTACTAGGATGGAGGTCACCCTAAAGGATCTCGAGCTTCTACAGCAGAAAAATGATGAGTCATTCCATGAGTACCTTACAAGATGGAGAAATAGGGTCACGGAGATGAAGAGGAAGCCTGACACTGCAGACCAGATCAGGCTATTTATCAGAAACTCATGCCCTTACTTAAGGGAGTTGCTCAGTTTTAAGGGGCTCAAGGACTGGGAGTTGCTCAGTTTTAAGGGGCTCAAGGACTGGGAGTTGCTTAAGGATATCGCTATAGAAGCTGAGGCGGCTTACCTAGTAAAAAAAGCAAGTTAAAATAACTTTGCTGGGAAAGGCTATGGGAACCAGTCGGGATTCAAATCAGGAGGTGCCGGGAGCAGCAACAATAGGAATAGCAAGACAGTCGAAGTGTCAGCTACTGGAGTGGGGCAATGCCAGAGATATTACTCCAATTTAGGTCGCTCCTTATCCTGGGTATTGGAGAGGCTGATGAAAGAGGGCAAGCTGTAGCCTTTGGCGCCGAGACCGGCCATGAATCAAGGGCAGCCAGGACACAGAGAATACCAGTACTGTGCCTACCACCAGCACACCGGCCACCTGACAGATTACTGCCGGACATTGAGAAACAAGATCCAGGATCTCATCAACACCAATCAGATCATGGATCCTGAGAAGAGAGAGAAGAAGAAAAAGGCAGGCTACAACGCAGCCCCTCGACCATGATTATGATCGGGTCCTCTTAATCCACTAGTGAGAGTGGAAATGAAGATTATGTTCTTTCTTTTTCAATCTTTGTTATTATTTTGAGAACAATTTTTTATGATAATGTTTGGTCATTTCAATAGAACAATTTTTGCTTATTTGTATGATATTTCTATTTGGTTTCATTTAACATGATCACACTGCATTTACTTTGGCATTAATTCAAATAATATGACTGCAGTTAATCTCGAAACTTTGGAAAACCCAAAGAAAATCTTGATAACATCTGATATAACTCCTGTAGAGAGGGAAATTCAAAAAAAAGAAAAATAATAATAAAAAAACTATTTGCAATTAGGGGATTGGATGGAAACTCACTAAGAGCACTAGAACCTTTCTGATTACCCATCAAAGCGATCCCTGGATAAGACAGAACCTAAAAAATAATTTAGGCAACATTTTCTTTGTATAGCTCTCTAAATGACCATTTTCTACCCTTATTTCATAATCGCTTGCTAGCCCGTTGAGCTTTATAGAGGTATGCTAAATGCGTGCCAATTTTGTTGTTACATATGTTAAAACTATCCCCTCACCTAAAATGATTTTTGCCTCCCCTTAGAAGAGTGGCCGCTCTAAAAGGGATGGATGTACGTTTTAACAATTTTTTGGGTTATCAAAAATTGACTTGGTAAGGATGAGTTTACACTTTGAGAAGAGGGTTTCAGTCATACGCCAAAGACATGAGCTCAAACAAAAAAAAAATAAAATAAAAAAATAAAATAAAATAGAGCTCAAAATAGTAACCACTTGACGAGTTCGATGATTACCTTTTTAACTGTCATTCTGATCTTAATAAGCTAAAACGTTACCGAACCCAAATTCAAGAATACCTTTGTATATGCAACTGAGCTGAGAATGGTTCATCCATCAGTCGAGTAAATATTGCGGCCATATTTTCTCTAGCGACCTGATCTTCCTTTGACAACCATCTACCTAAGCCTAACATTACAACCAAAATAAGACCTCTTGATTCTTGGTTCATCTTATCCAATTAGCGGAGATGACTTTCTAATAAGGTTTGGTACGTAAGAAGAGGCATATGGTGTTTCTTGAGCTTAAAACGAGGAGCCACGAGTGCATTCATGCATTCGAGTTAAGTCTCGTCCCCAAAGTTGCATCTAAAATTCACGTTCAAAGAAAAAAATTAAGAGATGAGAGAAAACATTCAATCATGAAACCCGAGAGGGCTGATTGATAATAGGAGTTAGATGCTTTCAAGATTTATCCTGAGATTAGCTGGGGTCTTGTATTCCTTGAGATTAATTTCAAACAATGATCATGTTTAATGAAATAAAAGTGAAACACATGCATTTATGCAATGATTTATTGATATAATCATAGCAGCTCACCTTATGTGGTCAAAGTCATCTACTGTAAGTGCTTTAGTCGACTCATCCTGCTATCAAATGCCAAGACTCCTGAAAGATTCTCGGGTAATATATTCAGCCTCTTCAGCGATCAGCAGCAAAAAAAAAAAAGCCGTAACTGGCGCTCTAAGCAAAAATTAGGCAAAATGATAGGGTGAAAACCTGAAAACAGGCAGTCTGTCCTTCAAAAAAAAAAAGAAGCCGCTGGATTGGGTTGGGTCCACTCCAGGCAAAAATAAGGCACAGGGTTATGTGAAAATCCGTAAAGGACGTATCTCCCGCTAAGAAAAGCTAGTGTGAAAATTCACAAGGGACGCACTACTTTCAATTAATGACTACAGGTACCGGATGAGAATCTTACAATCCCAAAGGGCATGAAATTCAAAAGCAGCTTAAAAGGCATCGATCCTATTGCAAATTGAAGCTAGCTCGGCTATCATCTCCAAGTCCACATAGATGAATTCTTACCCTGCATTCCCGCATGACTCATGCATTTCACTTGCATGCTCACTATTTTTTCTGCATATTTTAGTTTCCCTATTTTGCAGAAAGAGAGATTCGATGCGGACACCGACAAAAGCCGAGTGATGACATCATCCCAAACAATCAATCAAAGACCTCTCAGGGGGCGACCAGCAGAAAACAAAAATCCAAATATCATTTCAAACACCAATCCAAATATCAACCAAAGACCTCTCAGGGGGCAGACAATCAACCAAAGGGCTCATAGACAACACCACTTCATCAAAACAGAAGGGTTAGCACGATGGCGGGACTACCACTCTGAGAAGGGTTAGCACGACCACAACACTACCACTTCATCAAATCCGAAGGGTTAGCACGATGGCGACACTACCACTCTGAGGAGGGTTAGCATGACCACGACACTACCACTTCATCAAACAGAAGGGTTAGCACGATAGCGGCACTACTGCTCTACGGAGGGTTAGCACAACCACGGCACTACCACTTCATCAAACAGAAGGGTTAGCACGATGGAGGCACTACTGCTCTACGGAGGGTTAGCACGACCACGGCACTACCACTTCATCAAAATAGAAGGGTTAGCACGATGGCGGCACTACCACTCTGAGGAGGGTTAGCACGACCACGACACTACCACTTCATCAAAACAGAAGGGTTAGCACGATGGCGGCACTACCACTCTGAGGAGGGTTAGCACGACCACGGCACTACCACTTCATCAAACAGAAGGGTTAGCACGATGGCGGCACTACTGCTCTACGGAGGGTTAGCACGACCACAACACTACCACTTCTTCAAATCCGAAGAGTTAGCATGATGGCGGCACTATCACTCTAAGGAGGGTTAACACGACCACGGCACTACCACTTCATCAAATAGAAGGGTTAGCATGATGGCGGCACTACCACTCGGAGGAGGGTTAGCACGACCACGGCACTACCACTTCATCAAATCCGAAGGGTTAGCACGATGGTGGCACTACCACTCTACGGAGGGTTAGTACGACCACGACACTACCGCTTCAACACGCCCACAATATGGCAAAAACCACCACCACGGATTCCCCGCTTCGGAAAGGTAAGAGCTGCCTCAGGTACGTGTCTCGTTCCTTTTCTTCTTTGAGTTTAGGCTCACCCAGACACTAGTGTACTAGATTCCCCTAAACTGGGGGCAACTGTAGACACCGGGTCCTGAGTCAGCCTAAATCGAAGTTACCCGATAATGATAATTGCCTTGTCACAGGCAAAAAGGTTAAAGGTGGTGATTTCCGTGAAAATTTGCATTTTAGAGTGAAAATTTGAAAAATAATAAAAAAAATATATTTTAAAAAACTTAATTTTGAAAAATGGGAGCTTAAAATTATAGTATTTTTAGTCAATTTAAAAAAAAAAATTCGGATCGCGAGTGTTGGGCGCGACGAGACGATGCGCAGCGTCGCCAATGCTGCGTGTCGCTAAAAGCACGAGCGCAGTATTGCGCACTGCACGCTGGAGCGCGCGGTTTCCGCGCCTTTACGCGTGGAATCTCGTAGCGTCGTCGTGTGCGACGCCTGTCGCTCGATAGCGACGGGCGTCCCTTCCCCCTGGCGTCGCTAAAGGGCCTGGAATAGCTATTTTACGATTTTTTCCGATTTTTTTCACCCTAAATCAAGGTTTTTGAGTTCAAATAAAATTCTAAAAATATTCTTTTTGGTAATTAATTAATTAGCTTGATTTTATCCCCAAAAATAAAGGAATTTGTGTTAAAATAAAATTATTTTCCTTAATTGAATCAGGACATCACTTTTTTTCATCTTTTAAATACTTTAGGATGAAAACCTAAAGGGAGGAGCCTCCATAATTCTTCTCATCAGATTTTTCAAGGGTTTCCTCTCTTCTTCTTTGATTTTTCTTTCAAAAATTTCAGATTTCTTCTTTCAATTAAAAATGATTAATGGAGATTGAAAATTGATTTTCAATTCTTGATTATTCCAAATTAATTTCTTTATTTTCTCCATAAACATAAGAGATTAATTTTCACTTTCAAAAATTTAGTTTTGTTTTTCATTTGTTTTTCCATTAAACTTTTTCAAGGTTTTTTTTTTTGTTTAATCAATAAAAATAATTCCTTTGAGCAAAAAAATTAATTTTTTGTTCTCAAAGAGTTTTTTTTAGGTTTTTTAAGCATATTTTTCTTGGAATAAAATTCCAACGTTTTCATCATATTGAACTCTAATATAGCAAATCATCAAACAAAGGAAATCAAATCATCTTTTACCTTCATCGAATCCGACTCTGAGGGTAAATATTTTAGGCTCAATTTCTATTTTTTTTATTTATATTTAATTTATTCGTGTATAATTTATTGTTTTGATTGATTTATTTATTGTTTTCATTTATTTACTTATTCTATTGAATTGATATTTGTTCTATTTAATTGTTTATATATGATCATATTTTTATTCATGTGAATTTTGACTTATTTTGATTCTTAACATGTAAATAATTTATTTCACTTTGATTACTTATTATTTTCAGCATGTAAATAATTAATTAATTTGTTTTTGTTAATCATTTTTGCCATATAAATGGTTTATGTTAATTATGAACACATCAATTAATCATGTCATTGTTTTACTTATTTTCATCATTCTCTTATTTACTAATCTTTATCATTCTTTTTGTCATTTGTTACATGTTATATTTTTTTGTTTATTCTATTATTTGTTTACTTTCATTATTATTATTATTGTCATATTCATATTTTCATACATTAATTTTATCAACATGTCATATTTTATTTTATTCACATTATTTAATTAATTTGTCATTTATAATTGCATTTTTTCCATTTATTTTGGTCCGTTAACATTTTAATTCAATCATCATTCTTTTCATGTCATCTTATTTTATTTTAATTTGTCATTCATTATTTGGTATATTTTATTGATTTAATTATTTCAATTACTAACATTATTTTGTTTATTGTTTTGTTTTTATGTCAAAAACTCATTTTTTTGCTTGAGTATTTTTGCGAGCACACGGGGGAATCCAGAAGGCTCGTTTGGTTTATTTATTTATATTATTTGTTTATAATATTTACTTATTTGTCTTTTTTATTTACTTTTGCCATGTATATTTTTGTATAAAATTGTTTATTTAGATCCGCTAGAAAGAAAATCACAAACGTTTTTTATTAATTAAATTGGTATTTTTCCTAAATAAAAATGGGACCAATGTCCTAGTTTTTCTCCTAAACAAAACTATCACACCAAAATTATTTCATAATAAATATGTATGCGAGGACCAATGTCCTCACCATTAATGAATATCCCGATTTATGCATGATTTGTATTTTATTTACAATGGGGGTTGTATTCTGCCCCTAGTTTTGATGTATTTACTTTCATGTTTTTTTTTTATTTTTTTATTGCTTTCCTTGAATGATCAAACTTGCGCTCTAATTATTGCATCAAAATGTATGAGAAAATGGATGAAAACTTAAATTCAAAACTTAATTATAAAATAACCAAGGTATGAATAAATGAGAAGTCCTAAACCATCTCTGATTTTTGGGCTCAACGAGTCGAGAGGCCCATTTCGATGTTTCATTAGAATGGGATCTCCAAGACACCTCTTGTGTCCCACCAAAAGACTTAATTTACAATCCTAGGCTACATAGGGTTAGAGGGTCATTCCCAATGTTCTATTGGGGTGATCACCTCCAAGATCCCTTTGTCTTGTCCAAAATGGATATATGCGCCGTCTTAGGCTCACTGAGGTGAGATGAATTTTTCCAATGTTTTATTGGGTGGCGACTCCAAGAAACCTTCTTGTTGCCCAAAATAGACGCACTTGTAAATACCTTACAAGTTTTCATGAACCTCTCCCGATCGCCCTAAAAGCGGGTCTTCGGGGCGCCTACGGGGTTCGGCGCGCGTCAAAGGAGCAGACTCGATGCAGTTCAGAAGAACAACCCCGACACTTTGTAAGTTTGAAGCAAACTCGATACCTCGCCATTTGAGGATGGTGCCCGTGTTTCGAAAGTCTTGAAAAGACTCGGTGCAGTTCAGGAGAACAACTCACGTGTTTTGTAAGTCTGGAGCAGACTCGATGCATCGCCATTTAAGAATGGCACCCACACTTTGCAAGTCTGGAGCAAACTGGTGCAGTTCAGAAGAACAACCCCAACACTTTGTAAGTTTGAAGCAAACTCGTTGGTTGATAGTGAGCTGAGTTGAGTTCTTAGATAAGTAAGGTAAGTTATTGTGTTAGATTATCTTCTTCTTTCTTCTTCTTTTTCTGTATTGAGTTGAAGTTAATTCTTTATTCAATTCTGGAATTGGATATTAGTTGTAAAGGTAGAATCAAGAAAAGATAAGAGAACGGAGAAGATTGGTGATCCAAGTGCTAAATGAGCTCATTGGAGCAAAGGAACTGAGGTTTGGAAAACTTTGAGCTATGTGTTAAATTGCTAGGTGATATACCTGAAATCTATGATTTGGCTGTGTGTGGAACTGTATCAAAAATATGGAATTGCATGTTAAATTGATTGTTATGAGTTCATTGAATATAAGTAAGAAATTTTATTTTCGTAGAATTGAGAACTGCTGTGTAATTCTTGAATTAGTGAATATTTATTGTGTGATTGAATGTGCCGACATATTCATGCATGTGTATTGGGAGTGTAGATTGAGTTTGGAGAATTGGCTATACAATTTAGTTAATTTCAAGCTTGATAAGTTTGATAGTGTAAAACTGGTTCTGAGGTCAGTTTGACCTATTTGAGTTGGTTGTATTATAAAATGAGTTTTACAACTCTAATTTGTGTGAGGACAATTGGATTAGAATCCTAAGGTTGATGCTTGTAATTATTATAGAAATGGTTCTGTTAGTTTGAGGACTTTAAAGTTTTCAAAATTGTTCATAAGTGTAGTTAAGATTCTGTACACTACAAGAAATTTTACTTTTTGTGATAAATTTTTAAGTAACGCATAAAATTTTCTCATTAATTATAACTTACAATGGCGAATTTTTTAAATCGTCACCATACTATTTATTATTGTGACAAAATTATTTTGCGTCATTTTATGTTTTAATTTTTGTCACTAATAGATTAATTTTGTGACGAAAAAATATTTCGTCATGGTTGCTTTAGTAGGGAAAATTTGCCACCATTTTTTTTTAGAAAAAAAATTTAATGACAAAATAATAACTTATTACAACGTATAAATTCGTCACAAAATATATATTTTTCGCGACGAATTATTTTTATCACAATTAAATAAATTAATGATGATAAATTCATTTCGTCACTAATAAGATATCGAGATAAAAAAAATTCTAATTATTTTTGTCAAAAAATTTTAGTTCCAAAAATAATTTTATTTATGATAAATAAATGTGTCATAAAAAATGAATATATTGTAACGAGGTATAATTTTGTCATATTTGATATAGAGGGAAAAATTCCAACCTTTTTCTTTTGGTGGGACAAAAAATTTAATAAAAAATAACTATTTGCGACACATAAATTCGTCATGAAATACTTATTTTTTGTGACATAAATTATTTTTGTCACAATTTAATGAATTAGTGACTATAAAATTATTTCGTTACAATAATTTTATTTATGAAAAATAAATATGTTACAAAACAAAAATATATTATGATGAAATACAATTTCGTCACCGGTACAATCAATTTATGACAATAATAATATTTTGTCACAATTGGTTGTAATATTAATAGACGACAAATAAATTATGTCATAAAACATAAATTCAATTTATCACAAACAAAGCATATGTTCATTACTAATACAACCAGTTTGTGCGACCATAATATTTTATCATAATCGACTGTAATAAAAATGTACTACAACTAGATTATGCTATAAATAATTTATTTTATATTATAAATAAAAATGTCCCAATAAATTTTTTTAGTGACCAAAAATAATTTGTCATCTACTTTTTTACAAAAATAACTAAATTATATATGATAGTTAATTAATTAATAATATAATAATAATTTAAAATAAAATATTTTAATATAAATTAAAAAATTGTAAAAATTGTAACCCTAAAATCTAGAATAAAATTTTCCCCCTAACTCCTTCTCTCTCTCTCTTGCAAAATTAATCTGTATCCACTGCCTTTGTCGCTCGGTGACTCCCCCTCTCCGGCGTAGTCCTCTCTCGGTGACTTCCCCGTCTCCGCCACAGTTCGCTCTATCTCAGCCGCCATCTATGTCGCATGCCTGTATCTCTCACTTGCAGTCTCTACCGCACTTTTCTCTCTCAATAACAATTGCCCATTCTTCAGTCAGGTTATGCCTCTCCCTGTTTGTTAATGGATTTAATTAGTTTCTTTCTTTTTTTGGGTATCGAGTGACTGCTTATTTGAATAATTTTTTTTGTTAGTGTGGTGCATCGTTGATCTGTGTTTGCTATGCTCGATCCAGTGCCTCTTTAACACTCCCTTTAAAGGTTATCTTTGCAAAATTTTTTATTTTGTAACTATTGTTCGATTTTTTTTTATTTTTGTTTGTTGATGTTATTATTTTTTTCAAGTAAAGTAGATGATGAGCTTGGTCATTTGCAACCCAATTCCTGTAACTCTACTCTTTTACAGAACCGTGACTCGACTTCTCTCTCTGTAAGTTCTTCTTTTAATAATTAACTGCAGTATATTTGGTTAATCTTTGTGTGGATTGTGTTAGATTACTTTCATTGTAATTAGAAGTGGATTGTTTGATGGGGGTTAGATTTGCTGAGTTTTTGAGTTAATTGTCTTCTCTTTCCTTGAAGATATAAATTAAAATGATAATATCTAGAAGAATTTGCTAATGGTTTTTCACTTTACTTAAAGGATATTATGAGAATGTTTCATCGATTTTCTAGAAATAATTATATTTGTTGTTCCTTTGTGTTTTACTTGTGGGTTAGTCTGATTTTCTGTACCATAATGATGTTGTTCTCATTATGTCTTTCCATTTGTTAGACTTTAATTTGTGCTGCTTGGGATAGAGCTGCGTATCACATGATAGCTGTACGGAGAACCCTTTTGAAAGCTGATTCTTAATGATGTTGTTGGTTGTACCTCTTGCAAATCTATTGGTTTGTACGGAGAAAACTGACATTTATCCTTTATTGTTATTTTATTTGCGTCTTTAATACAATTCTCTCTTAGTATGATGTTTTTTGGTTGGAACATTTTAAACTTATGAGAAATTGACAAAAAATGTCAAATATTTTTGGTTTGTGAGAACTTACTAATCCTTATAGAAGGATAAATTATCTAGTTCAGAAATATTTGTATGAAATTTGATGGAATTGCTATAGTCTGCAAGTTTTGCACGGAGAACCCTTTTGAAAACTGATTCTTAGTGGTGTTGTTGGTTGTACCTCTTCCAACTCCATTGGTTTGTCAAGTTTGTGCAACATATTTTTAGAGTATTTAGTTAGCTTTACAGTTGTATTTCAGACTCAGCTTCCATCTTTTATATCAAGCTAGCATTGGGATGATATTTTTATTTTTCACTCATAAGTTTAGCAACAGAGCAACTGAAAATTCAACTAACCATACGCTGCTTTATATTTTAAAAGCAAACGGGATGAATGTTGATTGAATTCTTCAATGTAAATTATATATACTTATGCATTTAGTTTTACTATGTTCAATGATATGAAAATAGTTGAAAATATTTAAAAATAGTTGCAGTTTTTTTTACATTGATTTTTATGTTTTTTTGTTTTATTATTTCAAACATTTGGAGCATGTAATATTCTTGTGTCATACTATTATATTGTTTTTATTCTAATGTTTTGCATATGGTTGAGTGTTTTTTTTTATGTAATATGTGATTTTTTTTTATAGGAACAAGATGCACATTTTGAAGTTTTAACAAAGTTTATTTCTGAATTATGGATTAGAATATTTTAATTTTTTGTATTAAGCAGTATCTTTTCATTTAATTGATCTTTTGTTTAAAAAAAATACTTTATATTAGTTGATTGGTAATTTCCTTTACAAAGTTAATTGATTGTATAACATTTAATTTAAAGTGCGTTATTTTTAGTATAACGCATATATGACAAGTATATTTGTCATAATTTGTCGACTTGTTAGTTCATAAATGACGATATAATGTTCATAATTATGATATTAATATTATCAAAAAATTGTTATTTAATGAAAATAAAAAATTGTCACTAAAACTATTTTTTGTGATAGTTATTTTTGTCCGTATTTATGTCACTAATTTGTAAAATAATATAACGATTTACATTCATTATTAATATATATTAATTTAATGACGAAATCATTTATCGTGACATAAAGTATTAGATTTAGTGACGATATGAATTATTTTATGATAAAAATTACATTTATTTGTGACGACAATTACGTAACCAATACTTAATGATTTTAATTATAAGCAGAGTTTTGTCATTAAAATTACTTAATTTGGTGACGAATTTTTAATTTGTCATAAAAAATGTTAATATTTTGTGACGATAAACAATATAATGTAACGAAATATAATTTTATTTATGAAATATTTTTTATCATAAAAAGTAAGAAATAACGATGACGATAATCATTTTCGTCACAAAAAATGATACTTACGGTGACAAATAACTAAATTATCACGTAAACTTTTATATTACGTACCTACCGTTACGTTCTCTGTGACATTAAAAATTAGTCACCTCATCTTTTCAGCGACGAAAATTGAATTTTTCATAACAATTTTTTGCGTCATAAAAGGTGTAATTTCTTATAGTGGTAAGAGGGCTTTTGGAGCTATTGTGTTCCCTTAGCCATAACTCCTTGGTTTAGAGTTTAAATGTGTTAATAATTGGGCCATAAGGAAGTTAACTAGCATGTGATCATTTGGTTTGAAGGTCGTGTTGGCTGAAAATGGTGTTTTGGTTGGTTTTAGGAATCATGTATATGTATAGAGGAAAGTGCTTGAAATGAGGTAGGTGAGGTAGGAGATTGAACATATAGTTCAGGCTCTGTCGCGAGTGCGATAAAGGTCGCGAACACTACAGAAGGCTCCGGAGGCAGAAATGGCCAGATAGTGTTCGATTGCGAGCGCGCGATTTATCACGTCCGTAACAGAAGTTTTAGGTATTCTGTCGCGTGTGTGACTTATGCCGCAAGTGCGACAGAAGGATCATGTGAGGTTTATTGCGAGCACGACACAGCTTAAACTCATGAATATTTATTGGATGTTTTATTTTGTGTGAAATATTGTATTGGTTTGTGAATGATTATGTGTATGGTAATTATTAATGTGGCAACTTAAGTGAGTATATATTTATATATCACATTTGTATGAACTAAATAATGAATGTGAAATTGATAATAAGTTACATGCGTATGGAAATGAGTAAGGTTATGAATTATTTAATAATTATTTAACGTAGCTTTATGGATGTTATATAACATGTTGATATGCAATAGATTAACGTGTTGGTTATTTTAAGCCTGCAAGTCGAGTTGTGGATAGGTAGGCATGCCTATAGGGTCAAAATGCTGTAGTCGAAGCGCTTTAAATTTGTCGGCCCCATTTTGGTCGTAGATAGGCCCCTATTTGGGTCATGGATAATTCCGATTTGATTCCCATAAGTGATTAAGAGTATCTATAGATACTAGTGCTATAAAAAGTTATCTATGGATATCAGAGTGATCATCCCGTTATCCACTACTATGGAAGTGCAGGCAGATTATGAAATAACTAATAACAAGTGAATGAATGTAAGCTTTATGCATTATATGGATTTATGTGTTTATGGTACTGATAAGCATTGAGGTAGGTACATGTTATGCGGATTTGTGATTACAACTTGGTAATGATGTGTATATATATATATATACAGGTGCTAATGATTGTTTTCTTATATGTAAATTTATAGGTGATGTATATATATGGTAGTGTCTATTATCATGCATTGAATAAATGAAAAAAATACTAAAGTGTGTAAGATGATATACGTAAATTAAGGATATGAAGTAAATAACTATAAATGACTTGACGATTTCGATAACTGCTTATTGTGTACTAATATTAATGATTAATCTGAATTGTATATGCGTTGCATGAGTATGTGATTTGTTTTGATGATCACTGTGAGTGTTCTTCCATATTTTATTATTTTTCCACTAAGTGTTATCGCTTAACATGGATGTTTTATCCATGTAGGTTTTTAAAGATAAGTCATGTGCATGTGATTGTGTTGTGACACTATATAGCCTTCGTAGTAATGCTCTACGTGCGGTTAGGGGGTGTGACAATTACAAACCCCCAAAACCCCCCACTGGCTGAAATTCAAACAGCAAAATTCACTAGGAAGGCGACGCATGTCATACACACGCCTCTACACATTAAGGCGCGTACGCATGAGCGGTGGCCCACACGTGTGAAGCCACATGTGAATAGTGATACATCACTGTTGACACGTGACCCAATAACCTCACGCCACGTGGATGATAACAATCATGCCTCATGGCAGTGACATGTCATCTGTGAGCCACATGGGCGCCAGGTGGCATAATGAGGGTGTGACATGTGGACCACTGAGGTGGTGCCATATGTCGGTGATGGCGTGTCATAATAGACATGTGGACCAATGAGACAATGCCATGTGGATGATATTAGTCGTGCCGCATAGCGATGACGTGCCATATGGGCGCTAGGTGGACCAGTAGTTGCTTGACACGTGTCGGGACAGAGGTCTGACGTGGTGTCGCATGGCACATTGTGGTTGTGACACATGGCTGGTCAAGTGGGAGGAGCATATTGTGGCGCATGACTATGAGGAGTCTTTCTCACCTATTGTAAGATTTATGTCCATAAGGTTAATTTTAGCCATAGTGGCAAGTTTGGACCTAGAGCTATATCAAATGGATGTGAAGACTGTTTTTCTCAATAGAGAATTGGATGGAACAACATGTAGGTTTCATCGAAAAAGGCAGTAAATATAAGGTTTGCTGATTGACGAGTTCAATCTATAGCGTTAAACAGTCTTTAAGACAATGGTACTTAAGATTTCATCATATAATCATGTCAAATGTGTTCGACATGATTGATGAAAACCATTGTATTTATAGTAAAAGCTCTAAAAGTAAATTTGTCACTTTAGCATTGTATGTAGACGACATACTTAAAGCTAGAAATGACAAAGGGTACGTAAATGAAATCAAAGATTGGTTATCGTCCAACTTTGAGATAAAGGATATGGGTTAAGTATATTACATTCTTGAAGTTAAGATTTCAAGAGATCATTCGAAAAGGTTGTCTTTTTTTTTAAGAGAAATATAACAACAAAGTCCTTAAACGATTTAATATGCAAAGCTGCAAACCCATAGATAACCACATTGGCAAGAATCAGTTTATTAGCAAAGATATGTGTCATAAGATGCCAAAAGAAATGGAACGTATAAGTAACGTTCCATATGCCAGTGCCGTGAGTAGTCTTATGTATGCAATGTTATGTACAAGACATGATATGTACTGTGTAGTTGGCATGGTAAGTAGATATCAATCTAATCCAGACAAAGCACATTGGAAAGCAGTTAAGAGGATAATCAGCTACCTCAAAGGTACAACAGATTTTTTTTCTCTCTATTATCAAAGTAAGGATCTGCAATTAAGAGAATACAGAAATATTGATTAGGCAGGAGATGTGGATGAGAGGAATCCACTTCAGGTTCAATATTCTTGCTTGGCAAGAGTGCCATCTCATAGAGTAGCAAGAAATAAATCTGTGTAACCCTATCAATAATAGAAGTTGAATTAGTCACTTCTTTAACTGCAGTATAAGAGACAATTTGGCTAAAACGCTTTATGAGCCATTTAAGAGTAACTTTCTTAGAAGAACCAGTGAAGGTTTATAGCAATAATCAGTCATCGATAGCTTATAGTTGGGCTAAGCATATCGACATTAAGTAGCAATGCATGAGAGATATTGTTGCACGAGCAGAAGTGAACTTACAATAGGTTTCTACGTATGCAAATCCATTGAGTAAACCTATAACGAGAAATGTGTTTTGAGAGACATATTAGATCTCGAGTTTTGCATAGAATTTAATTGGTACTGTTATATTTTATATAATCCCTTAACGTTATTATTTATGAACAGTAACAAAATTCATTGTTAGCAATACATGAGTGTGAATATTTATGTGTAAATATTTACTGTTATTTGTATGAGATTGAGCATGTCAGACAGAGAAGTAGCCCACTCACAAGGGTATTTACCTTAATTTTGTCAATGAGTTGGCAAAAACTAAGATGAGGCAAATTTTAAACATATGAGATAGCTAGATAGCCCGTTCAAAATAAAAGTGCCGTCTTGCAGAAATTACAAGATTAGTTTTGTTAAGGTGCGAGATAAAGACATACATAAGGTTGTATGATTTGGATTGAGATTCAAATAAGGATTGTATAGAATCTAATGGCAAGTTATATATAACTACCATATTCTGTCTAAAAAAACCAGAAGTAGTCCTTAATTAAGCGGACTAAAGTTGGGTGTTTCGTTACATCACAACTTTACTCTTCTATGTGGTGTTATGTATACATTTTTAAATGTAAGACATGAGCTCCTTTAAGGGAAAAAAAGAATACCATAACGCATGTTTTATACTGTGTGTGCTTATGTGACCAAGAGATGGAAATTTAATATTATTGATCTCAACTTTCTCTATTGTGAGATTATAATTCGACCCTTAAAACCTTTAACTTATCCCTGAAGTATGGTTAAATGTAGCTCGATTAATTAGTCTCCAAGAGGTCCAAAAAAAATTTAGGCTTGGCGAATCTAGTTAGAAAACCGAGTTAAACCATGATGGATGGCATACAGTAAGAGGGGAAGATAGCTTTTTTATCGCATTCAATTATTTCATGGTTCACCGGCATGCTTATTATAGTTTCTATAAGTAGATACATAATAGTGAATATGAAAATTATTTTATGAGATCATAAATTAAAACAGTGAATATCAGAAGGCCATCTAGGGTTAGGCATACGTGAAAAAGAGGATCTCATTTTTCGAGATGCTATATATCCCTAACAGATATACAACACTAGTGTTCTTGAGTTTGGCTGGTTACACAATCTATTAGCCTCTATAACTGAAGATTATGAATAGAATTCATTCCGTTATGTGCGAAAGGAAGATGATGGAATTGGGATACGCTCATTACTCTAATATGGATGGAGTTCCATATCCAGATAGAATTGAGTAATTCAATCTGGGTGAGATTACCAAATCTTATCTCATAAAAAGTTTGATTTATATTAGAGATAAGTTTTTTAGATTTTATTTCTGATATTATTTCATTTAAAATTTTCCTTATTTATTACAACAAATTACTTGAAGAAATTCGAAAACTTGCCTTTTTTATGTCCTTATGGTCTTATTATGGATTTTCATAATTTGAATAAATGAAAAATCCTTGGGTGATATTAGGGAGAGAGAAAAAAAAAACAAAAAAAAAAGAGAGAGATTATATATACTGGAAAAATAAATCTTTAATTGGTCGACGACAGAGTCTCTACAAAAGAGAGAGAGAGATCATGAATTAAAATATCCAAAGATGAAGATTGGGGTATAATTTGTGATGAAAATCGATTTTCGGTCTAATTCATTGGTTTGATGATTTTCCAATTTAACTCAATTTTTGTCATTTCAATTTCAATCTTGAACCAAACTGATTTTGCTATTGGTTCATGATGTAATTAACAGTCGATCGGTTGGTCTAGCTTTCAAAACATTGCAAATTATCTAAATTATTGCAATCATGATATATTATTTTAAAGAGAATATCCTTATAATTTTTCATATGAAGCTTATTTGTCAGAAATGATTTTTTTTGTTCAATTTTACCTAAAATATTTCAAAAATTAGAACTGATTTGCCATTTTTTTTATTGCTGGAGAAAGATGACAGTATTAACATGGAGATGTTGATGCAGTACACACATAAATGAAGTCCGTACATGTCAACATCTATATCATCAATAGATCCCACTGTCCACTAATTCTAACGTTTAAATATACTATTTTGGATTTAAATTTTTCTAAAAATAGTTATTTTGCTTTTAATATATTTCAAAAATAATTATTTTATCTCTTAATTTTTTTTCACATATACACAAAATCTGTAAGAAAATACTTATCACTAAAAAAAGGAATTAGCGACGGCTTTCCGTCGCTAATTTAGAAAATTCTGTCGCTAATTACTTTTAGTAACAAAACGACTAACCGCCGCTATTTCGACCGTCGCAAAGAAATTTGCAACTAAAACACAAAACCATCGCTAAAAATAGCGATGGAATAGCGACGGCAAAATCGTCGCTAATTAACCTTTAAAAGTGGTCACCACAAGATTTAAAAAAATACTAGCGACGGATTTTTTCGTCGCAAAATAATTTTTTTGAAATACCACAGAAAAAAGAAAATTAGCGACAGCAAAATCCGTCGCTAATTGTGAAAACTCCGTCGCTAATTTAATTTTAATATTTATTATTATTATTACTACTACTACTTTCAATTTAATTTTTTTGTTATTATTATTATTATTGTAACATCTAAAATTTAATTTATATAAATAACAATTCTCCAATATTATTAATTAAAAAAATATAACGTCATAAAAGTAAATTAAATTGAAATAGTATTGAAAAAAAGGAAATTAGTGACAGCTAAATTTGTCGCTAATTGTGCAAACTTTGTCGCTAATTTAATTTTAATATTGATTATTATTACTACTACTTTCAATTTAATTTTTTTGTTATTATTATTATTATAACATCTAAAATTTAATTTATATAAATAACAATTCTCCAATATTATTAATTAAAAAAATATAACATCATAAAAATAAATTAAACTGAAACAGTACTTAAAAACTTAAAAACATCCCACACATTTCTGATGACAATCAAATTTTTCGGGGTGTCTTCTCGGATAGGTCACCTAAAAATACAAGGAAATCGATGGGTTTTCGATAAGGTAGACTCCGACGATCAAGTCATAAAATTGATTAAAGTGTATTTAGATTTGTCGAAAAATTCCAGAGAGCCTTAACATATCCTAATTCCTCCTTTTATAGAGTTTTTAACCTCATTTCGGAATAGAAAGCAAATTCTAAATTGGAGAGAGCTCTTCAAAATTCTTAATTTGTGCTTGATTCCTGATTTGCAGGGATCTCATTAGATAACTTCCCTTATAATAAGATTAGAATCTTCTGAATATCCTGCAGATATTCACAAATAATGACTTTCGAAATGTTGATTCCGATCTGTTGCGATAGACTGAGCTATTGATGTGGAGAATATTCAAAGGAGCCCGGTTATCGAACTCTGGAATAGAGTGTCCGGTTATCATAAGTCCCCCCGCTCAAGATGTGACATTTATGTCAGATGTTGAGATGGCAATTTGTTTTTTAAATAGATAGCTGTCAAGCGTGTGGCCCATTAAAAGATCATGATGACAGGACAAGCTGACGTCTCGTCCGATGTGTTTCGACGACGAAAGCAGCTATGAAAAGAGAGAGACGCTTTGGATTCCGCGCTGGTGGCATAATGCGCTTCGACTTCTACGCCAACAGTTATGATGACCGACACGGCCACTCCTAGGCACCACGTGTTTGTTTTTTGGTGGACCGTATCGATTATATATATATCTCTTCCTTTCCCTATTTTTGCTTTTGCTCAGAGACTTATTTTTCGGTGCCCTATTCTCATGTCTTCTATTTTCATTGATTTCAGTCCTCTTGGTCTTGATTTTAATATCTTCATCATCCTTCAGTTTTCAATCCCTTCTCTAGATCTCTGAGCAATGTCAATTTCCTCTGATATGCTATTTTATCCTCGCACTTTTGTTCCTTCCAAAGTTTTCGATACCTCATTCTGATTAGATCCAACAGTTTTTACGTTAGTGTATTGCTCTTCTTCTTTTTCTTCCAATGAGTAACTCTGAGAGTTCCAATGAGAGAGTGGGAGTGGAAGAGGTCTTCTAAACAACGATATTCCAGAATCTCCCAGTACCAGTCAGCCAGGCCCGTTGAGAAAGAAGGAGCCCGGGAGACTTACTCGAGTGGGAAGTATCAGCTTAGCTATTAAGAGTAGTGAGATGGTCGAACTGCATGACTGTTTGGGCATTCTTGAAAGCTATAGAATTCAATCTTCCGGGGCTAATGTCCGAGCTAATGCCAAATTTTTCGGCAAGAGGACCATTATTGTTTATGAGGAGATTTCGAAGTGGGGATGAGCCTTCCCCCAACCAGATTTGAGCTCGACATGCTGAATTATTACGGATTGACCATGGGCCAAATTCATCCCAACGCGTGGCAAACTATTTTAATATTGCAGATGTGGGCGACCGACAATAACATCGACCTGACCCTCTGGCTCTTCTAGGCTACCCATATGGTTGGACTCCGGGTAACTACTGAGGACCACAACTACATCTAGGCTCGAGCTGGCTATGGAATCTTTTCGGTGAACCCAGAGTCCTTGAAGAACTGGAAGAACTATTTCTTCATTGTGGAGAGCGACCACGAGTTCGGTTTCTGAATAACCTGGGGCCGATATGTCAATAAAAATGACAGCCCCTTGCACCTTTCTGACAAGGAGGAACGAACTCAGGTCTGGTGGAAGGCTTTGACCAAAAATAAAATAGACATTAGGGAGTAGCTCAAGTTCGGTTTAATCCCAAAAGAATCATCTCGGCATGCAAGAAAAGGCATACTCTTTTAGCAGTTCTTCTGTTCTAATACTTTCTCATTATTTTCTTTTTTTTTTTGCAGCGATGAAGAGGACTGACTGACCGAGCATGGCCGAGATGATGAGAGCTAAGAGGCAAAAATCTCAAACAGTCCAATCGTCCACCGAGGCTACGCAGGAGACCAACACTACGGCATCTTCTCACAATCAAGTCACACCGGCTCTGGCTACTAGCTTGGCTCCAATTGAGGTGCCAGGCGATACTCCACCTTAAATGCAAGCGATAAAAGCTCGTTCTTCCAAACATCTGAATACTCCTGGGCCTCTATCTCTCGAAGACACTGCTAGAGCAGGAACCTCAAATCCCAAGTTCGAAACAAAGGATATAAAAGCTCTTGCTGACGAGCTATCCCAATTTTGAAGGGATCAGGGAGACACTTACTCCCAGGAGAACCTTGCTTTTATTGACTTCATCCATTAGTTGGCCTATATTCAAAAGGAAGTCGCCCCTCTGATGTGATTGAATGCTGAGGAATTAACTGTTGCCATTTAGAGGCATCAGATAGAAGTGAGTTTCCTTGTTATGTTTTCACCTTACCCTCTCTTGACAAATATTATTTACATTCTGAATCTTCATCTAGTCCTTTACAGGGGTCAATATTGGGCGGAGCTATCATTACCAGAATGAACATCTGATTATGGCCTGGAAGAGGGAGATGCAATCTGTGGCCGGGCAGCGGTTTTGAGCTAATGTCGCTGAGAGCAAGTTATCGAACTGTGAGAAGAGGGCTTTGGAGGCTGAGGTCAAGGCAACCAATGCTCTGAATAAGGTTGCAGAGGCTGAGGAAAGAGCAGCGATTAATTAGAGGAGAAGAGTCAAAGCATAGGCCGAGCTGGACAAGCTCAAAGCCGAGCTCCAAGTGGCTAAAAAGGAGAAAGCCGACCTGGAGGAAAAATATTCCGATCTAAAGTACACGTCCTTAGACTTGGCAGTTGACAAGTGCCTGGCTTTTAGTCATAAACTTTCTGCTGCTGTAAAAGGGCATTACCTAGATATGGATTGGTCGTGGTTGGACGAAGTGTATCCGGATGAATAAGCCTCTTTGTATTATTTCTTTTATTTCATCTCTGTAAAAAAAAAATTAGATTAATGAAATCAAAATTTATTTGATCTCCGAGCGCTTTGAAAAAGTACTTTGATTGTGGATAACAAGTACTTGTTTGTTTATCTGCGCGCTAATCCACAAGTACTTGTTTGTTTATCTGCGCGCTAACACAAAATAATTGGCACTATAGCCAAGTAGTGTAATATAATAAATTTTGATAGGAGTCTTTCTTTATTAATGTAACTAATAATATGGTTCATTGAATGGCGATATAGTTGAACTAAGTGATACACAATAGAAAAAATGCTCGGATAGCGATATTGCCGAGTGAGCCATTGTCTGGGTTGCTCAATGGCAAAACTGTCGAGTTTGAGCGACTGTTTACTGATAATACACTTAGGTTTAAAATGTTCCATTAGTGGGGGAACAATATTCAGTCATCAAGGAGAAGATGGCAACATAGCTGTATTCGAACAATAAAACACCGCTTTTTTCCATGAATATACCTCTTTATTAATAATTTAGCTAGTACAATTGCTTAAAAGGTGATATAGCCAAGCTAAGTGAAACACAGTACTAGCTAAAAATGCTCGAATAGATACAGCCAAGTGAGCAATAATAATGAATAAAGAACTGTTAATGAACGGTGATACTCGTTTGGAAAAATTACCGAGCTTTGGATGAGAAACTACTGATAATAGAACTTCAAGTTAGAGGTGTTCCATGAATGGCGAAGTATTTTTTTAGAGAAATCCTTTAACTTGTAAGCTCCATCTTTGACTTCATGTATCAAGTATGGGCCTTCCCAGTTTGGATTGAGCTTTCCTTCTCCTGCCACCGTCTGGGCTGCAACCACCTTCTTGAGAACGAGCTATCCTATTTTGAATGACCTTAGCTTGAGATTTCGATCGTGGTAGGATGACATTCTTTGCTTGTATGCTGCAGCTTGTATTTGAGTGAACTCTCTTTGTTCCTCTAGTATGTCTAGTTGACACAGTAGGCTTGCCTGATTTTTCTCAGCATCAAACCTTGAGGTTCGGATATTCGGGACACCAATCTCACATGGAATAACTGTTTCTGTCCCATATGTAAGGGAGAAAAGAGTGACTCCGGCTGCCGATCTAGGAGAGGTTCGGTAGGCCCATAGAACGTTATGCAGTTCGTCAACTTAGAGGCTCTTTGTTGAATCAAGTCTTTTCTTCAGTCCTGTCAGTATGGTTCGATTAGTTACCTCAGTCATACCATTTGATTGCGGGTGCTATATAGAGGTAAAGCAAAACTGGATCTTCAAATTTGAATAGTAGCCCCTAAATGCTGCACAATCGAACTGCTTACCATTATTAGTGATGATGGCATGTGGGATCCCAAACCTTGTGCTGATAGACTTCTGGACAAACTTGATAATGGTTGCAGGAGTGATTGTGGCCAGGGATTCTGCATCGACCCACTTTGTGAAATGATCAACTGCCAAAACCAAGAACTTCCACTGCCCGATAGCCAAGGGAAAAGGGCCTAGAATATCGATACCCCACTAAGCGAATGGCCGAGGATTGTGGATTGAAACCTGGCAGGTAGACTTTTCATGCATCATATTACCGAACCATCGGCATTTTTCGCACTTCTGGATGAGCTCTTTAGCATCTTTCTTAAAACTAGACCAATAATATCCATGTAGCAAAGCCTTCCGAGCTATTGCTTGTGCCCCTTCATGTACACCACAAATGCCTTCATGGATTTCTCTTAGGACATAGTCACTGTCCTCCGTACTCTAACATCTTACCCAATGGGCTAAAAAAGATCTCTTATACAATTGGTCGTCCAAGATTGCATAGCAATTGGATTGCCGAACAACTTTTCGAGCTCGAACCTGATCCTCAAGATGAACTCTAGTGCTCAAGTATTAGTAAATTGGTAGTCGCCATCCATCCATTGGTTCCTGTAAATAAACCTTATAGGTCTCGTGAGTTAGAACCGATAGGACTGACCAGATAATGTCCACCGTAGATGTTTGGTTCTAGAGGCAAGCCTGCTTAGCCAAGGTATCTGCTCTCTCATTCTCTGCCCAGGGTATCTGCTGGATCGACCATGCACATCCCAAATTTTCCAATTGAGAGGGGAGTGTGGCTGTTAGCTCTCTTTATCAAACCATCGTCTGATCCTTGACCTCAAACTTTTCGAGCATCTAGCTAATAACTAACTGTGAGTCAGAAAAAATAGCCAGTGAATCTGGTTTTACCTCAATGGCTAGCTGTAAATCGAAACTGAGAGCTTCGTACTCCGTAACTTTGTTAGAGGCTTGAAATGCTATATGAGCCATTCCTCGGATTGTCATCTTTCCTATGTCGATAAGGATCACTCTGGCCCCAACACCTATTAATGAAGATGCTCCATCCATAAACAACTTCTAAGAACATGGGCTTGGCTCTGGTGGTGAGGCGTGTAATTCTGCTATAAATTCAGCTAGAACCTGAGCTTTCATTGATGGGTGTGCCTTATATCGAACATCGAACTCACCCAACCGAGCTACCCATTATGTAACTCTTTCAGATGCTTCCAGCCTTTTCACAGTGTGCCCCTGAAAGTATGGCTGGAGTTTTATAGCTGACATGACCAGGGCGAAGGCTAGCTGCTCCAATATGGGGTATCTCAGCTTGGTGCCCTTCATTACCTTGCTGGTATAATAGATTGGGAATTGTTGGCTATCCTCTTATCTGATCAGAATCGAACCAATGGCCCCGAATGAAATCATTAGATACATGTACAAAGTTTTGCCTAATTGAGGCTGACTTAATAATGGTGGCGTCCTAAGAAACCATTTCAATTCTTCAAACTCTTTCTGATAGTTAGGAGTCCACTCAAAAGTTTTTAGCCTTTTGAGAGCACTGTAAAAGGGAAAGCAGCATTTAGCCGAATAAGAAATAAATCTGCCAAGGGCTGTTACCTTTCCGTTGAGTTTCTATACTTCCTGAACTGACTTTGGTGGTTCCATGTCTAAAATGGCTTGGATCTTTGCCGTGTTGGCCTCTATTCCCCTTTTCAAGATCATGAACCCTAGGAATTTACCGGAATGTATCTCGAAAGCACATTTCTCTAGGTTGAGCTTGAGTCCAAACTTTCTGAGGCTCGTGAAAGTCTCCGTCAGCTCGGTTGGTAGGCTCTCCACTGTATTGCTCTTGACAATCATGTCATCTACATAGACTTCCATATTTTTCCCAAACTTGGTAGCGAACATCCTATTCATCAGTCTCTAATAAGTGGCACCAGCATTTTTGAGCCCAAACGGCATAACTCGGTAACAGTATGTTGCCCGGTGTGTGATAAATGCAATTTTTTCTTTGTCATTCGAATCCATAGGTATCTAGTGGTAGCTAGCAGAAGCATCTAAAAAGGCATATTCTTCAAATTTGAAAGTGAAATCAACCAGAAGGTCTATATTGGGTAGTAGGTAGCTATCCTTGGGGTAAGCCTTGTTAAGATCCATAAAATCCATGCATATTCTCCACTTTTCGTTGGATTTTTTTACCAATACCATGTTTGACAGGCAGTCTAGGTATAAAACTCCCCTTATGAATCTATTCTTCAACAGGGTGTCCGTCTCCTCTGCCATTGCTAATTACCGCTCGGGAGCATGATTCATCTTTTTCTATTTAACAGGCTTGTAGCTAGGTTGGATGTTAAGTGAATGGCATATTACCTCAGAAGATATGCCCTTGATATCCGAGAGCTACCAAGAAAATACATCCATGAATTCCGATAGTACCGCTACTAGCGCCTCTTTTTCCTTTCTTGTCTTATTGGCGGTTATGTTGATGATTTTCCCCGATGCAAGCTCCACTTCTTGGAGTGGATCTAAGGGTTCTGTATTCTGAGCTGTTGGGATATCCAGTGCATCCAATGGCAAAGCTTAATCAGCCTCTTTTAGCATTGTGACATATGTCTCTCGTGCTGCATTTTGGTTTCCCCGGAGGATTGCAATACCTCTTGAAATAGGGATCTTCATCAACAGCTTGCGCATGGAAATGTACGCATCCACTCCTACCAAAAGAGGCCGCCCAAAGATTACATTGTAGGCGAGTGGTATATCTACCACCATGAAATAACTCTTGAGTTGCAAACAGTGTCATCATCCCCGAGCTGCAGTACTAACATGACCGATCCCTCTACCTTGACTGGTTATCCTGATATCCCAATAAGTGGGGCTGATATGACATCTAATGTATTGGTAGACATTCCCAGTGTCATGTATGCTTAAAGGGTGAAAAGATTGATTGCACTGCCCGTATCTACCAAAATCCTCTAAACCAAGTAGTCTTATATCAGAGCTTTAACTACCAGAGAGTCTGTATGAGGTGTACAGACTTGAGTTCCATCAACCTCAGAGAACTTTACTTTATAGCCCCCTAATCCCAGACCAGCTCCCAAGGAGAATACTTCTTTTGCTTTCCGTTTTTTGGAGTCCTCGAGAACATTATAATGTTTACCCCCTGCAATAACATGAATAACCCCAGCTGGAGCTTTCTTATTTGAAGTTGCCCTATTGTCTTGCTTCCGAGGTGATAGGGATCGATCTTTACCACTTTTATCTCTACCCTTTAAAAACTGGGCGATTTTTCCTTTTTGAACTAAAAACTCAATTTTTCGCTTGAGCTACTGGCAGTTATTTGTCTCATATCTCTTGTCTCTGTGAAAAGAAGAATAAAGGCTTTGGTCCCTGTTGGGATCCTCCCTCATGGGATGCGGGCAGTTAACACGCTCATTTTTTTTCATCCATGCCAAAATTTTGGACCTCGAAGTTGTTAAGGGTGTCAGTCTCTCTTTTGGTTGATCACCAGAGTGCAGTTTAGTGACTATATAAGTTTGGTTCGAGCTACCCGATCCCCTATTCCTTAAATCCTCTCGAATTTCATTATTTCTTTCATGGCCAGGTCAAAAACTTTTGTCTGATTCTCTGAACCGAGATCTATATCGAAGCTGGCGAGCTTCATCCATTCTAATGTACTTATGAACCCGGGACATGAGCTTGGTAAAATCACTCAATGGCTTTTTGC
The DNA here is from genome assembly GCA_947683425.1 of Excoecaria cochinchinensis. Taxonomy (NCBI): domain Eukaryota; kingdom Viridiplantae; phylum Streptophyta; class Magnoliopsida; order Malpighiales; family Euphorbiaceae; genus Excoecaria; species Excoecaria cochinchinensis. The sequence continues at coordinate 38,710,342 of CANTUQ010000092.1, forward strand.
TTAGAGAGTCGCTGAAATCCTAAAAGTAGTGTTACAAATGAGGGCATTGATGGCCACTTCCAAATTCAGATTCTGAATATCCACAGCCACGACATTAAACCACTCCACATAGGTTCTCAACGGCTCGTCTTTCTCTTGGTGAACCAAATTTAGGTCTGATGATACCTTTGTTGGGCGAATTATCGCAACGAATTTTGCAATGAATGTGTCACTGAATTGTTCAAAGCTATAAACAAAATGCTCGGACAAGTTGCGAAACCAAATCTACGCGAATTCTATAAGGATCTGTGGGAAAATTTTGCATAAAGCTACATCTTCTGTTGTGTACACCAGCATGGTATGATGGAATTCATCCAGATGGACTCGGGGGTCGGTACTGCCATTGTACTTTGGCAAGTGCGGTAACCATATTTAAGGGAAGGGAGCAGTCAAAAGATCCCTAGATAGGGGTGATCGAAAGCTTCCCTGATATTGCAAGGTGTTACAGTTTTGGTACTTTTATTGTTCAGTTGTAAGGGTTATAGTTATTCCAGAGGCCAGTGTATTTGGTAGAGATGGTGGTGTTTGTGCCGGGATTTGAGCAGCTACAGGTGTCTGGATTACAGGAGGTGCCGGAGGGATGGGTGCAAGTGCTGCATGCGGTACCTGAGCGGCCACAGTTGATAAGGCCGTCAGGAGTGTTTGGGAAATTTGACGAGTTAGGCCTGAGATTGTTGGGATAGTGATGGATTGGGGTGTTATTAATGTATGAGTTTGTGTTTGCGGGAATAACTGTCGTGTAGGCAATAGTGAGATTTATTCTAGTTGAGTTGGCAGTAAGTGATGGAATGCCTGCCCAAAAAGATTGACTAGGGGTTGGGGGGTGGTAGTTTTGGGTTGATTTGCTAGTGGGGTAGAGGAGATAGGCAAGTCTGGGAAGAGATCCATTGTTGATTGAAAATCTTTGGAATGTTCCACGCTCACCGCACCAAATGATGACAATTAGATTTTTTAGGGCATCTTCTCGAATAGGTCACCTGAAAATACAAGAAAACTGACAGGTTTTCAATAAGGGAGACTTCGACGATCAAGTCAGTAAATTGACTAAAGTGTATTTAGATTTTTCAAAAAATTCCAGAGAGCCTTAACATACCATGATTCCTTATTTTAAAGAGTTTTTAACCTCATTTCGGAATAGGAAGCAAATTCTAAATAGGAGAGAGCTCTTCAAAATTCTTGATTTGTGCTTGATTCCTAATTTACAGGGATCTCATTAGATAACGGCAGATAACTTCCCTTATAATGAGATTAGAATCTTTTGAATATCCTGCAGATATTTGTAAATAGTGACTTTCCAAATGTTGATTCCGAGCTATTGAGATAGACCGAGCTATTGACGTGGAGAATATCCGGAGGAGTCCAGTTACCGAACTCTGGGATAGAGTGTCCGGTTATCAAATTCAAATTCAAATATTTATAAACATCTGATACAATTCAAATTATAAAATAATATTCATTCATTAACAATTAATAACTTCACTTAGACAACTTCCATGCCGACAAATATTAACCTGAAATATCAATTAATCAAACATAACAAATTAGCTCAATTAATCAAAGGGCTTGAAGATAACATGCAACTGCACCCAGTGGCATATCATGCAAATCAGGAAGAAAATTGAACACAGAATGCATGAACTGTGCAAAATAATTAATAAAACAGAGGTACATTATTCTATCATTAAGGCATCTTGCATATGACTTATGAAAATAAATATAATAATTAGAGCATTAAAAGAAAATCCACCACTCATGGCCACTCTAAAAAAGTGGGACCAAGTCTTTAAATCCACAACAAATTAAACCAAGTATGATAAATTTAGTGAAAGGCTACCTTGAATGCATCACGAAGCATATATTGCAACTCAATAATGTCAATAATTATAGTTTATATATATATATGTATGTATGTGTGTATGTATGTATGTATGTATGAACTTTTCCCATTAATTTCATATATTGCAAATTTCATCATAGAAAAGCATCATAGACCAAGAACTGCATCAGTATGTTCATTTGTCCCATTTGCACGTATGGTATTTATTCTCAATATTTCAACAATAATAGTTATTCGCAATAAAAAATGCAAAATACTCTATCTTTATTGGAACAAACTATATTAGTTTTGCAATTCCAAATGCGAAAATGAAAATTCAATTGATATTATGGTAGCAAATTTCAAATATCTTTCACCTGCTTTCCATTTGTAGCGTGAAGTAAATTGGGAATCATTCTAACATTTATAGAAAAATCATCTAACTAATATATTTCTAACCAAAAGATAAATATAACAAATCATCAGATCAAATGATTCCCGAATCAGTAGATCTTATATACCAAGGACAACAATATACATAGAATCATTGAAAACTTTCAAGAAAGTAGTAGTTAAATTTGAAACAAATGGGACAAAATTATTTGTTATCATATATTGCAAATGGGATATAATATTATATATATAAAACTAACCCCTGACCTGATGCCGGAGAGACACCGCTACTACTAACATGAAGCCTAGGATGCCGGGGACCTTCCGCCGGTGGTCACGCTCCCTAATTCCCTGTCGTTTGGCCGAAATCTTCATCGAAACATCGCGGTTTCCTCAATTTCAATCTCATCATCGGCGGAAAGTGGGTATGATCGACGGGTACCAGCGGGTGCGCCTCGCATTAAGGAGTTTGATGGTACGGATCTTGTTTCCCTTAGACGTTGGGGATGGCTGGAGAACGGGAAATAACCTTCGGGTTGAGAGCAAAGAGAAGGGGACAACGGCTACGACTACACGGAGCGGACACGACGCTGTGCTGGCAACGGAGCTGACGAGAGCGTCGCAAGTGCTGGTGAGCGATTTGCCGGAGGTCGTCGGCCTCTCCTCCTCCTCTCTCTCATTAGTTTCGATTTCTGCCTCCCTCTTTCCCCTACTTCAGCGTTTTCCCCTTCTCTCTTTTTCTTTCTTGTCTCCCCATTTCTTTTCTTATTTTCTACCTTACTTTCTTTCTTATTCTTCATTAGTCCAAGTTATTAATTCAAAACCCGAAAATAATATCAACACATCTTCCTTAATAAATTTCTATTTTAATAATAATTTCAGTTTATCCATCTAATATTTTCATTAAATTTCTTAAATAATCGAATAATAAAAAAATTATTTTAGAAAAGTTAAAAATAAAATCCATAATATAATACGATTACAAGATAAAAAAAAATTAAAAAATTTATCTTAATCAATAAAAGTACTAAAAAAATTATTAAATTTTGTTTATAATTGTTTTAATTATATAATTTCAAGACTAAATGTTAATCTTATCGAGATTAGCAAAGTGATTGAATTTCAATATAATTTCATATGTAAAAAAAAATATTTAAAATAATTAATAAGTATGTATGCATGTTTTCATTAATATTATAATGCTTAGTAAAATCAATTACTAAAATTACAAAATTTTTAAAAATCGTCACTATATAAAATATATATTTCAATAAAAAAAATAACAACGAATTCTTTGTCATTATTCCGTCAGTATTACTTAAATTTCTAAAAATTATTTTTATAATTAAAAATCTTTGAAAACTTTTTAGCGATTAAATAATCCGTCGCTAATTCAAGTTTTTTTCCACTCTTCAGCGATAACTAAAAATCGTCGCTAAAACCTTCGCAAAAGAAAGGGGCTAAAAATTGCCTCCAAATTTAGCGACCAATATTACCATCGCTAAATTTAAAAATCAAATTAGCGGCTATAGTTCCGTCGTAAAATTATTTTCTTGAATAAAAAAAATGAATAGTTTTTAGCGACTAATAATTTCGTTGCTAATTTATTCGCTAAAAAATGCGTCATCAATTGCCGCCAAAATTTAGCGACGGTTTCTTTTTTCAGTCGCTAAAATTGCCACCGGATTGAAAAACTGGATTTTTGTGACTAATTCTAAAAACAGTCACTAATTAGTGACTGAAATTTGTCCGTCGTTAATTTTCGTAGCTAATTTGGATTTGTTTTGTAGTGTATATTTAATCCACACTTTATTTTTTATTATATTTTGAAAGTGATTTGTAAGTTCTATATTTTAAAAGTAGTTTATATTTTATATTCTATTATATTTTGTTATTGTTTCGTACATTTAAATTTTCTCACACCTACCCGATTTTTTTAAAAAAATTATTATATTAATTCATAGTTTATATTCCACTATATTTTAAAAATACATGTACTAAAATAAAAAATACCATTTGAATATATATATATATATTTTGTACAGTTGCAATAACCCATAAATCGGTTTATGATCCATCCAATTCATTTATAACATGATCCATTTGCTAAATCTATTTGTACAAACTATTTTATTGTAACTACAACTGTAAAAACCCAAAATACACCTTAGACAAATTAAGGCATGTGAAACGGCCGATAATTAAAGATTAAAGAAGTGAATTAGAATCGGAATATTTAATAGTAGAAAAAGGATTAAATTGAAAGAAATTAAAAGACCATAAAGGACTTAATTGAATAAAATAAAATAGTTAAGTGGTTGAAATGAGAAAAGTCTTGATTAATGATAAGTGTACAATTATAGTAGCTTAAACATGGATTACATTAAGAAAATGAGAAAATTAAATGTGAGTGAGTGGATCTCACGTGTTGCACTAAGAATAAGCCATCAAATGCATTTACACGCATATTTAAGGGATTTAACGTGAGAGAAAAGCATAGTACATACACCATTCTTTATTTCTATACGGGTTCTACTATTTAGAAGCCAAAAGAAGAATCTGCTCAAGGAAGCAACCATGGAATTAGAAATCATAAATTAAGTCTAGCAAGATGTGATGAGTTTGAATGAAGGATTTGTGAAGGAAGGAAGCAATAGCATGGATTGCGGTGAGAAGTAAGTAAGTTTAATTTCTATTTACTTCTCACGTGAACTTATATGTAATTAATTATTTAGAATTGATTTATATCTTGTTATAAGTATGAATTTGATGGAACAATACTGGTTTGATGTTTTACTGGCCGGATTAAGGGTTTAAAATGATTTTTGGTTAAAATCTGTTTTTGGTTCACTTGAACCACTTTTGAAATTTTGATCATAAATTGGTCTATAGAGCTTCAAATTGAATGATTCTAGTTGGGAAAGAACCTTACAAAATATACCTATAAATGTCTAGAAGAATTGAAATCGAATTCTATCCCTAAGATGTGTGACAATGCAGTTGAATGTCTAAACTGGATGTTGTCCCCACTATTGTAGCAGTTTGTGTTCTAATGGGTATATCTCTTAGATTACAAATCCAATTGAAATTATTTTTATGTCATGATAAATTTAAGACATAATAGAACATTTGTTTTGAAGGGACTTCTACCCAAAATTGATCTTTTCTTAGTGAAAACCTTTGGACAAAACGGACTTAAGATTTTGCATGGTGTCTAAAATTGCCCAGCCACACTGCTAGAGCAGTTCGTGTTTTAATGAGCATAACTCTTAGATCTGATGTCCAAATTGAATGATTTTTATGCCAAAAATAAACATAAGGCATAGTGTAACAATTGTCTAGAAGACATATTTGTCCAAAAATATCGTTTGCTAGGTGAAATTCCCCAAACACAGTAGGCTGAAAATTCTACCAATGCTTTAGCGATATAAAATTATGAGTTTCTATTCTGGTTGAACATATCACAGAGAAGTGTTCTGGATGTATTTTTAGTTAGGTAGAACTGAATAATATGCAGTGTATAAATGTGAAATGTGATGATGAATAGAATTGGTTTTGGAATGATTTCTTTAAAAATAGAAGTGAAGTGTTTTGGAACTTGTTCTGGTTGAACATAATAAGTGTTCTAAAACCTGTTCTGGAAAATGTTCTAGTTGAACAGAATAAGTGTTCTAAAAACTATTCTAGTTGAACAGAAGTGAAGTGTTTTGAACCTGTTTTGGAACCTATTTTGGAAATGTTTTCCGTTGATTTTAGTGAATGTTATGCAAAGTGAATATAGTGAATGTGTAACACCCCAATACCCTTTGGGAGGATATCGAGATGCTACACATACAGATCAACATACATATACTTACAAAAGCAGAAATAATAAAATAATATAAAGATCAAATAATCATACATATATATATATATATATATATATAATTGTTATCAAATTACAAAAGCATTCTTGTCGTGCATTTTCTATTGATGCTACATACCGCAAGTATACGGTGTACCGCAATAGTACTTAAGATATCGATCCCACGAGGAACGTCTTTACACACTATTACTAATTGATTTTAATCTTGTTTACAATGACTAATGAATGGTAGAGTTGGTTTTAATCTAATCTAACATGTAAACTAATTAAACCTAGTTAATGATAGTCAAAAGAAGATAAAATATATCATGAAGAATTAAAAACAATGAACTTGATTCCATCATTTAGATTAACATCTTTCATCATTTTATGCAAGCCAAGTTAGAATAAACTTTTAACTCTCTCTCGACATGAATTAAAATGCCTAAAACATATAATTAAAATTCTAATTCACAATTTTCATTAATGAATTAGAGGTTTCTAATTACATATTTTAAGAATAAACACTAACCTATAGCAATTATCTCAATATACCGATTTCTCAAAATATACCTTGATAATGAATCTCTATTAAATGTCAGATGAAGCAAACTCTCGAATTACTTTAACTTGTAAAGATCATGCAAAAGATATTAATAGAGTATCTACAATGAAAGACTATGAAAGTAGATGAAAATAGAAAGAATAATAATATGCAAATTCATTGAAATGATATTCATAAAAATATTGGAGAAGAATTAAAAATAAGAGAATAAGTTAGAAGCCTTTCAACCCTTTTCTCAATCTCTTGAAATAAATTTTCTTCTCCTTGATCTTCTTCTTCAAAACATGAAAACTAACTAAGAAAAATTAAGTAAAGAAAAGAAAACTGTTTAACTAAAATACAGAAAATTACTCAATAAGAATTCCACACTAAAAATTACAGTTAAACTAATATTTATAGATGTTGATTTGAGAGATGTGTCTCTTGAAAATGTCCCTTGAGAATAGTTGCAACTCTTGGTGAAAAAGAGTGACTTTTCATGTATCTTTTGGCTCAAAACTGCCCCAACGGTCGTCTCTGTCGCGCTCGCAACTGTGTCGCGATCGCGACAGAGACGACCGTTGGCCTATTTTCTTCTTTCTTTCTTTCTCTCGGTTTTCTCTTCCCTCTCTGGCCAGTCACGTCGCGTTACTCCCCATCACGGCGTGTCTTCGCTCTCCTGTCCTAGTCGGATGCTCCTCCTTTTCCACTCCCTTGCTTCTTCTTCTTTCTGCTTTACCCATCCGACCCGTGCTTGACAATCCTAGTCGGATGAATTGTCCTACTCGGATGCTCCACTCGGATGCTTAATTCCTTTTCCCTTTTCTTCTTCTTTCTTTCTTCTTCTTTCCTTCTTCTTTCCTTTCCCCTGTCCTACTCGTGCTTGGCCATCCGAGTCGGATCCTCTCCTTTTGCTCTGTTCTTTTCGTGCTCCACTGTCCCAGTAACTCTGTTTCTTCTCCCATCAAAGCTTGTTTGCTCAATTTTACAGCTAAATAGACCTGTAACACAACAAACTCACCACTAACACATATCCACTTAAACTAAACAATTATAACATCAAATACACACTTAATGGCATAATTAATATCATAATCTCATACAAAACATATACTTAATTATACATCAATCAAGCTCCTATCAAATTCCCCCACACTTAATCCTTGCTTGTCCCCAAGCAAGACAAAAGACATGAGCAAATTTAACAGCTAGTAAACATAATTACAAAGCAATGTCCATTCAGCATATATACTAGAGTTGCAAAGATCAACTATCCCACATACTCACAAATACCAATAAATCAAATTTCAACATATGCATTAAAAATTCAACAAGTTACTCAACTTTACTAACTCCAACATAAAGAATACTAAGTCTCAAAAAACTAAGCATGAACTAAAGAGAGAAATTTGATCACAAAGTTAAAAATTCTAAATTTTCTAGTTGCTTTTTAGGACAAATGTAAGCTCACTCACCCTTATTCTAATCTCATGGCATTTTTAGACTTTATTTTTTCTTTGTATTTTTCTTTTTAAATTTTTTCTTTCACGTGGGTATAACTTTTTATTGATTCCCATGTATAGCAAGAGAAGGTAATATGGGTGCGTTTTACGCTCCATCCCATATTTTTGCAATTTTAAATGTACATCTTGCTATTTATTTTTGAAATTTAGTGGGTGCATTTTATGCTCCATCCCACTTATTTTTATTTTTCTAAGTCCTCATCCATTATTGATAAGAAATAAGGGCAAGTATTATGGCTATAGTTTCCATATGCAACTAAAAAAAATGAAAATTTTAAACTAAATGAACAAATTCTAACTTTAAAAACATGGGTAGTTAAAAAGACTAAATAATCTATAATGTTGAAATAAGTAAAACAAATTAACTTGAAAAACTTAAAACACATACTAAAGATTTTGAAAAACTGGTAAAAATGAGCATAAAAATAAATGACTTCACAACCTATATAACATGCCAAGTGAACAATGCCTTATAATAAAGCGTACTTAAAAGCCTAATTAAAACATACACATAACCTATATGCATACTCACAAAACAATCATACAATTAACATGCACAATATATATATATACACATAATTATAACACAAACCAATAAACACACTCCCCCACACTTAAAACACACATTGTCCTCAATGTGAAGGAATGACACATAATAAATAAATAAATAAATAAAAAGTAAGAGAAGAGAACTCCCCTATCATGGTGATGGTGGAGGTGAAGGAACCCGAAACCCAACTTGTGTTATGAAGTTGTCAAATTTGTACTCCAACCTTCTTTGTCTTCTAGCTAAAATGGTTTGTTGATCTTGTATGTGGTGCAGGTTGCTAAGAATTTGATCAAACATGGCTGGAATATTGGAGCTTGATGAGCCAACTTCAGGTGCAATAGGAATCTCATGCATTGAAGCATCACCACTAGGTTCCTCCTCACCCTCTTCTTCTTGTTGTGCAGAGGGACCTGCAAAATCCCTCCAACAAGATCTCAAGCGAGGTGGAATTTCCTGAAAATCATTATTAACCACACCTCCACGCACAAATAAATGCTTAGTAAAATATTTACAAGGAAGTATGTTAGCAAATGCACGAACAGAAACATGTAAATGTTTGGCAATAGCAGCAATGATATGCCCATGGGTAAGAGGTGCGTCTTTCTTATTAACACATTGCAACAATTCATTTAATATCCAATATGACCAACAAATAGGCTTACCTTTATGCACACACCACATGAGAAATAATTCATTCAAAGAAACCCGATTAAACTCCATCCGATTAAAAACATAGGAAGCTAAAATTTTGTGCAAAATCCAAAATCTTAAATCTTTGATAAACATGGATTTAGCATCCCTAGTTTTGAAAGGAGTTTGTATATCAGTCAAATACGTCCAAAACTCATTCGGGTTAAAAGATCTAGGAAACTCTGTTAATCCATGTTGTGAAAAGCCATAAATCCTATGCATCATGAAATATGTAAGTATGTATGGCCTATCTTCTAGGCGAAAATCTAACAACCTATCATTTTGTTCATTTTGTTGCAATGTAGTGTAAAACTCAAACACAACATCAGGATAAAAGGGTTCATGCATAGCAGCAAATCTAGACAAACCACAACCAGCAAGCATTTCATTCAAAACATTAAGCAAACCAGATTGTTCAAGCAAAGTTGCAGGAAAATACCTACATTGTAATGCACCTCTGTCCTCTAGAGTTAAGAAACGATTACCTTCTTCAGCGGAAGGAATTGTAAATTGGCACCAAGGGCAGTAGAAATAGGTACCTGTGATTCCTCCACTGGCTCCTGGTTAGCGTTTGAAGGTGTGGGATTCTTAGTTCGCACCATAGTTATGTGTTTGTGTAAATAGAAAATGCAAGAAATAGAAAGAATAGATATACTGTCAAAGAAGTTCACGAAATGAAACGACAGAGTGTGGGAGCAACCCAAACAGAAAGAAAATGAAAACGGAACTGAAGACAGAAAGTGAAGAGGAACAAACGTATGAATACCTTAATAAATTTGAGGAAACAAAAAAAATGGAAATGTTGAATTGTTAGAAAACGTGATGCATAAATGAGAAAAGAAATGAGTGAAGAAGAGGAAACGGATGTGCGACGCGTACAGACGAAAAAGAAAGAAAGAAAATGAAAAGAAACTTATCTGTGTGCAACTCGAATTGAAGAACACGACAAGGAGAGAATAGGAAGAAAACGAAAAGAAAACGAGAGGGAGCTGAAAATCCAAATAGCGTAAGTTTAAAAGTTAGGGTTTTAAAAATAAAACTCCCCTGTTTTAATTTCTAGATTGGTACTTTTAGGGTTAAGGGTAATTAATCTAAGGTTAATGAAACGTAAAACAAGCACTTAACAAGAAATAAAATCAAATTAGGAAGAAATTACAAGGAAATAAAATAAATGAAGAAGAAAAATACTTACAGCGATAAAATAAAATGACGCGACTGTGGAGATTCTAGGCAGCTAGCACGAGTCGGACAACACAGCACGACTCGTGTTCTGGAGTCCTACTCGGATTCTCCTGTTCGTCTCGGATTCTCCTTTTGAGTTTGCTTGCAAATCCTCTCTGTCACGAGCGTGATGATGCCACGCTCGCGACATAATGCTACGATATATATATATATATATATATATATATATATATATTTATATTTATTTATTTAAATAAATTAAATTAAACTAGTCTAATCTTCCTAACTTAACTGTAACATAAAAATCAAATGTGTTAATAACATAAGAAACTAGAATACAAAAATTAATACATAAATTTATCTATATGAGTCAAACACAACATAAAATATATTTAGAAAGAAAATACAACTAAGTAAACCACAAATCCTGTAAACCAAAAACAAAACACAAACAAAACACAAAATTAAACTAAAACAAACAAACAAATTAAAACAAAAGAAAATATTGTAATCCAAAATCATAAATCAATTTTCATAATGGCAAAACAACCGTTCCCCGGCAACGGCGCCAAAAACTTGTCGTGCATTTTCTATTGATGCTACATACCGCAAGTATACGGTGTACCGCAATAGTACTTAAGATATCGATCCCACGAGGAACGTCTTTACACACTATTACTAATTGATTTTAATCTTGTTTACAATGACTAATTAATGGTAGAGTTGGTTTTAATCTAATCTAACATGTAAACTAATTAAACCTAGTTAATGATAGTCAAAAGAAGATAAAATATATCATGAAGAATTAAAAACAATGAACTTGATTCCATCATTTAGATTAACATCTTTCATCTTTTTATGCAAGTCAAGTTAGAATAAACTTTTAACTCACTCTCTCGACATGAATTAAAATGCCTAAAACATATAATTAAAATTCTAATTCACAATTTTCATTAATGAATTAGAGGTTTCTAATTACATATTTTAAGAATAAACACTAACCTATAGCAATTATCTCAATATACCGATTTCTCAAAATATACCTTGATAATGAATCTCTATTAAATGTCAGATGAAGCAAACTCTCGAATTACTTTAACTTGTAAAGATCATGCAAAAGATATTAATAGAGTATCTACAATGAAAGACTATGAAAGTAGATGAAAATAGAAAGAATAATAATATGCAAATTCATTGAAATGATATTCATAAAAATATTGGAGAAGAATTAAAAATAAGAGAATAAGTTAGAAGCCTTTCAACCCTTTTCTCAATCTCTTGAAATAAATTTTCTTCTCCTTGATCTTCTTCTTCAAAACATGAAAACTAACTAAGAAAAATTAAGTAAAGAAAAGAAAACTGTTTAACTAAAATACAGAAAATTACTCAATAAGAATTCCACACTAAAAATTACAGTTAAACTAATATTTATAGATGTTGATTTGAGAGATGTGTCTCTTGAAAATGTCCCTTGAGAATAGTTGCAACTCTTGGTGAAAAAGAGTGACTTTTCATGTATCTTTTGGCTCAAAATTGCCCCAACGGTCGTCTCTGTCGCGCTCGCAACTGTGTCGCGATCGCGACAGAGATGACCGTTGGCCTATTTTCTTCTTTCATTCTTTCTCTCGGTTTTCTCTTCCCTCTCTGGCCAGTCACGTCGCGTTACTCCCCATCACGGCGTGTCTTCGCTCTCCTATCCTAGTCTGATTCCATATCCTGGTCGGATGCTCCTCCTTTTCCACTCCCTTGCTTCTTCTTCTTTCTGCTTTACCCATCCGACCCGTGCTTGACAATCCTAGTCGGATGAATTGTCCTACTCGGATGCTCCACTCGGATGCTTAATTCCTTTTCCCTTTTCTTCTTCTTTCTTTCTTCTTCTTTCCTTCTTCTTTCCTTTCCCCTGTCCTACTCGTGCTTGGCCATCCGAGTCGGATCCTCTCCTTTTGCTCTGTTCTTTTCGTGCTCCACTGTCCCAGTAACTCTGTTTCTTCTCCCATCAAAGCTTGTTTGCTCAATTTTACAGCTAAATAGACCTATAACACAACAAACTCACCACTAATACATATCCACTTAAACTAAACAATTATAACATCAAATACACACTTAATGGCATAATTAATATCATAATCTCATACAAAACATATATTTAATTATACATCAATCAAGCTCCTATCAATTCTTATAACAAATACATATACCAATCCTTTACATATACATTTACATAGCTATACAAAATATTGCAGCAAAAGACAAAAAGAATCTACAACTGGAACTCCTAGTGGTCGACCTGCAGATGCCCGACTCCGAAACGAACATGCCACTTATACGGGAAAACACCCGCGCTAAACAATAATGCTTAGTGGGGAGGAACAAAACAAAAGAAACATATATATATATATATATATATATATATATATATATATATATATATATATATATATATATATATATATATATATATATATATATATATATATATATATATATATATATATATATATATATATACACATATGCATAACTATAAACAATGACAAGAGTATGCAATATACAGATAAACTAATCAAATGGCTCTAAGCAATATTTCACATGTAACATCCACTTTAATGCACAACTAACTTTGCACAAGCTATAACATACATGATCAATAAACTTTATATACTTATCCAGTCAATCTCTTAATAGCATATCATAACATTTCCTACACAAGCACTCACATAAAAGCATGTAATAACGAGTATCAAATATTGCATAATATCCATTCACTATATCTTGTCTTAACTCAAATACATATTCATATAAGCATGTAATCATTGCTATAGACATAATATAGCCTGAGTTCACATTAAAAAGTGGATACGGGTACTATTGATACTGATAGGACACAGTATCGAAAGCATATAGAGACATGAGTCTCGAATCATACATACACGAAGGTAGAAGGGGAGACTGGAGTCTCAAATCATATAAACCCAAATGGGGCCAATTTAAAAGACCTAAACGAGGCCAACATGTAGCAATTACACTCACACTCTAACCCTTAATAAACATACTTATCTATCCACTACTATGACCATTCAGGCTGACACTAATATACTAGACACATACCACTCAACTTTACTTTGATCAAGTAACAAGACGATATAATACAAATATTCTAATTGCAACATGTATCGAAAAAATATACTATGGCTCATAAGCAAAACATGTACCAATCAATAGCGAGAAGCCATGCAAAGTGTACAATTCATATACATTTAAGGTTCAATTATAACATATATGGGATCGCATGCTATAACTTAACATTCAATCATATAGCACTACTATAGTGAGAAATCGTGCAAAGAATTTCAGACAAAAAAACTAACATATATGCAGAACAGGGAAGGTCGCGTCCGCGATAGAAGGTTAAAAGGCCTCTGTCACGCTCGGGGCGAACTGTCACGCTCGCAATAGAGAACTGGAAGCCTTGGTCACGCTCGCGTAGGCAGGGGCGCTCGCGACAAAACTCAAATCGGCAAAAGCTCAGCCCCCACGCTCCCTGTCACGCTCGAGACCAAGGTCGCGGTCGCGATAAAGCACATTGGACAGAAGCTCGAATTCTACACTCACTTGCTAGTCCGAAGCTCGAGCTCTCTATCGCGCCCGCGACAGAGACGAGTTCTAGAATCCAGAATTCTCCAAACACAAATCTCATCACGCAAACTCACTCCAAAACATACCATTATGCAAAAAACTTCAATCTAAGAATCAAATACATTCTAAACATGCTTCTAATCATTTATCATCACATAATATCTAATAAACACAATTAATTAAACACACATAAGCATTTAACACAACAAAGTCCCAAACCCATAATTTTGCTCTCTAAATCACACCCATCCAATATTAAACATTCATATACCAAATTACTTCTAGCATAGCACATCCAATTCAAAAATTCAATTCAAATCATGCATATAAACACATTTCACAACTCAGTTACTAGAAAATTAACTCAAAAACTCTAAGATAAGCACGATAATAAAATAACCCCCAAACCTAAAAGAAGCTGGAAACACTCTCTTCAACAAACACCAATCCACTCCAAACACCAGTTCTTCCTCTAAATCATCAATTTTTGCACTAACCAAAGCCAAAATACACTCTTAATCCAAACCCAAACAAAATAGGAATAGGAGAAAAAGAAGAAAACCACTCACACAACTTACCCCTACAAATCAAGCTCTTAACTCTTCAAAACCAACCCAAAGCCCTACGAAATCCACCCAAGAAGAAGAGAAAGGTGCAGAAAATGAGAAGAAGAAGAAGAAAAAGAAGAAGAACGGGAAAGGGAGAGGAGAACGTGAACGGGAAACTAAGGGCAGAAATCTGCCTTTCCCCTCTCTCTCTCTCTTCCCTTCATTTTTTTCTTCTTCTCATTAATTTCTCCCACCAACCAAAGCCTAGGTGTCAAACTCCCAATGGCCAACTCAAAATATCTTGTCCAATATCTATTTTAGTCCTTGGCAAATGTTCACTTGGTCCTTGTTAATATCCATTTAGCCACTAAAACAATTCTTTCTCTCATAACTTTAATTCCTTTTTCAATTTAATCCTTAATTAAGCCAATCTTTACTTGTACAATTACAATAATACCATTTTCCAATGCAATAACCTTATAATTTCTACTAGCGTCCAAATTGTGATATTACAGAATAAGTATTGATTGATTGGATATATGAATAATGACATGATATATATTAAAGCATGAATTTGTGATCCAGATGATACATAAGTTTATTACTGATTGCATGAAAATAATAATGAAATGTATATAGTTATTTATATTTGTTGCATGTTTATGATACGCATATTTGGTACATGAATAATGTCGTGAATTTTCATAATTCACCAGTGAATAGTAATATGAACCGTGATAGCCTGGACTGGAGCCTGAATTATATTGAGTCATGGATAGATGGGTATGTCTATAAGAGATAGTGATTGTAGCTGCTAGTGTTGGCATTGCATTGATGTCTAGTGATTTGATACCTATTGGTATCTAGTGTATGCAGACTATTAAATCTCTAGTGTTGATACTGTGTATTCAGTATCCAGTGTTTGATACTATTATTGGTATCCCATGTTCCTGTTATCCATTTCTAAACATAATTCAGGCAACATATGAGTTCTCAATTTCTATATGAGTTAAACATAATTCACGCAACATATGAGTTCTCAATTTCTATATGAGTTGTTAAAATGTTGCTATGAGGTGAATATGATATAGTGAAACAGTAATGTATCGACGAACGCTAATACCACCTAAAATAATTGTGTTCAATGAAAATGATTGATTGTTTTATTTGTTATAAATGTTTTGAAGATATTAAATGATAGCATGAAAGCATATCGAAGTGAACTAATGTTTTTGAGGAATGCATGTGAATATTATTTATATAATATTAATATTGAATTATGAGTTAACATGATTATATGTAAATAATTGTGTATAATGTAATAGAATACGTAGAATTACGTGGTTCTGATTCTCAAAACGATAGAATACGTAAGAAGTTTGAAATATTGTTTCAAATTCCAACCAAATTATAAAGAACTAATATGCTAGATAAGATATCACATTAATAACAGAACTGAAGCCTTGCGTAGAAATGTCAGAAAAGTAGGTAAAGGAATAGAGGTAAATAAGTGATTATGAATTTAAAAGATAAGGTTTGACTAAAATTATGCTTAATAAATAGTTAAATCTGTCATATGATAGCTGTAAGTTCAGCGTAGCATACTCAGTTCCTCTTATGGTTTATGGGAGTGTTATAACAACATCAAATTGATCACGAGTAAAATTAACTACAAGAAAGTATCTTTTAATAGATTTTGACATTGGCAATTTATCTCTTCAATAGGATACAACTCTATATAAATAAAATAAATAGTTATTGCATTTATAATTTTTCAAAATCTTTTGTATTTAAAAAAAAAACAAAAAAGTAAAACAAAAGAGCAAAATTCATTCATAGGTGTCTGAACTGTAAAAATTACATTAAATTCCTTTGTAAAAAAAATTAATCAGATCCATATATATGAAAATTTTAATATGAAATAACATGTATTTTTTCGTTAAAACATGTTGGTACATACATGTAGTTTTATTAACAGTGCATCATGTTAGCAAAATTTATTTTTTTATTTGATTTTTAAATCCTAAATTTTTTTTTTATATATTTTTAAAGCCTTTGTAAACAATAAATGTCACAATTGAAATATATAAGCATCCATCCGATTAATAAAATATTTTATACTATCTCATATTAAAATACATAAACCTAATCAGTTTTTTTAAAGGGATTTCATATAAAAAGGATTTCATAAACCTAATCAATTTTTTTTTTCTTTTCTTTTTTTCACTTCACGAGCAAACCACCATTATTGATCACATGATCTCTAAAATGATGGACACCCACATAACTAAATTTCAAATCTTATTGAATACTTCAACTACTAGGCAGCCATACTAACCTCAGCAAATGCAACAAAACAACGAAAAACAACAGAAACAGAAAAAAAACATCCACAACATATTGGACGAAATGTCAAAGAGCTATACATCTTCTCCTCGCCTTCCATTGAAGAGCAGGCTAATGATGGCCACTTTCTCGTTCGCAGCTAGCACTTCTAGCCGCTCTAATTTCACCATTAATCGCAGCTTGATGAAGCTTTTTGACCCTAAGTCTCCTCCTTCTTCCAAACCCATTCAAGGCGTCTCCTCTTTCGATATCCCCATCGATCCTAACCACAAACTCTGGTTCCGTTTATACATTCCGGCCACCACCACCGCCAACTCATCGCCTACTTCTTATAGTCTCCCTCTCGTCGTTTACTTTCATGGCGGAGGGTTCTGTTTCTTGACAGCTGATTCGAAACAGTGCGATCAGTTTTGCCGGCGACTCGCCCGGGAAATTCCAGCTGCTGTGATATCTATTAATTACCGTTTGGCGCCGGAGCATAAGTACCCATGTCAGTATGAGGATGGATTTGATGCTTTGAAGTTCATAGACGGCATGAATTTCGAGAATTTCTCTGCAAAAGTTGATCTTGAATGGTGCTTTGTGGCCGGTGACAGTGCCGGAGGAAACTTGGCGCACAATGTGGTGCTTAAAGCAACTGACTATAAGTTTACTAATTTGGATATTATTGGGTTAATAACGATTCAACCATTTTTTGGAGGAGAAGAGAGGACAGAATCTGAAATTCGGCTCACCGGAGTTACTGGTTTATCGGTGGAACGTGCAGATTGGTATTGGAAGGCATTTTTGCCGGACGGATCTGATCGGAACCACCCGGTGGTTAATGTTTTTGGGCCGAACGCGGTGGATATTTCAGGGGTGGATTTTCCGGCGACGTTGATTTTTGTTGGAGGGTTTGATATTTTGCAAGATTGGCAAAAGAGGTACCATGAAGGGCTGAAGAAAAATGGGAAAGAAGTCTATTTGGTTGAGTACCCAAAAGTAATTCATGGGTTTTATGTAATGCCTGAATTACACGAATCTTCTTTGATGATTGATGAGATTAGAGAATTTATTAAAAAACAAACGCCTAATTTATAGGATTTTCTTGGTATTACAAGTTATTGTGAATGTTCTTGCAATACTAATCAAGCATTATATACTTTTCTTTTGGTAGATATCAAGCATTATACTTTCAAATGTATGCATGCATGCATGCATTCATTCTACGTGTCTTCAAAACTTTCTTGCCATTTATCCAACTATTTGCGGAAGGCTATGCGTTGCTAATCATTAAGATATAGCTATTGCAAGGGACAAAAAATCTTGATTATTTGCTAAAGGAGTCCTTCGCAAAATAGTTGTATTGTATCCCTAGCTATTCTCTATCGGTCCATCCACGTCCCTCGCTAATATGTGAATATGTAATTGTTTTTATTAATTTTTTTTTCCATATTTCAATTTCGAATATCACTTGTGTTGGGGTTATAAACCAAAGTCACACATTGAAAAATTAAGAGAGAAATACCTTAAATATAAGGTGTTCACCTAAATACATTAGTATGAGATCTTTTGGGAGGAGGCCAAAAATAAATCCGTGCGGGTTTGGCGCAAAACGGACAATATCATACTAATGTAGAGTTAAGTGACGTTTGCCAGTTCCAACAACTTGTAATTTTCAAAAATATCTAATAAAAATATTTGACTTTCATATATAAATTAAGAATCTTAACAAGTCACTTAAATTAACAAAATTACATGGACAATCACTCGTTGCAAATGTATATATACATAATATTTACCAAATTTGTTAAGCATTTGTAACAATAAATATCTAAAAATATCCTAAGATCCATTCTAAAAGAACAAAAAAAAAAATCAAGTCATGAATATGTTAGGGCTAGGTATGACCAAAAAATACCCCTGGATGGGTGATTGAATGTATCAATATATTAGCTTGTCACAACTATTATTGTTGCAATAAACATGTAAACAAAAAATTAAAGATTCAGTTAAACAAAAATAAGTTCCAAGGGCCCTAAACACTTTTTTTCCTTATAAAAAAGTTGGGAATTATCTATATGCAAGCCTAAGCCATCCGCTACAAAGTGGGCTTTTGATGAGGTTGGAGCCAGGCGAAATTTACATAATAAAATGGGATTTTTCTCCTTTTGGCGTGAAAGGCCAAAAAAATTAGTAATTAGGGGCTACAGTAAACAATATTACGTAAATGGTGTGTCAGAAAACGGCAACATAAGTTGCTATTTTCTAACATCGTGGGTCCCACCTTGAAACAACATTGGGTTGTCGGAAAATGGCAACCTAAATTGCCGTTTTCCGACTTTTATATATATTTTCTTTTGTAACCAAGGCGCAAAACGGTGCAGTTTTGCGCCTTGGTTTGGACATAAAGGTAAGACCCACTGTCAAAAAATGGCAATCTAGGTTGACGTTTTCTAACCTTTTAATTTTTTTTTTTTAAACAAAGGCGCAAAACGGTGCCGTTTTGTGCCTTGGTTTGAATACAGACCGCGTGGGACCCACTGCCAAAAAAGGACAACCTAAGTTGCCGTTTTCTGACTTTTTATTATTTTTTTTAAAAAGCGGGTCAAAGGCTGCAACGCACAATTTTTACTGTGCGCTGCAGCACATCAGACCCTGGCTTCACGGGTCTGCAAAGAGTTTAATTTATAATATATATATATATATATATATATATATATATATATATATATATATATATATATATATATATATATATATATAATTTGGCTTTAAAAAGCCAAACCTCTCCTTCATTTCACCATTTCATTTCTTTTGTTTCGTTGCATACTTAGTTTTGTTTCTTCTTCAGTTTTCATTTACGCTTCTATATTTCAACTCCCTTAAAATTTCAATATTTCACTTATCTAATCTCATTTTAATTCAGCCACTATCTCCTTATTTTGTTCAAGATCAAACTAAAAGAATTATCATGTGATGTTAATTTTAAAATATAGTTAAAATTTAAAATTATTTTTTACGACTAATTTGATTTTGATTTTTAAATTGCATTAATTTTTAAATATAATTACAATCAATATATTAAAGGTCAGTTATTATGATTTTATTTATTTTAAAAAATAAAATTTGTTTATGCAACAGTTAGTAAATTTCTCATGCGACTTCATTTAATTGATTTATAAATTTTTTTCATACTATGAAACATATAATATGTTTGAAAACGTAATTGATTATTGATTTTATGTTATTATGTCGGTTGTTATATTGATATTAAAAAATGTGATATTTATAGTGAATGCATATATTTTAATTATTTGATGATAAATCAGTATGAAAATAGTTAATTATATAAAAAAAATATATTATATATTAAATTGTGAAAATAAATAAAAGCGAAAAATAAAAAATTTAGTTGACTATATAACAGTTATTTTTATGAATTTCATATTATAGATGGCGAACACGTATTTAGCACCAAGAGCAATGATGAGTGATATCGCAAAGGCAATTATCAAAAGAAAATGAGATGATTTGTACAACTGCCGTGTTGAAAAAAGAATGACTATATGCGATCATATCATCAAAATAAGTAAAAAATTACAACATATTATTATACAAGGATATCCTATGACGGAGGTAAAGAAGGTTAAGGCTATTTGGATGACACTACCATTAACTTATTTGTGATCTATCATGAAAATTTGGAATATGCCTCATGTAACAAAATATGAGGAATTAGTTCTCATATTTGTCAAAGATGTAATTGGAATAAGTGAAAAGAATTTGTTAAAAGTTAGGGATACAATGCCACTGTCTCAAAGTGCTTATTGTTGGTGGTATAATTATAATAGATGGCCTAAATATTATGTCCATTAGAACATAAATAAAATTAAGCATGTATGAATAAAAATGTCAGTTGTGTTAAAACAGTAATTGCATTGTTGTTTTAAGTGTTTTATATTAATTGTCAATAAATGATGTCATCTTTTTTATTTGTATCACATAATAATTTACGAAATAAAGTATAATATGTAGTCGAAAGTTGTATAATAAAACGTTGATGATGTATATATAAAATAATTTAAAATAATTATAACAACAAATAAAATTAGTATGAATAAATATAAGCTAAACAGTTAAATAAAAAAAATTTAATAAGTCATTTAACATGTATGATGTCAAAATTTATCCAGGTTTTGACATGGATCGACATATAGGAGCTGTAAGAATAAATTCGGGTCCTATTAATAGGGAATTGCTTACACTTTAAGGGATACACCGATCTGACGCAATATGCAATAATTCAGTAATTTCTTAGTTATAAATATATATTAAATGAGAAGTTTTAATTTATTTTTTTAAGTTTACTTTATGATTTGACTTGTTTTATTTATACTAAAGGTTGAGAGGGATTTGTTGAGGACAAGAAGGTGTAGTGTAGAGAACACTATACATCTATTGACCAGAGAATTTTACCTTATGTAAGGGCAGCTAGTTTGGTTGGAGTAGTCAATATTGGTGTTACATATTTAGATTGAATTTTAATCACCTCGCTTATTGAGAGGTGCCGACCTTAAACACACACATTTCATCTGACTGCAGTGAAACGACAATTACCCTTCAAGATATTGGAATTTTGACAGGCTTACCAATTGATGGTGAACCTGTGACCGAAAAAATAAATATGGATTGGTCAGCAATTTGTCATGATCTACTTGGAGCAGTTCCTCTTAAGAATGATATGCCGGGAGGGGAAGTGAAATTAACATGGTTGGATGCAACTTTTAGCGAAGTGCCTGACAATGTAACGCTTGAAGTGATACGCCAGCATGCTCGTGCGTGGATGCTGAGATGTTTTGACGGAATGTTATTTGCATCACAAAATTTATCATTTAATTTGTCCACTTAATGTTCCTACCTCTTGTAGAGGATTTGAAATCCGTTGGCCAATACAGTTAGGGGTCAGCATGTCTAACTTGGCTGTATAGAGATCTTTGCAGGGCCACGCGTCCTGATGCAAAACGAGTTGTTGGCTATCTGTAACTCTTATAAATGTGAGCATAGGAAAGACTTCCTGAATTTAGGCCTGAACATATACATCTATACATGATAAACCAAAGCATGCCTTATGGATTCAGGTATCACTAGTATATTAAAAATAAATTAATTTTTTTGAAATTGTAATTTACAATAATTAAACGTTTTTTGAACGTGATGTTAGATTAGGTGGGACAACAATTGGACATGCGTAACATTCACATTTATAGGATGGATACGAATACATATCGAGAAATCTTAAATACGCAGTCTACTGAACAGGTTCGTAGTAAAATATTATACATAATACGTTTAGTTTACAGCTATCTATTATTTAGTAAATAATAATTATTATTAATTTATTTTGCAGTTTGAGTGGGAGCCTTATAATAATATAATCCATTTGCTCCTAGATTATTGCAAAAGTGGTCAGTCTTGCTGGATGTCTACTATTCCACTCATCTGCTTCCATATAATTGAGTGGCACCATCTAGATAGAGTGATGAGACAGTTTAGTTTTAACCGACCAATTCCTTGTCTACCCATGGTGCAAAATAACTTACGTTCGATAGACTTGCAGGGTCAAAATCAGTTGAATTGGGCTGCAAAATTTTCAGCACTCATAAATTAGTGGAACAACCGTCACAACCGGGTTGTTGTGGGCCAAGAGCCTAGGCATCAATTAAGTAATCAATCAGAATACATGCAATGCTATGTACAATGCACGAGACGTTGGATAACCCCCAGTGGAGTCTCCCGTGCAGCAACTGTAAGTATTTCATTCATGGTTATTTTACTTTATGAAATAGAATTTCTCAAATTTAACCACATATTTTTGGCTTTTAATTATAAATTTATTTATTTTAGGCTAATGGCGTCGAAAGATTAGTACATGAAGAAGGTGATTCCTGAATGAACCGAAGGATAATGGAAAGCATAACTGGTGCAATCAGTCATGACAATCGATTATTAACTAATTATCTTTGGCAGCCCAGTCCAAATCCAATCAACATAGCACCGATGAAAACCCAGTTTCAAGACTTCCGAACACAATGATATCAGAGGGGGATGATTGATAGGCGTGCGAGTGTCCCGAATAGATATTATGATCCAAATGTAATGCAGATTCCAGCACCAATGTCATGGCCTTTTCGTGACATTCAATCTCCGCATAAACAATGTGCAACACAAATTCCAGGCCTAAATATTTTATCCTACGAAGTCGGGTCAACGAGTTATAATCAGGCTGATGTAGGTGGTTCAAGCTATCAACATACAGGGATACCCATGTCTTCTAATTTCGCTCAGACACCTAGTGATTACTGTGTACCAGCATTCAATACTGATCCTTAATCATCACTTGCTGTATCTCAACACGATTTTTTTTAAAGTATATTTGGTAGAAATGAAGAACCTAACATACAAGGAAACGAAGGACAAGCGCCATTATTTTCTAATTTCTACAATGATGTACTTAGTGCTGATTCAAGATCGAGTAAGGGACGGTCCGAACAAACGACTACAGCTAAATCTGAGGTTGACCATGAGTTAGGTGGTGAAGGAACAAGCGATGCACAAGATGATCAACCACACCGAATGTATCCTGGTCGACGTAGTAGGCTGACTAGATGTGGTATAGGATCACATCTTTTCCATTAGCTATCATGCTTGAAAATGTTTATTTATTTTGTTAATACCTACAAGTTCATATAGATATTTTGTATTAATTAGTATGAAGTTGACCGTATTATTATTATTATTATTATTATTATTATTATTATTATTATTATTATTATTATTATTATTTATTGTGCTTGGTCGGGGTCCAAATTGACAATTCAAATAGTTTCATATATTACTAAATTAAATAATATGTCAATATATAATTTTACATGTCAATATAGTTTCATATATTACAAAATTCGGACAACTAAAAATTTATTACAAGTATATGAAACTACATAATTCAAGGATAGCTTAATTAATGTATAATCGGACGGACCAGCCAAGTTTGGGCATGTCTTTCATAATTGCCATTTTTTAACATATTCTTTTTCAAAAATATCCTATCTTCTACTTACCAATTCTAACTTAAACTCCATTTGTTTTCAAATAAGATTTTCTTTCAATTGCTTATGCATTCTTCAATTTTTCATCAGCTCTATTTATGAGATTCTATAATTTTACCAACTTAATTTCTTAAATCCATAAATACAAATTGTTTAGTTAAAGATCTAATTAATCCATCTGTGATTTTGTATCCATACCATATCATTGATTTATAAAGAGATTTAGTAGATTTTGTTTTTATTTCTTACACAATCCATTTTTAATCATTAATTTCTAATAATTATAAACATGTAATCTTCTTAAACAATTGATTTTTAATTGATATTTGATGTTATGAATGATTATTATTATTTTAGCTATATGCTGGTACAACTTCTTTGTTTCTTATTTTCACTAAAAATTAATTGCATACCACTTGTTTGATAAAATTTTTGTGCAAAACTAGTAGCGTACTACTTTAATACAATGTACACAGGGCTATACCTGGTCACGTTTGGTTCGCTGTATTGTATTAACTTGTATAATATTAGTTTGTGTAGTATTAGCATGTATAGTATTAGCTTGTGTAGTATTAACCTGTATTATATAATATACAGTGTTTGATATAATATTATATTAGTCTGTAATATTTTATACTGTATTTAGTGAGTAATAGTGTATTGTATTATTTTTAAGCAAAATTAAAATATTTTTAATGTTATCAATTTAGACCAAAAAAAAATGATTGTAAAATATAATTTTTCATACATACATCACATTTTTTTAAAAGAAAGTGCACAAATTTCTTGAAATATAAATATATATTAGTAGATAAATTAACAATTAAACAAACAACTTAATTAATAACATTCAATTACATAATTTGGAATATATTAACAAGTGTGCTACAATATTAATTCTATGCATGGTTCAATAATAAATCAAAATAAATAAACTTCATCATTATTATTTTAGACATAATCCAAATAATCAATAAATGCAAAAAGTTCATATATATCTTTGTGAAACATATCAGTAGATTTTGCAGGTAATGATGATAAGTATGTATCTCCAATGCTACAATCCACAGCAGCAACCTTAGCTTCCTGGCCATTTGTCAGCTGGCTAAAACAAGATGCTTGTAGAGCTAATTCAAAAGCCTTTTGCAGATTATCCCTAGACGAACCCAAGTCCCTTGCTTGCTTTAGCAAAAACCGTCCAAGATTCTGATTCTCCAAACCTGATTTTGAGTCATCCACTCCATTCTATAACTTTGAACCTCTCAGCGGAATCCTCCGCTTTTTTGTTAATTTGATACACAACCAAAGAAATCCCTATTCGATCTTTTCCAACATGAAACAAAAGAACTCACTTATTAACTCGGCAACAAGCAAACATGCCAATAGCACAAACTAATAAAAAGCCAAGAAAACAACACAAATCCACAAATGAAAACAACAGAAAAAATAAAATCTAAAAGGACAAAATGGCAAAATCCATTAACTTATAGTTGACTGCTCCAAAAATAGATTAAAAAAAAAGCATAATCTATAGAAACAAAAATATACTACAAATGAATTGAATACCTCAAAGACCAGCCATATAACCAACAATTAACAATATATCCATCAAATTAATTCAACATTTAACATGAGATGCAAATGAACCCATCCAACCAAAAAAAAAAAGGTACCTTTCTCTTGTTTCAGAAATGCCCTAATCAACTTCAAGCAAATCCTCCAAACACGATCTGGAAAATCTTTGATTTCTGGAGAATTTGAAGGTATGCCGCAGATACCCAGGAAACAAAAAGCAAAAACCAATAAGGAGGACGAGTGAAGAGTAAAAAGACCCATAGAAGAATTTCAAAGTTGACACTAAAAGCTCAATTAATCTTGCGAAACAAAAAGAAAGGCCAGCAATTCCATGAATCAGAAACCATCATTTAACAAAAATACTGGAAAAATCAATATGAATTGCCTACCATCGAAGAAAGGAACGCCATCTAGAAGGAGCTAAATGCGGATGAGGAACGCAGCTAAAGAGAGGAAGAGGGACTGAAACTAAAAGAGAAAGTGAAAGAGGAGAAACGGCGGCAGCGACCGGCGCTGGTCGAGGAAGTGTGTAAGTTGTATTTATGTATTAAATAAACCCATAGGTAAGGGGTGTATTATTTTATGTTGTTCACGTGTACAATACGGGAAAGCAAACATAGCCTTAATACAGTGTATACGGGCTATACCTACAATGTATATATACAGAGAGTACTGTATATACATAAAGGGTATATAATGTATACACACACGGTATATAATGTATACATAAAGGGTATACAGCGTATACACACATAGTATACAATATAGACATAATGAATATACATTATATATATACACGGTATATACAATATATACACATACAGTATATAGTGTATACATACCCAGTATACGGTATAC
The DNA here is from genome assembly GCA_947683425.1 of Excoecaria cochinchinensis. Classification (NCBI taxonomy): domain Eukaryota; kingdom Viridiplantae; phylum Streptophyta; class Magnoliopsida; order Malpighiales; family Euphorbiaceae; genus Excoecaria; species Excoecaria cochinchinensis. The sequence goes on from CANTUQ010000092.1 coordinate 38,736,974, forward strand.
AGTATATACATATAGACAATACAGTATGTACAGCGTATATATATTATTGTGTTAATAGTACATTAAATCACTTATCATTTAAATTTAGAAATTGATGCTTTTTGATTGAAAACAGCCAATGAATAATATAATAATATTAATCCAATGTAAAAGAAACTAGAATGCTAAAAAAATTCAAATTATCCAAAATTCTTTCTACATAAGGATTATACATTATAATTGATGAAGTAATATGAGTTGAGAAAAAAATCACCATTGACCCTCCAAAGAAAACCAAGAACATCAAAATCGATATCACAAAATCAGCATATTGATGGTCTTCTTAATTTATACAACTTCAATTCCCATTTCTCCTTCTATTCCTTTTTCTCTAACTATAATCTTTGCTTGTGTTCTTAAAAAATCATTGAATTCTCTATTTTCTGTTTCTCCAATGTTTCTATTTTATTATCTTTAGTAAAAATGCCTTCAACATTGAACTTGACAATTTAAGAGTTGAAAATCAACCAAATCCACATATCAGCAATACAGCTAACAAATCATCAAGAAAAGGACAAAAAATATAAAAGTCAGCAACATTTTTACCCTAATTTGACACTTATTGAGGATATATATACATATAGGTATACAATGTATACTCCTATGTATAACTTATGAATTTCATTTGAAATCATAAGCTAATAGCCTTCTACTCAAAAAAAAATAATATGAAAATATAATGAAACAGAGAGTTTTATAAATGAAATAGTCTACAATTGCTTGATTCAACTGATACTAGATAAAAGTCTTGCAATTGATACCAAAAACAACAAAAATCGTCACAAATTTCTTCCTCAAGCATTATGTTGAACGCTTAGTAGACATATATTCTCCTTAACTTAATTTTCCAATCTAGTCATGCAAAAACTCAACTAAGTAGGCAAAAAACTAACCTTGCCAATCAATGCAAGGCCAATTCACAACAGCCTTTAACACATAAATAAATCAAGTTCGTACATTTAAGATTCACAAAAACAATAAAAAAAATTCATAGAAAATAAATAAAGGGAAATAAATCAAGCAGGAAAAATACCAAAGGCGATTTTAATATCAAAATAAGCAAATAATCAATCAAATATAAAAAGAAAAAATATCTCGCAGCACTACAAGAAACAAGGGATTTCCCGACGGAAATTCCCGACGGAAAATAAGGAATTTCCGTCGGGAAACTAAATTCCCGACGGAAATTCATTCCGTCGGGAATTTAGTCGTAGCTAAAATTTCCCGACGGAAATTAAATTTCCGTCGGTAAATTTACCGACGGAAATTTAATTTCTGTCGGCAATTCCCGACGGAAATTAATTTCCGTCGGTAAATTTGCCGACGGAAATTTAATTTCCGTCGGGAAATGTTACAATTTCCCGACGGAAATTAATTTCCGTCGGGAATTGCCGACGGAAATTTAATTTCCGTCGGGAAATTTGCCGACGGAAATTTAATTTCCATCGGGAAATGTTACAAATTAAAAAAAAAATAAAAATAACAATACAAATTAACATAAATAAATAATAATAATAACAATACAAATTAACATAATAATGATAATATTAATTAAGGTACAAATTTTACTGATTTTAATTTAATAATAATAACATGTTGAATAATAATAATAATAACAACTAAAATTAACACAACTTCTTAATAACAATACTAATAATATATTTACTTAACATACCCATTAAATAATAACAATAATAATTAACACAACTACTTAATAAAAATTATAATAATCATAATAATAATTAGGATAAATATTTAATAATACTAATAACAATACCAATTAGCATACCCAATTAACAATAATAATAATAATAATAATAACTAAAATTAACACAACTTCTTAATAAAAATAATAACAATAACAATAACAATAACAATAATAATAATAATAATAATAATAATAATAATTAACACAACATTACAATAATAATAATAATAATTAAGATAAATATTTAATAATACTCATAATTATTATAATTAACATATCCATTAAACAATAATAATAATAATTATACTAATAATGTTAATAATAATAATTAAATTTATAATTAATAGATAAAGAAATAAAAAAGAAATAAAAACATAATATTATACCCATTTTACTTGAACAGCAGCAGCAACCACCGCAGCTCGCCGGCCGGAGGCACCACAGGCGACGGAACGGCAGGGGGAGGCGGAGGTCCACGCGTCGCCGGCCGCAGCACCCACCGCGAGGGAGATCGGGGGCGGGGGGGGGGAAGGGAAATGGTGAGAGGGGAGCGGGCGCCTGAGGGATCGGGGGCGGGGGGGAAGGGAAATGGTGAGAGGGGAGCCGGCGCCTGAGGGGACGGGGAGGGGGAGATCGGCGCCAGGGAGGGGAGGGGAGGGGAGGGAAGGGAGGGAGGGGGAGAAGCGCCGGCGGTCGGCGGCGGCTGGGCAGAGGGAGGAGAGACAGTGGCGAGGAGAGGGAGGAGAGAGAAAGAGAGAGAAGAGAGAGAGAGAGAAAAAAGAGGGAAAAAGGTAATTTAATTTAACTTTAGCGACGGAAAAAATCTTCCGTCGCTAAAAATGAGAGGGAAAGGAAATTGTTTATATTTAGCGACGGAAATAATATTCCGTCGCTAAAAAGAGAGGGAAATGAAATTTTTTTACCTTTAACGACGGAAAAATATTCCGTCGCTAAAAATAGCGACGGAAAATGGCGACCGTCGCTAATTTTAGCGACGGTTTTTTTATTCCGTCGCAATTTTAGCGACGGATTTTTTTTCCGTCGCTAAAAATATAATTAATTTTTTTTTTTAATTTTTTCAGCGACGGAAATTAATTTCCGTCGCTATTTTTAGCGACGGTTCCTAAGAACCGTCGCAAATATCGGTCGGCAATTTTGGTGGGAAATTTTGGCGCCATTTTTAGCGACGGATTTTATTTTTCGTCGCTATTTACCGACGGAATTTAATTTCCGTCGCTAAATAGCGACGGAAGTTAAATTCCGTCGCAATTTAGCGACGGAAATGACTCCGTCGCTAAATTTCCGTCGCTGTTGCCCCTTTTTCTTGTAGTGCAGAAATATATGGTGGCTTTGACGCCTTTAATAACCAATAGCCGAAAAAGAAAGTGACGAAAGAGAGGGAAAACACCATTTGAGGCTAAAATCCAAAGAAAATTATATATAGGAAAATTTTGATCAATGTTAAGCGAGGTGAAGAAAAGAGAAGATAGAATGAGAACACGACAAATTTGATAATAGAATTTGCTATCAAGAATAAAAAGAGTATTTTTGAAATAAACATATTCATATAAATGAAATGGATTATTTTTGAAAGTTAAAAATGCAATTATGAAACTGGAAAAAAACTATGTAGCAATTTTAAAAACTAAAATTAAAAAGGTGGTAATTTATGGAATTTCCTCTAATAAAATACATGTCCAAGCTCCAAGTACCTAGTTGTATGCCCAGATCTAGTTTAGAGTATTTACTAAGTGAGGATCTCTTTGATCCTGCACAAAGAATATAGAGCAACCAGTCGTCTGTTAACCAATGGTGAACGGTGTCGTAGGCATCTGGTCTCTTATTCTTCTTGTGCCATTTGTTGTCTTGATGAGGAATGTCTTCCATGTTACTCGTGATTGCATTTCTGGTAGTGCTGTTTGCAAAAAATTACTTAAGAGCAAGGGATTCGCCTCATTTTTTTTGCAGCTGATGTCTCTCTTCAAGAATGATTGGAAAATAATCTAAAGGGTAGGGCTGTGCAGAACTGGACCAAATAAATTTTGGTATGTTTGGTTCGATTTTTTTGATTTTAAACCGAAATTAAATTTCGGGCAGTTCGGTTCGGTTCTTAAAATTAAAAAACCAAATTAACCGAAGCGATCGAATTATCTAAACTCACCGTTTTGCCCTTTATATATATATATATATATATATATACACACACACGAAATAAAAAGAAAAAAAAAAAAAGAAAGAAAACAGAGGCAGAAAGAAGAAGGCAAAACAAGAGAAAGAGAAAGAGAGATGGCAAGGCAGGGATAGAGCCCCACTTGCGCCAGCGACGACAAGACAGCAGCCCTACGCCATCGCCATTTCGCCCATCACAGCCCCATCGCCGTCCCCCTTCTTCTTCTCCTTCTTCTCTCCAATCAATACTATAAAGTTTCACTTCAAACTTAATAAGATTTAAAGCTACTTCATGAGAGCAAGATCAAGAAAACCATCACCTAACCGAAGAAATCAAATCAAAGGTGGACACGAGAATAGAAAATTACTAGATTGCAAGTAAATTAAATTTTACATTTCCCAAATCCAAAATTAATAGTTGCTATGTAAGTCCAGTAGTGTCATCGTGGCAACCACCGCCACCAACAGCAGGTGCCAACTGCATCACGTTGTCACCAGCCACCACCAGCTCCACTTCCCTCTAGCCATTGCAACTCTACTCCTCCGTGGATAGTCATCTCTTTCTTCTCTACATTCTGCCATTTTCTCTCTCCTTCAACCGAAATCTTTTGACAGATTTTTCGACCAATCTCGATGGAATCTAATGGCACGGCTACTATTAGGAGCTTCTTGATGTCAAGACGAAGAACATGATGTCCTCCAATCATCCCCACTCATGGCAGAGAGGCACATCAATGAAAAGAGAGAAAAAAAAAAAAGAGAGAGAAATAGAGACTGAAAGTGAAAGAAAAAAGGAAACCATGATTTAAAAGCAAAAACCAATTGAACCGAACCAATGGAAATTAATTCGATCTATTCAATTTTAGCCCTAAATATTTCGGTGTGCAATTCATTTCTTTTATATTAAAAAGTTCAATTTTCGATCTATTCAGTTTGATCCAAAATCAAACCGAACCGACCGTTTGCACAACCATAGGGTAATTTTTCTTGCTTCTCTGATTTGAGATTGTATTATGTGTTAGTTTTGTTTGTTTATATATATATATATAATATGAAATGTATCAGTTATAATATCTGTGGCTAGGTAAAATTGATTTCCGGATTTATAAAATAAAAAATATGAAAATGAAAATTTTCAATATCCCACATCATTCACAGATACTTGAATCAAGTTTTTAAAAAATTGATCACTTGAGTAAACAAAATAGCATTACATTAAAGACTAAAATGTCAAAAAAATTTAAAATCCAAGGTCTGGAACTATGCTAGAAAAGATAATAAAACAAAAACAAGTCTTTTCCCAATTTGATATTAAATATAATCTAAATGCTTTACTCGTCCCAGCCAGTGGCAGGAGGTACAGATGCGGGAGGAGCTGTAAATTGCGGTGGTGGAGCTGCAGCATCCCATTCTGTAGTTAAACCACCTGAAGCTAAAGCCAATTAAAGACAGATCAGAAAAATGAATAAAGAAATAGCATTACAAAAAAGGGAAAAACAAAGAAAAAATGGTAAATTTTGGCAGATAATAAAAACATAATTCTAATTGAGTTCCAGGATATTGAATAACTTGTTAATGCTTACCTTGTTCTGGGTACGAGGTGGCAGCTGGAACAGCAGCAATAGGTGGTTGAGCTGCGTCAACAGTCCACTGACTATCGGCAATTTGGTTACCCCACTCACCAGTAGAGAGCGCAAAATCAGCAGAAGGAAGTGCATAATCTGCGACTGGTACTGCTTCCTCCTCTTCCTGTTGCTTGGTTTCTTCAGGTTCCCTGTAGAAAAACAAGTCAACCTGCACAGAAATTCAAAAAATAGTGTGTGAGGTAATTGCAGAAACAAATACTGATGGCCATGTTCAGCCAAATAATGCAACCTATGGAGGCAAAGGCATCAATAATTTCATCTATTTAAGCATTATTATGAAACGTATATACTCAAGTCCAATTTCAAGTGTAAAATTAATCCAATAACATGCACTTACCATAACATCCCAATGGTGACCCTGAGGAATAGTGCCACGCATCTGCAGAACCATTCTTGCCAACAGCCAAAAGAGGCATCCAATACTGTGCTTCCCTTTGTTATTAGCAGGAATGCCAATATCCACATAACGCATAGGAGAGTCAGTGTCACAGAAAGCAATGGTTGGAATATTTCCAAGAGCTGATTCCTTGATCGGCTACAAGATGCAATATAAAACAATAATTAAACCACTTAGTAAAAAAATACTGGAAACATAAACTCAAGGTCATCAATAAAGTAATATCACCTGGTGATCAGTCCTTGGATCAGTAAGGATCAAGAGACGAGGCTCATTGAATGACGTCTGGAGCTGGTTAGTGAATGTACCAGGAGTGTGCCTTCCAGCAATAGCATGAGCACCAGTGTACTGGGCAAACTTCAGGACAGCTCTTTGACCATAAGGCCTTGCAGACTGGACAATGATGTCCTTAGGGTTCTCAATGGCAACTATAACTCTTGCAGCCATTTGAAGTTTTTCCCAAGTCTTCCCAAGATTGATGATATAAATACCTACAAGATGAACACTGGCGATTGTGACTATCATCCATAACATATCAAGAATACAATAAACCTCAGGATTTAGAAAAGCAAGACCAAAAGGCATGAGCTAAAAGGATTTAAATAAACACATCTATTTGATGCACATGTAGCATAGTGATTAAAAAAAATGCCAAAAACAATTCATTTATAAGTAGTTATCTATAGATAGATGTACAGAACAGCATTCTGTACAAAGAAACAAACAACATTTCCCCACACGCCACTAAAAGTAACACTGACTATTTCAAACAATCAAAATTTCTTTCCAAGACAATTGGAAGAATCCAATTTGAAAATATAAATCTCTTATATTCACAAGGCTAGTACTCTGAAGTCTAAATTCATGTAATTAACCACAAACAACTGCACAAAAATAAGAAAATTGAACAACTTTTCAGGTTACATCAAATAACAAACTGAAAGCAATTACTTCCACGTACTATTCAGATGCCCAAAATCATTAAGTTAAGGAAATGATTGCTAGCAGCCAAAACTTAAAGCAATATTTAAGAATACTATTAAATTCTGAAAAAGCACCTAGCAAGCATAACTTAAAAGCATCAAGGACCAATTTTTTACCATCAGAATTAAATTAAAAAAAAGGAGTTATAATGTCAAGATAATCAAGCAAGAAGATGAATATTTGCAGCCAGCTGACATGCTACAGATCTATGATCTCGTAATAAGTTCCTAATAATCCCATAATGCAATTCCAAACATCAAGATAGAAAACAATTTTGGAGAATCATAAAAATAGAATACCATCATTGCGGCGCTTGAAAACATAACGTTCCATCTGGAAGTCACAGTTCTTGGTGCCGAGGTGGACTTCGGCAGCCAACATCATTTGAATATCCAACTCCTTTTGGGACAAAGCCCGTGCCGTCGCTGCTGCTGTACCTGTGGCCATGGCTTCTGCTCAAGGGTTTCAGGGGACGGAAGGAGGAGGAGATAGAAAGAGAGTGAGAAAGAGTTGTTAGGGTTTTATTTAATCCTGAGACACAGAGGAGGAGGCACTTAGGGTTTTTAAGGCCCACATTACAGACTGGGCTTGGGCTCAGCTGACGAACAAAATAAAAAGCCTGGATTCTACCCACCACCACCAGTTATTTGGGAGGGGGGGGCGGCGTGTGCGAAATCCGATTTAAACCGAAAAAGCGAACTAAGTTGGCCCATTTATTATTTTTGGTTCAATTTTATGGTTTTTCAGTTTGATTGGAATTTGGTGTCTGAAAAACAGCAAAATTTAGTTCAATTACAGTTTCAGAATGTCAAAACCGGAAAAAACAAACTGATAGGGCTTGCGTTCAGCTGCATCTCAAAATGAAAAGCTTGAATTCTACCCATCACTAGTTATTTAAGGAGTGCCAATTGTTAAATATCATTTCTTTTTTTCTTCTCTATTATTATTATTATTATTATTATTATTATTGTTTTACTAGTATCAATAGACCTAGCAATTGGATCGGATGTTTTTGAATTTTTTTTCGGTTTCGGATCCTCATTTTCTAGATTGAGTTACTTTTTTTTGGACATATTTGGATTGAATTTTGAATCACAGTTATGATCGAGTAAAATCAAAAATCAAACCAAACAATAAACAATTCAATATATTTTATTCAATTTAATTAGATCGATTTTAAAATAGAAATTAAATTATATTGATTCCAATTTTAGCATCCAAAAACCGTTCAAAAACTGAATTCACCGAACTATTAGTAAAATTACATCATTTTGTACCCTTTTATATATTTATCTATATAAAAATCCTTTAACCCTATTTTTTTAATGTTTATGTATCGCCTTTCTCTCTCAATTGGTAGAAGAAATCATGAATTAAATTAAACTTTGGAATTCTAATTACAAGAAAAAGTTTTACTAAAAAAAGGAGGAGGACGCATTTTTTCTAGGTTTGAGATGCAATAATTTGATGAGAGAAAAATCGAAATAGCAACAGCGACACAATTTGGTGGATGAGCTGCGAGCAGTAAAATAATAGTAGATTAGAGATGGAGCAAAGGAATATTGACAAATGCGAAAAACATAAATCGTGAAATACAATATATATTATATCCACTTAATTATTATTTTTCGTTTCACTTTTTTTTTTTATTTTCCTTTTATCTTTTCTTGTTCAAAACTTAAACAATTAGCCATTTTTTTTCTTTTTTTTTTTTATTAAATCTAATTTTTATATGAAAAATAGGATGAGAATATTAATAAAATGGTGTAGTTATGACATAAATAAAATTTAATTAAAAAAATTGGATCACCAGTTCGAGCTAGGTCAAATCAGGCTTCAAGTATTTTCGGATAAGTTTTTTGGATTTTTAATTTGGGTCAGGTTCAATCTAATTTTTTTTAATCTTTTTAATTTGATTCATTTAGATTCAGGTTACTATTTTCAGTTCGGGTAAAATTTTCAAGGTCTAGTGGTCAGGCTGTGCTTTAGTTAATAGCATGTAAGAAAAACTTTTTCATGTAAGAGTAAACGCATCAATAGGCGGGTTGATTTCACCTATGGTCACTCAACTTATCACTTATCGCGCAAAAGTAACCGACTTTTTTTTTCTTACTTAAATGTCACTGGACTTTTAACATTATTGCACAAAAGTCATGTTGACCGGAATCCGGCGACGACTCTTGCCGGATTGATAAGTTCAACAAATGCTACATTTAAATTAATTTCACTCACGGTCATTAGACTTATCATTTATCTCGCAAAAGTAATTAATTTTTTTTTTCAATTTAAATGTTACTGAACTTTTAACATTTTTGCAAAAAAGTCATCAATCCGGCAAGGGTCGTCGCCGGATTCCGGTCAATATGACTTTTGTGTAATAATGTTAAAAGTTCAGTGACATTTAAGTAAGAAAAAAAAAGTCGGTTACTTTTGCGCGATAAGTGATAAGTTGAGTGACCATGAGTGAAATTGACCCATCAATAGGCACTTCAACTTACCATTAGACTTTATTTTGACAAATAAACTCTAAGGGTATGTTTGGTAAGAAGGTTTGTATTGTAATGTAATTAACTTAGTAATCAATACTTTATTTGTTGATGTAAAATATTTATATCGTATTGTAATGTTAAATACATTAGTAATACTCAATGCTTTTATGAATGTATTTTTTAATTTCTTCAAATTATATCGTATTTGTCATTACAATTCAGCTCCTTCACTTTGCTATCTCTTTTGCCTCCTTCACCTCTACCGCCGGCCTCACCTCACCATCGCTGGTCTCACCACTATCGGAATCACTGTAATGGCCGCAATACCGGATTAGCTTTGAATAGTATTTTCCGATGGTAAATAGTGCACCCGGAACAGAAATTGTACCAAGAGGCGAAAAATATTTTATTTGACTATAAAAAATATTAGTCATGGTGAGTTCAGTGATAAAATTTAAAGTGAAAATGAAATTAAATAGGTCTCAAAAAATCAAAAATAAGAAAAATCTTAGGCCGTATATAGGGATCCCGGTTTGACTTATGTTTGACTGGACTTCTAAAAATAGTACATGACCTCCAAAAATTATTTTGAGGGTATGAATAAGTTTAGAATAATATTCAGAAATTTTTGGTAAATAAAAATTAATTTTACGATAACAGTGAAAATTACCGAATCGGACCGATTAGGTGAGCCAGTCCCGGAAATGATTTTCAATTGGGCTGAAAATTTTTGTGGAGGCTTAATTAATTATTTGGGAAATTTTGGAACTAGTTTGGAGTGAATTGGAGTTTGGGAAGGGTAAAAATTAATTTTAGTTTGATTAATTGGCTATTAGATTAAAATAGGCTTATAATTAGGTCCAACCGCTTTGGTTGGACCAGCCCAGCCCAAAAAATAAAATAATTATATAAAAAATAAGTTGATAATTATAAATATAATTATATTTCAATACATGTATATAATCTAATCAAATATAAGAATGTATTAATATTTACATTACATTACTAATGTAAACAAATATAGTAATGGCAATTATAATTATATTACAATACAATACATTTGTTAATCCATTACAATCTCCATTAAATTACAATACAATCCCTCTTACCAAACATAGCCTAAAAGTTACCTATCAAGCACCCATACTATGCTATTTGACGATAACAAATTAACACCAAAATATATATCTGTGAATGGAGAGAGATGCATTTTTTTTTGGTAGTATAAGCTGGAAAGATAAAATCATATACTATGTGATAGTTTAGGTGATTCTAATTAATTTAAATATGGTTATTCTTATTAATAAGTTATAAAAATTTTAAATTCCACTATGCATGTCTAATGTATGCATGTTTAACCCAACAATATTTATCCAAAACTGACCCCAGATTAGAGTGTAACCTATTTAGAACATAAATCAACCCAATTCACCCTCTCTTGAAAATCAAGAATCAACTCTTTTTAATGAAACGTGAGTCTAGATATTTATGTTAAAAGAGCTAATAAGTTTATATTATTGACAAAAGACCAAAAATTTATGAATTTCTATGGGCTAACTTATAAAACTGTCGACTTTGATTTAATTTTGGTGCAACTTTCATGTGAAGTTTGAAGTATGAACGAGAAAATTAAAGTGCACTTTATCTTATGAATCCTAAAAACAATTTAAGTGGTTGTTATGTCCAAAAAAATGCAAGTGGCATATAATTCTTGAAGGATAAAAAGAAAAGAGAAAGAGTTGAACGGCCATAAATTATGATAAGATTCTTAACAAATTAGTGAATATCCTTTTGAAATATCCATAAGGTTGTTTCAGTTTTATATCTTGAGCTCCATATTTGCTCACAGCTGCCTACCTCATCTCTTTTGATGTAACCTTCTCAACTCCCATGTCCATACACTACTCTCTCTTTTTCTAGCCCTTAGATTTCTTTTTTTTCTTCCACCCAAACACCCAACTTTAGATTCCTTTCTTCTTTCTCATGCATTCAATTCCTTTTTGGCAATATGTTCACGTTTTTCAACATATGATGATATATAATTTTTGTGTCTATAAAATTCAGATTAAATACGAGACTTGAGTGGTGGACGGATGCTCACATTTTCTGTTATCAATATGGGGAGAAAATCATTATTTAGTAATTAAGTCTATGTAAATGTGAGTGTGATTAAGAATCAGATGCTTATATGATTTAATTCAGGAATTTATTATACGAATATGCCCTAAAGTGCTTTATTCTTTAGACTAGCTACCCAAGCAAATTCTTGATGTAGTTGTTTGACATGGAGGAGTCATGCATATCTATAGCATGATTTTATTCTCTTTATAATCTTTCTTTAATTGAATTGGTGAAAAATATGATTCCAACTTTTTTTTTTAATAGTGCAGAAGGGATAATAAAACCTTAAACTCGAAACCTCCCAATACATTAAATTCAGTATTTATTGCCGCGCTGAAATGTCCCCTTAAACTAAGAAATGGAAAATAATTCATTAAGAGAACAATAATCATCTTACTAATGGTTATTGATTCGACTGATAAATAGTTAAATGTTCATTAAATAAGTTTTTAAATTCAATCTTTCATGTATAAAGCGTACACTATTAAAAAATTTTGCTCCCAATTATAAGTCTAGTAAAGTCCGACTCTAAATTAATCGGTTCCGTAAATTTAAATAAATCATATCGAATACCAAAAGTTATAAAAAAAACAATCATTTTCTTGAAATTTTTATCTACAGAATATTAGCTATAAATAAATGCAATTTATTCTTTTGCTGCTTCTTCTTCTTTTTTTTTTTTTTTTAATATCAACAATTAAATACATGCATCTTTCTAAGTTTGGAGCTTATAGAGTTGGGCATCCTATAATATATAGGGGTTGACATTTTTTTATTCACACATGAAACATCTTTATTGTAAGAAAAAACAATGCAAAGATCCTTAACACAATTAAAAAAAAAAAAAAGCACTATAATTGTATTGCAATTGAAATTTAGGATATTTTAGTAAATGAATAATGCAAATTGCATAGAATATTTATGAGAAGGCTTCAAAATGCATAAATTATATTTCAACTGGAATTCAGGATATTTCAAATATGCCTAGGAACATTGTCAATTTGACAATGTGGACAAAATTGTCTTTTTCTTTGTGAGAAGAGGACATATATATATATATATATATATATATATATATATATATATATATATATATATATATATATATGTGTATATATATGTGTATATATATATACCTATATATATATGTATATATAGGTATATATATACATATATATATAGGTATATATATATACACATATATATATACACATATATATATATATATGAGAAAGGTTCAAGATGCAACATGCAAGCAAAACATTTTGCAAGACTATATGCAACAAATTTATGCTGTTCAAGTAATGAAAAAGAACTTCAGAAAAAAAAATAATAAAAAAAGTATTACAAAGAATATATGTAATTTGTCACTACAAGAAAAATGCTCTTTAACGAAGGGAAATCCGGTCGTTAAAAGTCAAAATCCGGTCGTTAAAGATCTATAACGACCGGAAAATCCGGTCGGTAAAAACCCCTTCGTTAAAGGTATAGACGACCGGATATTGAATCCGGTCGTTAATGACTTTAACGACCGGAATATTTCCGGTCGTTGAAAAATGATTTTTAGCCACCGGATTTTCCCTTCGCTACTTGTATTCACTTTCAACGAAAGGATTTCCGGTCGTTAAAGATATCTTTTAGCGACCGGATTTTCCCTTTCGCTAATTATATTGACTTTCAATAAAAGAATTTCCGATCGTTAAAAATATATTTTAGCGACCGGATTTTACATTCGCTAATTATATTTACTTTCAACGAAGGGATTTCCAGTCGTTAAAGATATCTATTAGCGACCGAATTTTCCCTTCATTAATTATATTCAATTTCAACAAACATATCGGCATGAAGAACCACATTTTTTATCGTTGAAAAAAAATTCGGGAATTAATATTAAATTTTCATAATAAATAAAATATTTTATTTGACTATTACCTGTACGCATCATTCACACACATATATATATTCAAAATTATAATAAATAGCTTTTTCATAGATTGAAAAATATCGGATATCAAATATATCGATATTTCGAAATTGTTTGACATAGTATTTATCATATACAAATATAAAGTATAAAAACAGCCTCATCTATATCATTTTCTATTCACCTAGAATTTTAAGAAGAATGCATAATGATCATCGTATCTTCATTGTCCATTGTTTTGAAAACCTGTAGAATTTAAAACATAAATTTATAATTAAAATTCATGAATAAAGGTAATAAATCAAAAGGCAAAATAATTTCATCCTTTTAATTTAAAATATCATTTACCTTAAATATTCAAAATCTCCCAACAAGTGTAATTATATATACACTTTAAAATATCCAAAATCCAACAAGTGTAATTGTATATACACTTCAAAATATTCAAAAAATGAATGGGGCTGCAAAGAAAAAGTAAAAAATAATAAAAATACTTGAATTCACGCAGGAATACACTTAAATATCATTCATTACCAGCAACCAGAATCTTATCACATATATTACAGAACTTAAGTCATGGAAATATTTTCCTACAAGATTCACCTGAAGAGGACTGCTGAGAATGAAATTTTAAAGATAAAAATTTTCCATCTTTCAAACAATAATAGAGAAATCAAAATCCAGTTCCAATCTATCTTTAGGCACTCTGTTTTCATATCAATAACCAATAATTTTAAAAGATGTTAATGAAACTAAAGGCCCATGCTTATGCAATCTTATGACCGCTAATCGTTTACTACCTAAGTGATGAGAAATTATTATTAAATGATTAAGGAGGTAGTACATGAGCTGTAAATGATCCATGTCAGACTATTCTTTGTCACTGGCACAGATCAACAAAGTGCATTTGCCCACAAAAGTTGAAAGAGCAAATTCTTCATAATTTATCAGGATGTGACATGATCAACTTGTAGCACGCAATTTCATTAAAAAATGCAATAGCTACAAACAGTTCAAATCAAAACACAATACAGAAGCTAATCAAAATCAGAAAACAGTGTTATAAACAATTAATTAGAGACTTCATGTAAAACTAACCACCATCAAAATAATATGTGAAGCAAAAAGCAATTGAATCTTTCAAAAAGATGGCTATCAATGACCAATATGTAATGCCTGATAGCACAATGCATAAACCTCAAAATTCCTAACCGTCATCTGCCTGAGTATTTGAGAATGCAATTGAACAACCGGAACTTCTAATGGCACCATAAAGTACTCATTAAAACATTTTTAAAATTTCCAACCATACAATAAATAACCTACCTGTGACTAGAGAATGAACCAATAATATGCAACCAATGACTTTTTCCAGAGGAACTATCAGCATTGAGAGCAGCAATATATATCTTGCCATCTCTACAGCCAGCATAGAAGACATGTTCACCAGGGTCTAAAGCAATTGCATCAATTATTGAGGGAAATATAATATTTCTCAATAAAATCCCCTTAGATAAGCTCCAGACCTAAGTAAAGGCACATGAAAATTAACTCTTCAGGGTTAAAATGAAAATTCTGCAAAGAACTTTAGACAACAAAGCAAATAGATCCTCCCCAAAGCCCACCCCAGCCAAGTAAACAAGAAGGGGCAACAGAGAATTTTATACAGCAATATGAATATGCCCACAAGATGTTTGACGCAAAATCTCAATGATCCAACTATTTGTAAATTAAAATGGAAGTCTATGGACTGTAAATCCCACTACAGGTTTGGTTCTTAATTTCCATCGTAATTTATAGATAACAACTTAGGAAACTTCTCCTGATCTGTGATAAGCCTGTTTAAGTACTTTAAACGCAAATTAGCAAGTAAACCATATTACACATCAAAAATTTTAAGATTTGGCCAATATATAAATTTTCTGGTTGTGTCTTTAGTATTTCAAATGCATAATTGGCAGAAGTCCTTATCATTAATTTCAGCTTTAACTCACATCCAACACAAGGACTGACATACCCAATGTTCTCATTTCAAGCATCTACTAACCAACAGCATCAAAACGTGTAAAGTAAGTGAACTACAAGAGCAAAATCAAATATATCAACTAAAATTCTGAAGACAATCATTTTAAGCAAAGAGGACAGCAGACCTTACACGTTCGATCCTCAGAAGCTGAGACTATAATTGCATTGCCTCCTCCATAACCTGCTATTATATCTGTTACACGCAGGGTGTGCTCTGAAAAGCTATGCTCATAGAGCTGGCTTGCCGGCTCTGTTTGGTAATCATCAAATATCCTGATTCATTATAGATGTTCACTTGTATCCAATCATCATAACAATTACAACAACACTGTTAAAAGGAGGATAAACAACAGCAAGAAGGAGATAGGTAAATACATGAGAAGTGACCAGACTCTAACAGACCCGTCTTCTGACCCAGAAACCAGAAACGAATCATCGTCAGTAAACATCAAGCACGTAACAGCCCTGTAATGAGCTCGCCATTTTTTGAGCAATCTACCTCTGGCAACCTAAGACCCAAATGCAAAACACGAATTATCATTAAAAAAAAGGATGGTTAAAAACTTAGAATTTATTTTCACACAGAAAAGAGAGAGTGCGAGAGAGAGACCTCCCATAGGTAAATATTCCGAGACAAACCTCCGCCAACAATATAACTGCCTTCGCTATTAGCAGCAACCAGCTTTATAGGCTCCTCGGGAAAGCTCTTGACTTCTACTTGAGGCTGTCATTACGAAGTCGTCAAAATTTCATATTTGATTGAGGAATTATATCAAGCAGTTTATGTGAATTAGTGAATTTGCAAACCTTTGACCACGACCAGTAGAGAATGGAGTCGGAAGACACCCTAAGCTCACGACCAGTACCGGAAGATTCGCCTGCCCTCCAGGAGTCCCGTCGTGCAATTTGTGTCGTCGTTCGCCGCCGGAGCTGGCCGGAAAACGCAGAAGAAGCTCACTGTTTTCCTCCCGCTCTCCTGGAACGGCGATGTCGCGACGGGGAATAAGACGCCGAGATCGGCATTGCGAGGAGCCGGTTGCTCGCCGTCGACCATCGCCAGCCTCCTCGCCCCTTCCGCCATCTCTCTCTCCCTCTCTCTCTCTCTTTCTCTTCCTCGGTCTCTTTCCCGTTCTGCCTCCCTTCCCTGACTTTCCCTCTCTTTTCTTTTTCTACTTCTCATAATTCCCACTAATTCACACCATTAACCACCGGAATTTTATGATTTGAAGGACCGAATTTAATATTTTTGCTATATAATAATAAAATTTAATAACTAACGACCGGATTAATTTTTCTTCGTTATTTGTATATTTTAACGACCGAATTTTTATTGGTTTAACGACCGAATTTAATCCCCTCGTTATATAACAATAAAATTTAAGAAATAACGACCGGATTAATTTCCCTTCGTTATTTGTATATTTTAACGACCGAATTTTTATCCTTTCGTTAAATTTTGGTCGTTAAAAGTCAATTTTCTTGTAGTGTGTATTTTTAATTTTTACTTCAAGCTCTGTATTTATTCTGGTTATTTTTTAAAAGATGAAACTTCAATATTAATTTTAAGAAATAAAAAACTTAAATTTAACTTAGCGACAAATTAAAAAATTGCTCCATTTTTTCTCGGAGTAGCTATTTAGCAACTATATATATATATATATATATATATATATATATATATATATATATATATATATATATATATATATATATATATATATATATATATATCACCACAAGAAATCAGGAAAATAGAGACGAAAAATAGAGATGGAATTCCGTCTCTAATGGAAAATAGAGACGGAAATATCGTTTCCGTCTCTATTTTTAGAGACGGAAAATAAATTTCCGTCTCTTTTTTTTAAAATATTTTTAAAAAAATTATAAAATAATAAATAATATTAATTTTAAAATTACTTTAATTAATTTATATAATGAAACAAATATTAAATGAACTATAAATAAATTTTAAAAATGTATTTTATAATGTATTAATATTCTCCAACTTTTTAATCAATTAATTAACATACATTAATTAGAATAAAAATACAAAATAAATATAAAACATTAACCAACAAATTAAAATAAACAAAATACATAAATTTAAAACATAAACAAAATACTACATTAAAATAAAAAATAAATAAATAAATGCATAAAATACAAAATAAATATAAAACATTAACCAACAAAGTAAAATAAACAAAATACATAAATATAAAACATAAATAAAATACTACATTAAAATAATAAAAAATACAGAAAATACAAAATAAATATAAAACATTAACCAACAAATTAAAATAAAAAAATACATAAATATAAAACATAAATAAAAAACTACATTAAAATAATAAAAAAATAAAAAAAAATGCAGAAAATACAAAATAAATATAAAACATTAACCAACAAATTAAAATAAACAAAATACATAAATATAAAACATAAATAAAATACTACATTAAAATAATAAAAAATAAAAAATGCAGAAAATAAAGTACATGTGCAGTAGAACTGGCCGGAGAAGAAGATTCGCCAGCGGCGGGGAAGGGGGAGAGTGACGGCTTCGGTTGGCGCGGGGGAGAGGGGTGGTGCACGGTGCAGATCTGCTGGAGAGGGAGGGGAGAGAATGAGAGAAGGAGAGAAGAAAAAAGAAAAGAAAAGGGATTTAAATATCCCGAAAAATAGAAACGAAAATTGCTTTCCGTCTCTAAATAGAGACGACAATGAAAATTTCGTCTCTAAATAGAGACGGAATTTAATTTCCGTCTCTATTTAGAGACGGATATTAAATTCCGTCTCTAAATAGGCGGGATTAGTTTCCGCCTATTTAGAGACCACAAATAGCGAACCGTAAATTTTTTCGTCTCTAAATAGAGACGAAAATTTTATTTCTGTCTCTAAATAGAGACGAATATTAAATTAAATTCCGTCTCTAAATTTAGAGAAGGAATTTTTAATTCTGTCTATATTTAGAAACGAAAATTAAATTCCGTCTCTCTAAATAGAGACGGAATTTAATTTCCGTCTCTATTTAGAGACAGAAATAAGATTTCGTCTCTATTTAGAGACGGAATTTTTATTTTCGTCTCTATTTAGAGACGAAAAAAATTACGGTCTCTAAATGTGGAGGGAACAATCCCGCCATTATTAGCGACCGAATTTTAGAGACGAAGCAAATTGATTTCTGTCTCTATTTAGACACGAAAACTATTTTCCGTCTATATTTAGAGACGGAAATCAATTTTCGTCTCTATTTAGAGACGAAAATTTTTTCGTCTCTATTTTACAGTTTTCTTGTAGTGTATATATATATATATATACATATATACATATACATATATATATATATACATATATAAGCCAATCTTTGCTAATTTTGTGAGAGTTAATTATCGAGAAATGTAAATTAAGTTAACGAGAGAATGCTAAAGTTTAGCTAGAAATTTTGCCCTCAATGAGTTTGGTTACAAAATTTTGGTACTTGCTAAATAAAAATTTTCTTGAATTTTGGTAGATCCGAATTGCAATTGACCATCCGAATTAAAAACACTTTGGGGTTTTATGGGATTGTTAATTTGGAATTTATTTTATTGATTATCTCGATTTCATGATGAAAAATATTCTCTGTTGTTGCCCGATGATGTATATACGTAGGCATTCTTGGCTAAAACTCGTTAATCTTTAGGTCTATTTCTTCTTCTCTCTTTTTTTATGTGATTGCGTTTAGCTAATTGCGATTAAACTCATCAATTGGTAATAAAATGAGGTTAGGGTTTTCTTGCACAATATAGGTTAAGGTGTCGTCTTCATATTAAGTAAAGTATGATGTAAACAAATTCAAATAGGGATCTAGTTTCAGTATGTGAAATATTAGAATGAGATCGTCCTTAATTTTATAAGGTTATAGAAGGTGATTCAAGAAGATTTTCCAGAGGGATGAAAGAGTAAAAAAAAAATGAAAAGTCAAATTTGAAAAGAAAAGTCAGATTTAAACGAGAGGGCTTTGATTGTGATTTTCATGAGCACTGTAATTAGTGTTCTCCATGAGATTGCTATTGAAGATTATACAACAAATCCATAGAAGAAGATGAAAGAGTTATACTTTACAAAATCGTTCACAAATCATCATTCCCTGAAAAAGAGTTTATATACACTCCGAATGAGTGAAGGTATACCTATTAAATCTCATTTTGATGAGTTCAGTTCAATAATAATGGACTTGAAGAACATAGATATTAAAATTGATAGTGACGATCAAGCATTGATTGTGTTGTGTTCATTACTACCGTCATATGAAACTTTTGCTAATACATTATTGTATGGAAAAGATAATATTTTCTCTTGATGATGTTAGCAATGAATTAAAATCTAAAGAGATGTAAAAGAGCTTTCTAAAAAATAGAATTGAGGGTCAAAATTTAGTAAGTAGAGGAAGAACATAGAAAAAAGATTCTTCTAAGAATAAGTCTAAAGTCAGGTCAAATTTTAGAACAAAAAAGCTAAATTATTTTGAGTATGGGGAGCAAGGTCACTTTAGGAAAGATTGTCCTAAGTTAAAGAAGAAAAAGGGGAAGCAGGAGGAGGAGAATTCTACAAATGTTGTTAAGACTTATATCAATCTGATGATAGTGATGAAGTTCGAGAAGTTTTTGCTGTGAGCTCAAATCATAAGCATAATTCATCTTGATTATCATATAACCTTCCACATATATCCCCACGAGCATTGCATTGCTACTTACAAATAAATAAGTGGAACTGTCTACTTATGAGATGATAATTCACTATCGGTAAAAGGGATTAGTCCTATCTTATTGAGAATTTTTCATATTGTTATCAGAAGCATTAGGTGTTGGCTTTTTTTCTCAAATGAAAAAGAACTTGATTTCTCTTTCTACTTTGGATGATCAAGGATTCAAATATCATTCAGAAAATGGTATTCTTAAAGTGTGTAAAGGCTTTATGATACTAATAAAGGGTAAGATGCAATCTAAGTTGTATTATAGCTTTTGGAAGTAGTGATCAAAACCAATCTCAATTGTGACATTTGTGTCTTGGTCACATAAACCACGAGGATTGTCTTTGTTGAGCAAGCAAAACTTGCTGGGTTGATACGAAAATCAAACTTTCAATTTTATCAGCATTGTGTGTTTGATAAATAAACAAGGGTGAAGTTTAGTAAGAAGGCAATGCATAAGACCAAGAACAACCTGTATTATATATATTCAAATTTATGCATTTCAAGCATAGTTTCTTCCAATAGTAGTTTCAGATACTTTATGAATTTGATTGATTATTACTCAAGAATGGTGTCAGTATATTTTTTGAAAACCAAAGATGAGGCATTTCCGAAATTTTTTGTAAAATGTAAGACAATGGTTGAAAGATAGACATAAAGAAAAGTAAAACATCTTTGGACCGATAATGGATTGGAATTTTTCAATTACGAGTTCAATGACTTCTGCAGTAAATAGGGCATAGTGAGACATCACACTTGTGTAGGAACACTATAATGGTGTTGCAAAAATGCATAAACGTAACAATTTGTAAAAGAGCATGAAGTATGCTTTCACATTCCTATGTGAGCAAGGATTTTTGGTCTGAAGCAATTAATAAGCATGTTATTTGGTCAACAGAGATCTATTGTTACTGTGCACCAAACTCTTTTTTTTAGTTGTTTACTTAAATTTAAGGATATTTGATTGTGCTACGTATGCTCATATGAGGGATGGTAAACTTGAACCAAGGGCAAAGAAATCCATATTTCTAGGGTATGCATTGGGAGTGAAATGTTATAGGTTGTGGTGCAAAGATTAGAAGTCTCTAGGGATGATTATCAATAGGGATGTGACATTTAATGAGTCTGCCTAATTGGACAGTCAAAAAGAGAAGACTATAATAGATATAGATCATGGTTTCAATGATTGGATAGATCTTGAGATTGATTCTCCACCAGCTCAGCCTAGTAATTCAAAAGTATACAAAGTGAAGAAGGTGTAAGAACTTGATCAAAATGGCGATGATGATGATGATGCATTTGTGCAACAACAAACATATAGCATTACAACATAGTAAGAGAAGATAGATAATACCTCCACAAAAGGTTTGCAAATGTAGTTGATGGAAACCTCCATAGATATGCAAATCTTGTGGCGTTTGCTTTGTTAATTATAGAAATCATTGATGTGCAAGAGCTTAATAGATATAAAGAAGCCATTTCTAACTTAAATGCAGATTAGTGGATTGGTGCTATGAGTGAAGAGATTTTCTTCATAAAAGTCTGACTTGAAAGTTTGTTCCATTACCAACAAGACAGAAGGTAGTAGGCTAAAAATGGGTTTTCAAGAGAAAAAAATGTATTGGTTGAAGCACTTAGATACAACAAGGTTAGTGGTTAAAGGTTTTAATCAAAGGGAGGGGATAGCTTACAATGAAGTGTTCTCTCAAATGTATTAGTTGAAGCACTTAGATACAACACAAGGTTAGTGGTTAAAGGTTTTAATCAAAGGGAGGGGATAGCTTACAATGAAGTGTTCTCTCCAGTAATGAAACACAGCCCTATTAGGGTTTATTAGCTTTAGTTGCGCTTCATGACTTGAACCTTGAGCAATTAGATGTGAAAATTGCATTCTTGCACAGTGAGTTATAAGAATAGATTTATATAAGTCAACTTGAGGGATTCATTACTCTAGATATGGAAAACCAAGTTTGCTCGCTTAAGACATCTTTGTAAAGTATGAAATGTTTCCCTAATTAGTGGTATAAAAGATTTGATACATTCATGATTCAGAATGCCTTTATTTAAAATGCATATGATAGTTATGTGTAATATAAGAAGCTTGTACATGGTTCTTTTATGTATTTATTGTTGTATGTAGATGAAATGTTTATTATTGCTAAAAGCATGTCACATATGTACTTGTTGAAGAAGCACCTAGGTGAAGAGGTTGAGATGAAGGATTTAGGTGCTACAAAGAAGATTTTAAGGATGGAGATAATACAAGATAGAAGTCTTAGGAAGTTGATGTTGTCTTAAGAGTCCTATATTGAGAAAGTTTTCTATAGATTCAACTTGACAAGTACTAAACCCTTGTCTGTTCCTTTCACTTCCCATTTCACGTTGCCTATAGACATGCCACTGAAGACAAATGAGGAAATGGAGCATGTGTCAAATGTTCCATATTCAAGTGAAATAGGCAGTATCATGTATGCTATGATTTGCAATCGTCCTAATATTTCACATATTGTTAGTGTTATGAGTAGGTACATGGCATGTCTTTGAAAAGAACCTTCGAAGGCTTAAAATGAAAATAAGATATTGGAAAGGTACTGCATGTGTTAGCTTAACATTTGACAATGCCAAGTTGAATGATCCAATGATTGGCTATGTTGATTAAGATTATGTAGGGAACTTCTGGATAAGAGATCTCTAATAGGTTATGTGTTTATTCTTTCTGGTAGTATCATTAGCTGGAAAGCCACTTTGAAAGCTATTGTCGCATTATCTAAGTATATGGTAATTACAAAAGCAATGAAAGAGAATATGTGCTTATAAGGTCTGGTTAATGATCTTGAATTGACTTAGAAGTAGACTACAGTGTATTTAGGGATGATCACAGGGCGGGGAATACCCGACCCCTGCGGGGACCCGACCCGAATGGGGCAGGGAATCCCCTTCTTTTGCCCCCTGCGGAATGGAGATAAAAAAAATCCCCGAAGTTGAATTCGGGATGGAGACGAGGAGCGGGGTATCCGCTTCGCAGTTTCCCCGACTCCGAAAATTATTCATTATAAAATATTATCATTATATGTATTTTCATTTCACTCAACCCCTAAAATGTATTTTTTGACTTGTAGGCAATTCTTTTCACTTCTTTATAATAAGAACGTGGGCCCGCTCCCATTTTAAATATCTGATGTGAAATAACTTGGATATTTAAAATGAGAGAGGTTCAAGTACTTGGTATAAATATTCGATGTGGGATAAGTTAATTAAGAGAGCAGATGATGTCTTAAGCTATCTCACATTGGATATTTAAAAGGAAATGAAGTTGAAGTGCTTGCTATAAATAAGTGAAAAGAATACAGTAAAAACCTTAGCCTTCAAGACAAAAAATAGGATGTCAGAATAATATATATATATATATATATATATTAAATTTTGATTTTTCTAATATTATAAATTAAATTTTCAATTATTAAATATATTTTAATTATATTTAGTTATTGAATATTATATTTTAGTTATAATTAAATTTTTTTTAAATAACTTTGATTGGGCCAGGGATCCCCGTCGGGGTCGGGAATCCTTGCCGGGGCAGAGACGGGGGGAATTTTTCCCCTGTAATCCTACCGGGAGCGGAATCCCCGCCCTGTGATCATCACTAAATGCATTGTGCCATTCATCTTACCAAGAACCAAATGTTGCATAAATGCACAAAGCATTTTAATGTCAGCCATCATATTATTTGAGACATTATATCATAGGATACTGTTGATGTAAAAAAAAATATCTACACATGATAATCCAATTAATATGATGACTAAAACAGTTCCAACTAACAAGTTTAGGTATTGTCTAGACTTAATTAGCGTGTGTAGTACTCAGTGATGCCCTTCGCAAAGGTTAGAGCGGTGATTTTCTTATTGGTAGAAAGAATTCAAGCTAAAAGGAAGATTTGTTAACCTTGTGTCTTAAATTTTGGTACATCCAAATTGCAACCCGATTTGAGAAGCTCGTGATGAGATCCAAACTGGAGAAAAATGGGAATATGTGTTTGTATAGTGGATGGTTTGTTGTTTTATGAGGCCTATTTCCGTTTAGGTCCCTGTTGGTTTGGGAACTTTAGGTTTTATACGATTATAATTTGAGGATCTATTGTACTGAGCATCTTGATTTCATAATGGAAAATACCCTTTGCTCATGCCCAAGGATGTAAGCATTCTTGGTAAAATCTCGTTAAGTTTTTGTGTTAATTTCTTCTTCCTTCTTCTCTTTATGTGATTGGATGTTAGTTAATTGCAATTAAATTCAATAGTTTGAAATTTCTTACTTTTCATTAACGATTATATTCAGTGACAGGAGTCTATGGCTACTAGTGAGCAAAATATGAACCGAACTGAAAAATCTGGAAAAATAAAACCGAACAAAAAACGTACTGTTTAGGGCTGTGCAAAATCGAACCGGAACCGAAAACCGAACCGAATGCATTTTGATATATTTGGTTCGGTTTTTTCGATTTTCGGTTATTTCGGTTCGGTTCTTAAGATTGTAAAACCGAAGGAACCGAACCGACCGAAGTTTTTTAAGCTCATATATATATATATATATATATATATATATATATATATATATATATATATATATATATATATATATATATATATATATAAAATCTAAAACTAAATATACACTATAGTTATATTTATTTACATGTATATTTTTTTTAATTAAAGTAAATTAAATATATTATTAATAAAAATTTATGTTGTATTTATTTTTAATGTATATTTTTTTAGTATCATTTTGCTTAGTATTTATTAGAAAAATAATATGAAAAATTTATGTATTTTTTTTCTTTTAGTTATTTTAAATGGTTTTATTTTGTTGAATATAAGTTAATTTAATTTATAAATCCATATAAGTTAAAAATCTAAAAAAAAAAAGCCTATATTTGTGAAGAACCGATTGGACCGAACCGACCGAAATTATTTCGGTTTATTCGGTTTCGGTCCTAAAAATTTCGGTTCTCGGTTCGGTCCTAAAAATTTCTAAACTTCGGTTTTCGGTTTATTCGGTTCGGTCCAAAACCGAACCGAACCGACCATTTGCACACCCCTAGTACTGTTCAAGTAGATTCAAGTTAAAATTATATGGAAGTTTGGGTTTTCTAAACCCAAATAACTCAAAACGTTTATTGTATTTTTAATTTATGTTTTCTGTTAAGAATATTATTGTTTATCCATTTATAATTATTCAATTAATATGATTGTTTATTAATGTATAATTAATTGTTTGGATGGAAATTTATTAAAAAAAATGTCCTTTATAAATTTAATTTTATATTGATTTGTGATTATTTGGATTAAATAATTATATGAAGTGGTGTTTATTTTGGATGAAATTAAATTTATTAGATTTTCTATTAATTACTTTTGTTGCTTGGGATGTAAATTGAAGTGAACTTTTCTATTAATGTGAAGTTTCTAATGTAGTTTATTATTTATTAATTTGATATTTACAAACAAGTTCAAAAATATAAATATAATATTAATTTTTTGGGACCCGAGTAACTAGGGGTGAGCATGGACCGGTTAACCGGTCAATGAGCTCAAAAAAAAAGCAATCCATTAATATTGATTTTTTAAAATTCTAGTCCATTACTATCGGTTAATTCGTCCATCGGTTTCGAATTTTCTGACCGGTTAATCACTATAATTATAAAATGCATTTTTAAAAAAATTAAATTGTTGAAAATACTTAAAATTTAAAATTAGAAAATAAACACAATTCAACATATTAATTAAATATGATGTTCAAACAACAAATATAAACTAAAAATATTTAAAAATATTATTTTCACATATATTAAAAATTTTATTTTTTTTGAAAATTTTAGTTAATATATTAATTTTATATAACTTTTCGAATATATTTTAATTTTAATTAATAAAAAATTGATATATCAGGAAATAATAAGAAATACTAAATATATACATATTGAACAATTAATAAATTAACTAAAATGATTTTAAAAAATTAAAATGAAATTGAAATATTTTAAAGTAAATAAAAATTAACAGGATATGAATAATTAAATATGAAAATAATGAAATAAAAAATTATAATAAAAATTAAAAAAAAGTGAAATAAAATTAATAAAATATATGAGTGTTCATCTATCGGTTTCGGTTCAGTTAACCAATTCATAAGCTAAAAAATAAAAATCAGTCCATTAATATCGGTTTTTGTAAAATACGTACTAACTATTAACCATAAAAATCGGTTCGGTTAACCTATTTTTCAGATTGATTTCGATTCGGTTTCTCGGTTAACCAAATCCAACGGTTATTTTACCCCCCTACGAGTAACCTAATTTAAAAAATTTTATGTTTTTTAATTCAGGTTAATTACCAAAATTTTGGGTCAGTAGAATTAAAAATATATATATAATTTTTGGTTCGAATTAGATTTTGATCCAACCCAACCCTATGCTATAATTGATCGATATCATACACCATTATTTAGCTATTGCAATTCTTTTTCTAATAGTGGGTCCAGTATAAGCCTAGCTTTAGCATTTAATATATTTCATTTTTTTTTATCTTATAAGATATTTTATTTTTAATATTATATAATATTTCAGAATATATTTTATATATTATTCTATATTAGAATATTAGAATATATTATTTATAATATATAATATTATTATTTTATGTAGTTTATGTATATTTTATATGGTTTATAGTCACTTTATATAGTTATTTATATAATTATAAATCATGTTATATTATAAAGTTGAATATTTAATTATTAATTTATTATATAATGATAAATTGGCTCTTAAATTTCCGAACTTTCTTACTTTCTTTTTACGGACATCTGAACTCATTTCATCATTTAGAAAGAAAAAATTGTATCTATTTGGTTTGTGGAAAGGGCATGGTTTGCAAATGGAAAATGGATTCCACTTTGAGGTATAAAAGTTATAAGGGTAATCAAGAATTTGAGAATAGTGAAAGAATAAGGATCTTTTGAGTAATATGCCAACCAGAAAGGAATATGAGAAGAGGAGAAACCAAAAACATCAAATCCAAGTTGCTATAATATTCATCAATTTTATTTTACCACATCTTCATAAATACATAAAAATACAACACAAAATAAATATTCAAAAATAATAAAAGAATTATTGGCCTTCTTATAAGTAGCTTGCGTTGCTCACCTCCAACTTGGTTTCAAAGTGCAACAAAGCCCTTTAAAACCATATAAGCTTTCCTCTCCCTCCTTTATCCATCTCTTCATCTCTCAAGGCAGTGAAAAGAAGAGGGAGGAAAGGCAAGAAATGGCAGCAAATGATTGGATAAATGGATACTTAGAGGCAATTTTAGATGTGGGGAATAGTTTAAGGAAAAGAAATGATGGGAATTTCAAGATTTCTAAGTTTGAGAAGGAAAAGGAAAGAGAAGACAAGTCTTTTAATCCCACAAAATATTTTGTGGAAGAAGTTGTTAATAGCTTTGATGAATCTGATCTCCACAGGACATGGGTCAAGGTTAGCCAATTCATCTCCCTATTTTCCATTTTTTTTTTTTAATTCACAATCATTGAGTTTAAATTAATTGAAGAACTAATAGGGGTAATTTGTTTTTCAAATAATTTAAAAGTCGATGAAATGCTGATTTTGATCTGAACTGTGAAATTTCAATTAAAATTTCAGTCGGGTCATTTTAACAAATAAAAGAAAATGAAAGGTTATTTTGAAAAAGAACATAATAATTAATCTAAATCTCCATCTTGTTAAGTCTTAGTGATTTACAAGTAATGCATAGATATGCATATGTTAAACTAAAGTCAAAGAACATGCTAAACATATTAATTAGGTGCATAACTAATTTAGAACGTAATTAAAGAACAATACTATCCATCTAAATTTGTGATTAAGAAGAATTTATTCCATAATGATATTAGTTAAAAAAGAAACAAAATATCAAGATCGGTTCTTTGGGTGGGCCTTACAAAAATTCGTGGTAGGCCCAACACTCAATATTTTTTTTTTTAATATTGGCTAATGTATTTTTTTTATACGCTACTTTTTAATTTTTGACCATTAAATTGTATTGCAAATATTATTATTAAGTGATTTAACCGTCAAAAATTAAAGATATAGAACAAGATCATAGACTTTATTTTTCTCCATCTGAAATTCAGAAAATGATGTTCTCTTTCTCTTAAATAATTTTATTATTAAAAATAAATTAAGATAATGATTTCTTATTATATATAATTAAGGTCATGCAAAAGTATAAAAAATTAATCAGAACTCATAGATATAAGTTATTTTCAAAATTAGCAAGAAGGAAAACTCTTGAGCAGCTTAATAGGTTAAGCTTTATTAATTTTTACTTTGGCTGGTTGGGTTAAATGAAAAGAAAGAATAGATGGATTTTTGTGGTGGTGAGTGAATAAATGAATAATATATTTTTTTTATAATTATTTGGTATTTAAAATATATTGGATCGATTAATCCAAATTCACACTGAACATATACTCGTAAAATGAAATAAAACTTTTATTTCTAAATATTTAAAAATATTACATTTGCAATATTCAAATTAAAAATCTATAATTATTATCATTCCATCTCATGGGTTTGCATGGAGGGAAATATTAATTGATTTTATGGGCAGGTGATAGCAACAAGGAATACCCGTGAAAGGAGTAATAGGCTTGAGAATATGTGCTGGCGCATTTGGCATCTTGCCCGGATAAAGAAAAAGGTGCTACTTTCTTTTCAATTTCAACACATTATTTCTATGATTTTACTTTCTTTTTTTTTTTGCAACTTGCATTTTTTTATTTATCTTTGAGAAGAAAATATATTTTTTTTCACAATATCATAAAAATAACGCAATGAAAAAAAAATATTTTGAAATTAATTTTTTGATAAATGGTAAGCATGACAATTGTTATTCCCACCACTCATTTGTAAAAATTAATAAGGCAAAATATATTTTCGGATCCTTAAATTTATACATTTTTTGTTATTTAATTTTTAAATTTTTATTTTTATCTACATTAAATATAAAAATACCATATTCGAATAAAATAACAGTATAATTTTAGTATATATCGAGTTTATGAACTTTTATTTTTATTTTATTAAATACTCAATATATATTAAAATAAAAAATTAAGTATCCAATATTATCAAGTGAAACTTTATTAATCTAATACCAAAAAATATATAAAGTCGAGGTTCCAATAATGCATTTGTTTTTCAATAAATAAATATAAGAGTGCCATTTTCCCAAGCCTTTTTGTTTGTCTAAGGCGGGTGGTCCAATACGGCAGCCTACGGAATTTCAATTAAATGAAATTACTGGATGTTGGAATTTCAACCTGGGCCAAAAAAAAGTTATGTTTGAATTTCTTCTACAATTTTTGCAAAATCTATTTCAAACATCTGAATTTTTAGAATTTGTTATGTTTGAATTTCTTCTACAATTTTTTTATTAGATAAAGATACCATTCTTTATAAATGTCACATTATCGCATACATTTCAATCATACTTAATAGACTGCAATGCTAGCAAAATTTATTTTCTATTGGATTCTAAATTTTTAAAATTTTCCATATTGAGTCTTTAAACTTTTATAATTTTTCACGTTAGATCCGTTTATAAAAAAAAATGGCGCACCTTTTAATAGGATTAAAATGCATGCTTATTAATTCCGTTAATAAGAAGTTACTTATTAAGTAAATTTTCTAAGTGTAGAAAATTTTAAAATTTTAAGATATAAAAATGGATTTTGCCTAATATTTTTTTTTCTTAACTGAAATTGATGAAATTACTGATAGTATATGTTTGTAAATATGATAAAAGTTGATTGTGAACCTGGATCAATCAAAAAACTAGCAATGCTGAATATAATTTTCCCGTCAGGAATTGTCTCTGTTCTTTCTTAAGCAGAAGTCTAAGAATTACATTCTCCAGTGCCTTGTTATTTTACTTCACATGAACTCTTTGAATGTCACAGAATGAACAGATTTGCAATAAAAGAAAATGTTCGAATTGCAGATAGCATGGGATGATGCACAAAGGCTAGCGAAAAGACGGCTGGAGAGAGAGCAAGGACGAAATGATGCTGCAGATGATCTTCCTGAGCTATCTGAGGGAGAGAAAGAAAAGGTTGATGCCAATGTTCCTGAAACTGTCAACAACATCACCAGAATCAACTCTGATATGCAGTTGTGGTCTGACGATGAAAAGCCTCGCTCCCTCTACATTGTTCTCATCAGGTTTTCTTCATCCTAAACATTCATTCATCACAAACAAAATGAGCAACTACCACTATCTGGTGTGAAGATTGACAATGCTGATTCCCATTGGTTGTATGTTATCTGTAGCATGCATGGATTGGTGCGTGGAGAAAATATGGAACTCGGAAGAGATTCTGATACTGGGGGTCAGGTAATCATGCCAAATTACAACTTACAGAAATAAGCTTCAAATCCATGACTTTAGATATTGTTGTAATTCCAGGTAAAATATGTTGTAGAACTTGCTCGTGCTCTAGCCAATACCAAAGGAGTTTATCGAGTCGATCTTTTGACTAGACAAATCACCTCACCTGAGGTAGACTGCAGCTATGGTGAGCCCATTGAAATGCTGTCATGCCCACCTGACAGCACCGGCAGTTGTGGAGCTTACGTAGTCCGCATTCCTTGCGGACCTCGTGACAAGTAATTGGATTTTTATTCATTTGTTTACTGGTATAATTTTTGGTAAGATATTGTTCCTTACTGTAAAAGGTTTACCACAGATACATACCAAAGGAGTCACTCTGGCCTTACATACCAGAATTTATTGATGGGGCCTTAAGCCACATTGTCAACATGGCTAGAGGTGTAGGTGAACAAGTCAATGGAGGAAAGCCAACTTGGCCATATGTGATTCATGGCCATTATGCTGATGCTGGGGAAGTGGCATCACACTTGTCCGGGGCCTTGAATGTGCCGATGGTGCTTACAGGACACTCACTTGGAAGGAACAAGTTTGAGCAATTGCTTAAGCAAGGGAGGCTCTCTAGGGAAGATATAAATGCAACCTACAAGATAATGAGGAGGATAGAGGCCGAAGAGCTGGGATTGGACACGGCTGAGATGGTGGTCACAAGCACAAAGCAAGAGATTGAAGAGCAATGGGGCTTATATGATGGATTCGATCTTAAGTTGGAAAGAAAGCTCAGGGTTCGAAGACGCCGTGGAGTAAGTTGCCTCGGAAGACACATGCCAAGGATGGTGGTAGGGATGCTTTCTGATTCTCTATGCTCCACAACTAACCATTTCAAGAATGCTTAAAAAAAAAATAAACACAATGAATTCATTCAGTATTTAAACAGCCACAACACAACACTAAATTATAGAAGAAAACTACACCACCTCAGGTAATCACCTCAGTTTCAACAAGAAATTTTCCACACCGCTGTTAGTGATAACTCAATGAAGAGCAGCTTATTAGTCAAAATGATTCTAGTATACAGCGGACACAACAAATAATATGCATGGTTGAGAACTATGATTCATATAGCTATCTAATTATATTCTAATTACCATATGGCATCAGGTCATACCTCCAGGAATGGACTTCAGCTACGTAACTGCACAAGATTCACTTGAAGGTGACCTCAAGTCATTAATTGGCTCAGACAGAACTCAAAATAAAAGGAATCTACCTCCCATATGGTCTGAGGTGATATTTCTCTTCCATATATATATATATATATATATATATATATATATATATATATATATATATATATATAATTTCCTTTAATAAATGCAACTATACAAAGTTTCGTGAATATATGCATTGCAGCTAGGTATAATGTTTTACAGGAAGAAGTTAAGGTCACTGCATAAATCTTTAAAAATATATCGAAAAATGAACTTCCAATTGAGTGCTAAAAGAACTGTTTGCAGGGCATCCAGCTGTTTTCGTACATTGAATAATGAGAACTCCAAAATCGATATATTTTTTGTTGATCATTTAAATGAACTTCATAAATGCAGATCATGAGGTTCTTCACAAATCCTCACAAACCCACTATACTTGCATTGTCTCGTCCTGACCCAAAGAAAAATGTCACCACATTGCTCAAGGCTTTTGCGGAGAACCACCGCCTCCGAGAGCTAGCAAACCTGGTAAATTTATAATTCATTTCTTATTGATGTCAAGCAAGTTAAATACAATCACCTTTGCAGAAAACCAATTTGCCCAAGTTTCATGTCCTTATTGCAGACACTAATTCTAGGCAATAGAGATGACATTGAAGAGATGTCCACCAGTAGTTCAGTTGTTCTTACAACTGTGCTCAAGCTCATTGACAAGTATGATTTATATGGTCAAGTTGCTTATCCCAAGCATCACAAACAAACTCAAGTGCCTGACATATACCGCCTTGCTGCAAAAACAAAGGTAAGACATATTTTGTAACAAATCTAATTAATTATGCCACCTTTCCCACACCAAAACCACTAATTGCCTCGGCTCCTGTAGCACAGTGAAGATGAAGTAGACCCACAATCCATCAACCAAACATTTTACCTGATAGTTGTTTTCACCTTAACTATGTTTTTCTTTTGCAACAATTAAACTGCTAAAAAATACTTCTGTGGTGGCTTTTTTTCTTGAAGGGAGTTTTCATCAATCCGGCTTTGGTGGAACCATTTGGTCTGACACTTATAGAGGTAACTGTCACACTGTTAGTATTTTTTTTTTTTTTTAATCAAATCATATTCATAGCATAAGTAACCTTAAGCTCATCATTGAATCTTAGTCAATGTTACATATGTCTCACTTTCAATTCCAAATCTGTATCATGTAGGCAGCTGCTTATGGTTTACCAGTTGTCGCTACCAAAAATGGTGGACCAGTTGACATTTTGAAGGTAACAAACAACATATCCGACATTTCTGTCATTCAGTGTTATATGATGTATAGCCATTATAGCCATTTAGTGACATATTAATCCTGTCCTAAAATTCAGAACCAAGCTACAATCCTGATATATATATATATATATATATTTGCTCCATTCTGAAATCCAGAAATTCAGAACCTAGCAATTTTGTTGGTAGTTGAATCTATCTTATTTCTTAAATTTCATTGTGGAGAAATCAGGGGACTCTTTAGCCCTAATGCTCTTGAAGAGGAAAGCATATGACATACTGTCACCTCCCATTCTCTGATGCAAATCATTAGAAGATCATGGTGCACCACAAATAGGCATCCTCTTCTATTTAACCATGATTGCCCAAGTCCATATGCAATTGTGTTAATATTGTGCTTATTCTTTTTGAATTTTGGAACTTCAGAATGGTACTCCTTACAAATGATCAGAAAAATTTCTTTCTTTCTTTCAGGCTCTAAATAATGGCCTTTTAGTTGACCCTCATGATCAGAAAGCAATTGCAGATGCACTTCTGAAGCTTGTTGCTGATAAGAACCTCTGGACAGAGTGCCGGAAAAATGGCCTTAAAAACATCCACCGCTTTTCTTGGCCAGAACACTGCCGTAACTATCTTTCCCATGTTGATCACTGCAGGAACCGCCACCCAACAACCCGTCTTGAGATCATACCAATTCCTGAAGAGCCAATGAGCGACTCTCTAAAGGACGTTGAGGATCTGTCTCTGAGATTCTCCATAGAGGGAGATATCAAGCTTAATGGAGAGCTAGATGCAGCAACTAGACAGAAGAAACTTATTGAAGCCATTACTCAAGTGGCCTCTACCAATAGAAATGC
The DNA here is from genome assembly GCA_947683425.1 of Excoecaria cochinchinensis. Classification (NCBI taxonomy): domain Eukaryota; kingdom Viridiplantae; phylum Streptophyta; class Magnoliopsida; order Malpighiales; family Euphorbiaceae; genus Excoecaria; species Excoecaria cochinchinensis. The sequence goes on from CANTUQ010000092.1 coordinate 38,771,011, forward strand.
TAGTGTCACTTATAGTCCAGGCAGAAGGCAGATGCTATTTGTGATAGCTACTGATTGTTATGACTGTAATGGGAAAAAGACAGAGAACTTCCAAGAAATTATCAAGAATGTAATGAAGGCTGCAGGCTTATGCCTAGGGCTTGGCAAGATAGGCTTCATACTGTTGACTGGCTCAAGTTTGCAAGAGACAATGGAAGCTCTAAAAGGTTGCCCAGGGAATATAGAAGACTTTGACGCAATCATATGCAAAAGTGGAAGCGAGATGTACTATCCATGGAAGGATATAGTGGCTGATATGGACTACGAAACTCATGTCGGGTACAGGTGGCCTGGTGAGAATGTTAGGTCAATGGCAATTAGACTAGCTAAGGAAGAAGATGGAGCTGAAGATGATGTCATTGAGTATGTTCAGGCGTGTAGCTCTAGGTGCTACTCCTATATCATCAAACCAGGAGCTAAGGTAAGAAACCTATCATGTTGCAGAAAGCTATCAGCTGGCAATTTAAGGTAATATATAAAGAGCTGCATATTCTTCCTAACCAATGCTTATGGATATTTTATATATGACAACCAGACACGGAAAGTGGATGACATTCGTCATAGGCTTCGGATGAGAGGCTTCCGATGCAATCTTGTCTACACCCATGCAGCATCAAGGCTAAATGTGATTCCATTATTTGCATCAAGAAAACAAGCCCTAAGGTTAGGCCATTCTTTGCTGAGACTGCTACAAAAAGTACTCAATGGATCTGAATTAAATTTACACAATTCACACCAACATGCTTGCATGTTCTGCAGGTATCTTTCGGTTAAGTGGGGAATTGAACTCTCCAAAGTAGTTGTCTTTGTTGGTGAAAGAGGAGATACAGATTATGAAGAACTACTAGCCGGCCTCCACAAGACCCTCATTGTACGGGGCTCTGTGGGGTATGGAAGTGAGAAGTATCTTCGCAATGTAGACAGTTTTAAAAAAGAAGACGCAGTCCCTCAAGAAACCTCTAACTTGGGATTTGTGGACGAGACCTGTGAAGCCCATAATATCTCAGCAGCTTTGGAGACTCTAGGAGTCAAGTGATTCATAAATTTTAATGAATTTCTGCTTTTCTTTTTTGAAGCAATTAATTGTCCATACACTCTTATAGGTACAGCAAAAGCAAATATATAAATTTCATTTAACTAAGCAAATATAGTTAATTGTTAATATATTAACAATGTACATCTCTATATAATTTTCAATTATATGACAAACATAAAGATGTAGAAAATTATGATTGATATCTATGAAATAATTCCTGGTCCAATTTATAAAATGGCAATGCTTCCATATTTCCCTTGTTTCAAGGCGACAAATTGTTTCGTTGTATTGGTGATGTATCTCTGTACGATTAGATGTATGGCTCGGGCAAGGTGATTGATCAACGTTTTATGGAAATCTAAGTGAATGAAATAACAGGACAATACTAAAGAAATATGTGGTACAACAAATACATTCCTTTCCAGCATGTATAGCTAATTCACAGGTAACAAGGCATCATCATGCAGCAACATTCTTCTGACTAGCTATACAGATGCAGTTGTTATCACAAAGATATTAGTACTTTGCATTATATTACACCAACTGCAGTCCTGCCAAACTGTTTTGGTTCAAGAAATCCTATTCTAGTCATGAAGCAAGTTACCTGAATGACTTGATATCCTCAACCTGCTAACCCAATCTCAAAGGTTCACAGCCATATCGAAGTCAAGCATAGAGATGAAGTGCTATCTTGAATTCCTTTCCACATGCACATTTAATCATATGAGAAATACCCTGCAAGGGAAGATGCATCCAGGACTTAAGCAGGATATCTCTGACAAGAAAAAAAAAAAAAAAAAAAAGGTTCGAGTCTTCCTAGATTTCAGGATTTCAAAATTAAAATGAAATGAGCAGGTCTGAGTCTTCCTAGATTTCAAAAACAAAATGAAATGAGCATCTGTACACTCTATTCTGGATATTCAATCATGACTTTTCTGCATATTAGCACAACTATTTTTTTTGGATATATTCTGTATGAAGCCATCTACTAATGGAGTTTTCCAATTTAAAACGACAGGCAATCCTTAAATGATACATTTTTGTGTAATAGAATACTAAAGTCGATACCTTCAATTGTTCAATTTGGCCCTGCAGAGATTGCAAATAGTTGTATTCTCCAGCCTTGTCAGATAAAAGGGCTTTGTATTCCTCTTCAAGGGATTTGATATCCATTGCAAGTAACTCAGGCTACAGTCACCCAAAACTTTAATAGATGAGAATTACTTACAAGATATGTTGTCATAGTAACTCAAATGCACTTGCCATCAGATTAGGAAACTCAAGGTTAACTAGGGAATCTGATTAATGAAATATTTAACTGCTGTAATTTTCTAGAAGTAGAGACATAATCCAATTGGTGGAGAGACATCATAGAAGGTTAAGAAATGTGTTTTTACATCATTCATTAGATACAGGGAAGCACAAGCATAAACTATCCTCACACAAAGATGCTTTGTGTAAATAACTTACGTTGAACTCTTTTTCCTTGGACCTCATTTGCTGAAGAGAATGCTTTACCTGGATTGACACTAGGTCCATCAATCATACACTAGAAATAAATATACATACATACACACGCGCGCGCAAACAAGCATGCACACATATATAATAAAGTGGGCGCGATGCAAGAAAAAAAAATGTGAAAAAGAGAAAATGTGTTGGAGGCATCTAAGGCTAGAGTAGATATAACATTATCATTGTTGAAGTTATGCTTCAGCTGCTGCAACGTGGTCCATGCTGGAATTTAATTTATTTACTTTTACTATGCTCTGTTATTTCAAGTTTTCAGTTGTTTGAATTGTTCAAAGACGTGGTAAGTAGAAGTTGCTGTTTTTTTGGAAGTTGTTAATCGTGGGAATATGTTCTATGTAGTGCCCTATTTTTTCTCTTCTTCAGTTTGTATTCGAGCTGTATTTAAACTCCTTATTCAATAAATAAATGTGAGCCAAGATACGGCAAATTGAGTGTTCTTTCTAATGTCACTTTGGTTGATTGATCATCTTACTCTCTCATTTTTCTTAAATTATCCAACAAATTGGTATCAGAGCCCTCTTCTTAAGGGACCTGTGATTGAGAGAAAAAAAAAATTTTTTTTTGCTTTCTTCTTCCATGGATTCAGAAATACCTTTTACTGCCTTGGCACCACCAGTCTTCAATGGTGATGGTTATCATGTTTGGGCAGCAAGGATGGAAGCTCATCTGGAGGCAAATGATCTCTGGGAGGCTGTTGAGGAGGACTACGAAGTTCCTCCATTACCTGCAAATCCAACCATGGCACAGATTAAGAATCACAAGGAGAAGAAATCAAGGAAGTCCAAGGCAAGAGCTACACTTTTTGCTGCTGTCTCATTTGAAATCTTTGTCAGGATTATGTCAATGAAATCAGCTTTTGAGGTCTGGAATTTCCTAAAGAAGGAATTTGAAGGAAATGAGAGGATCAAAGGAATGAAGATTCTAAACTTGATCAGAGAATTTGAGCTTCAAAAGATGAAAGATTCAGAAACTATTAAGGAGTATTCTGACAAATTGATTAGAATAGTTAACAAAGTAAGATTGCTTGGCTCTGAATTTCCTGATTCTAGATTAATTGAAAAAATTCTTGTAACTATTCCTGAAAGGTTTGAAGCATCCATTTCTTCGCTGGAAAATTCTAAAGATCTGTCAAGGGTTAGCTTGGCAGAGTTGTTGAATGCCTTGCAGGCACAGGAGCAGAGAAGGCTGAAAGATTTATTAAGGGGTCTGAAAGATTTATTAAGGGTGCATTACCTGCAAAGGTTCATCCAAACCAAAGAGGAAAAGGAAATAAGTACAAGAAGAATAATTCTTATTATCCAGGTAATAGTGAGGAAAACAAATCTGATTTTCCTCCTTATAAGCATTGTGGAAGGAAGGGTCATCCACCTCTCAAATGCTGGAGAAGACCAGATCAGCAATGTGAAAAATGTCAGGGGATGGGACATCATCAGAGAATTTGCAAAAGCAACATTCAACAGAAGATGGTGACAGAGGAAAATTTGCAGCAGAAAAATGTTGCTCAAGTTGCTGATGAGGAAGAGGAGGAGCACCTCTTTGTAGTTTCTTGCTTTGCAACCTATAATTCAAGTGAGAAGTGGCTCATTGATAGTGGTTGTACCAACCATATGACTTTTAATCGTAATCTTTTCAAGGAATTGGACACTTCAGTAACTTCCAAAGTGAAGATTGGCAATGGAGAGTGCATTGAAGTTAAGGGAAAAGGCACAGTAGCAATTGAAAGCACTTCAAGTACAAAACTTATCAAAAGTGTATTGTTTGTACCTAATATTTGTCAAAATTTGTTGAGTGTTGGCCAGTTGATTCAAAAAGGTTTCCAAGTTATCTTTGAAACAAATCAGTGTTTAATTAAGGATGAAGAAGGGAATGAATTGTTCAAAGTAAAAATGAAAGAGAAGAGTTTTGCCTTTGATCCATTAGAGGATGAGCAATCAGTCTTTTCTGCAACAAAGATCAATAGGGAGATTCTTGAAGTTTGCAGCATCCAAAGCAAGGAGGAGTGTTGAAGTTATGCTTCAGTTTCTGCAACGTGGTCCATGCTGGAATTTAATTTATTTACTTCATTTGATTTTTACTATGCTCTGTTATTTCAAGTTTTCAGTTGTTTGAATTGTTCAAAAACGTGGTAAGTAGAAGTTGCTGTTTTTTTAGAAGTTGTTAATCGTGGGAATATGTTCTATGTAGTGCCCTATTTTTTCTCTTCTTCAGTTTGTATTTGAGCTGTATTTAAACTCCTTATTCAATAAATAAATGTGAGCCAAGATACAGCAAATTGAGTGTTCTTTCTACTGTCACTTTGGTTGATTGATCATCTTACTCTCTCATTTTTCTTAAATTATCCAACAATCATCCAGCACGGCTAGACTAGATATGGCTAAGGAATTACATAAAATCCATTTCAACATGGCAAAAGTTGTTTATGTAAAGTTTATCAGTGTACATAGTATCAATGTATATATTTAGTTTCCTATTCAGCATAGCAAGATTATAGGAATCAAATCATAGGCTAACAGATATTAGTTTCCTTAGTTAGATGTAGTATTTTTGTATAAATACTTATGTTCTATTCAATATAGATCATCGAAACAGAAGTGAGTGTTTTGATCTCTCTAAAATTGTCATGGTATCAGAGCTATTTTGAATTTCTGGGTTTGTCTTTTGGTTTCTGGAATTTTTCGGTTTTGGTATATTTTTGGGATTCTCTTGGTTACATGTTTCTGGGACTATCGGAATCTCACCGTCCACCAAAGAAGTAGCGCCGGTGTGTTTCCGGCCTGTTCTCCAAGTCCGGTGATCTGGTGTTGCGCGAGTGTGTCTCACGCGCCGTCTGAAGGTTTCGGGTACTGTTCCACGCGCCTGCGAGTGAAAGCGCGTGAGGCAGCGTCTTCTTCTCCGATTTCTTCTCCGCCGTCGCAATCCCATTTCCGGCGCTTCTCCGGTGTGGGCGTGGTCCTTTGGCTTTGTTTGTAGGGTGGACAGTTGTTTTTTTTGCCCTCTGCTTCTGGATCTGCTTTCCGATTAATTCCTGGGTCAGTCATTTTTTTTCTGTTTCCAATTTTTTTGCAATATGACTTCCGAGACCTTGGGTATTAGATTTTCAGGGAAGAATTATGCAGCATGGGAATTTCAGATCAGGATGTTTTTGAAAGGGAATGAGCTTTGGGGTCACATTGATGGATCATCTCCTGCTCCTATGGGTGATGCAGCACGCAATGAATGGGAAATAAAGGATGCCCGAGTTATTTCCTGGATCATCGGCTCAATTGAAGCTCATATGGTAAATAATCTACGCTCTTTTACTACGGCTAAAGATATGTGGGATTATTTAAAGCGTATTTATTATCAAGATAATACCGCTCGTCGTTTTCAATTAGAACTTGAGCTTAGCAATTTCAATCAAGGTAATCTTTCTATTGAGCAGTATTATTCTGGATTTCTTAACCTTTGGAGCGAGTATTCTGGTATTATTTATGCAAAAATTCCTAGTGAAGTTTTAGCCACCCTTCGAGTAATTCATGAAGATAGTCGGCGTGATCAATTCTTGATGAAATTGCGACCAGAATTTGAAGTTACTCGGGCTGGATTGCTGAATAGAAATCCAGTTCCTTCGTTGGATATATGTTTTGGTGAATTATTGCGTGAGGAACAGAGGTTGGCTACACAGGCTGTAATAAGTGCATCCACAGAGTCATCTGATATTGTTAACGTTGCTTATGCTGCTCAAGGGAAGCATCGGGGAAAGGGACAGATGCAGTGCTACAGTTGCAAGGAGTATGGGCATATTGCTCGCCATTGCAGTAAGAAATTCTGTAATTATTGTAAGCAGACTGGACACATTATAAAGGAATGTCCTACTCGTCCAGAAAATCGTCGAATTCGAGGTTTACAAGTTGCTGTTTCAGACAGTCATTGCGCTACAACTTCAGATGCAACACTTCCCACTGCTGTTCCTACCACTAATCAGTCTACTGTTACTCCAGAAATGGTACAACAGATGATTTTATCAGCATTTTTTGCTTTTAACCTACAGGGGCAAGGTAAACATGTTCTTTCTCCTTGGCTTATTGATTCTGGTGCATCTAATCATATGACTGGCTCTTCTCATTTGTTACAAAATCTTCGGACATATACTGGCACACAAAATATACAGATTGCTAATGGAAATGACCTTCCTATTACTGCCATTGGTGATATTGGACCTTCTTTTCGCAATGTGTTTGTTTCTCCGGAATTGTCTACTAATTTGATTTCGGTTGGTCAAATGGTGGAAAATAACTGTCATGTGAATTTTTCTCGTGGTGGTTGTCTTGTGCAGGATCAGGTGTCGGGGAAGGTGATCGCGAGGGGGCCTAAAGTGGGCAGATTATTTCCTTTGCAGTTTACTATTCCTAGCACTTTGTCTTTGGCTTCTAATATTGTTGCAAATAAGACTGAAGTTTGGCATAAGCGATTAGGCCATCCGAATAATGTGATTTTGAATAATTTAATGCAACGTGGTTTTCTTGGCAATAAAGCTCAGTCTTCTGATCATATATTGTCTTTTGATTGTTCTACTTGTAAGCTTGGAAAAAGTAAGACTTTGCCTTTTACTACTTGTGGTAGTCGTGCTGATAGTTGTTTTGCAGTTATACATAGCGATGTTTGGGGTATTACTCCTGTTATTTCACATGGGCAGTATAAATATTTTGTCACGTTCATTGATGACTATAGTCGTTTTACTTGGATATATTTTCTGCATTCCAAGGCAGAGGTGCTTACTGCATTTCGAGTTTTTGTGGCTTATGTTGAGACACAGTTCTCCACCTGTATAAAAGTTTTACGATCTGACAATGGTGGGGAGTATATGTCGCATGCCTTTCAGGGTTTCTTGCAACAAAAAGGTATTCTGTCTCAGCGATCATGTCCTTATACTCCTCAACAGAATGGGATGGCTGAGCGGAAAAAGTTTTACGATCTGACAATGGTGGGGAGTATATGTCGCATGCCTTTCAGGGTTTCCTGCAACAAAAAGGTATTCTGTCTCAGCGATCATGTCCTTATACTCCTCAACAGAATGGGATGGCTGAGCGGAAAAACCGTCACTTGTTAGATATGGTTCGCACATTGCTTTTGCAGTCGTCAGTTCCATCTAAGTTTTGGGTGGAAGCGTTGTCTACTGCAGTCTATTTAATTAATCGCCTTCCCTCTTCACAGTTGCATTTTGATTCTCCTTATTATCGCTTGTTTGGAATGCATCCTGATTATCATACACTGCGCACATTTGGCTGTGTTTGTTTTGTTCACTTGCCTTCACATGAGCGACATAAGCTTACTGCTCAATCTGTTCGGTGTGTTTTCTTGGTTATAGTACGGCGCACAAGGGATTTTTATGCTATGATAATATTGCCAATCGCATGCGTGTTTCTAGAAATGTGATTTTCTTTGAACATGAGTATTATTTTCAGCAACATGTCTCTTCCTTGGACCGTGTTCTTCTTCCTCACTTTGATGGCATTTCTCGCCCTTTTGAGCGTTTTAAACAGGGTATGGTCTATCACCGACGACAGCCCCCTCCATTCCCACAAATCCTTCCCGACTCTGATCCGTTGCCAACTCTGGAGGTTCCTCGAAGAGGGACTCGTGTTCGTCGTCCTCCTGATAGGTATGGTTTTTCTGCCACTTTATCTCATGCTCCAGTTCCTACATCTTATTCTCAGGCAGCTAAACAAGCATGTTGGGCCAAAGCCATGCAAGAAGAACTTCAGGCTCTTCAAGAAAATCATACCTGGGATCTTGTTCCTTGTCCTGCTGGTATTCATCCCATTGGTTGTAAATGGGTTTATTCAATCAAGCTGCGATCTGATGGCTCACTTGACAGATATAAAGCAAGGTTAGTCGCTCTCGGTAATAGGCAGGAGTATGGAATAGACTATGAGGAGACATTTGCTCCTGTAGCAAAGATGACAACTGTGCGACTTGTCCTTGCTCTCGCTGCTTCAAAGGGATGGTCTTTACGACAGCTGGATGTTAAAAATGCCTTTTTGCATGGGGATCTTAAAGAGGATGTCTATATGACTCCACCATCTGGGTTATTTTCTACTCCATCTTCAGATGTTTGTAAGTTAAAGAGGTCACTCTATGGTTTGAAACAGGCACCTCGGGCCTGGTTCAATAAATTTCGTGATGCTCTTCTCAGCTTCTCTTTTGTTCAAAGTCAGTATGATTCCTCCTTGTTTCTGTGCAAATCTTCTAAGGGAATTGTCTTGCTTCTGGTATATGTTGATGATATTGTTATTACTGGGACTGATTCTGAATTGATTTCTCAGCTTCAGGAGCGTCTTCAAGGCGTTTTTCATATGAAGGATTTGGGTCCTTTACACTATTTTTTAGGTCTTGAAGTATGTTCTACTTCTGCTGGTATTTTTTTACATCAACATAAGTATACTCAAGACCTGATTTCTTTGGCTGGTCTTCAGGATGGTCGTTCTGTTCATACTCCCTTGGAAGTCAATGTTAAATATCGCCGTGACGAGGGTGATCTTCTTTCTGATCCTACTTTGTATAGGCGCCTCGTTGGCAGTCTTAACTATCTGACTATTACTCGTCCAGATATTTCCTTTGCTGTTCAACAGGTTAGTCAATTCATGCAAGCACCCAGGCATCTTCATCTCGCTGCTGTTCGCCGAATCGTTCGTTATTTGCATGGCACTTCTGCCCGTGGTTTGTTCTTCCCCATTGACTCCCCCATCAGTCTTGTTGCATATAGTGATGCTGATTGGGCGGGGTGTACTGATACTCGACGGTCCATTACTGGTTGGTGCATGTTTCTTGGTTCCTCACTGATTTCTTGGAAAAGCAAGAAGCAAGATCGTGTTTCTAAGTCTTCCACGGAGTCTGAGTATCGAGCTATGTCATCTGCTTGTTCTGAGATTCTTTGGCTTCGAGGGCTCTTGGCTGAACTTGGCTTCTGCCAACCTAATCCTACACCTCTTCATGCTGATAATACTAGTGCTATCCAGATTACAGCTAATCCAGTCTTCCATGAGCGCACCAAGCATATTGAAGTAGATTGTCACTCTATTCGTGAGGCATATGATTCACATGTTATTTCTCTTCCACATATCGCTACTCAGCATCAATCTGCCGATGTGTTCACTAAGACTCTTCCTATTGGTCGACATCAGTTTCTCATTAACAAATTGATGCTTGTCGATCGCCCAGCATCAATTTGAGGGGGGATATCAGTGTACATAGTATCAATGTATATATTTAGTTTCCTATTCAGCATAGCAAGATTATAGGAATCAAATCATAGGCTAACAGATATTAGTTTCCTTAGTTAGATGTAGTATTTTTGTATAAATACTTATGTTTTATTCAATATAGATCATCGAAACAGAAGTGAGTGTTTTGATCTCTCTAAAATTGTCAAAGTTTCAAAATTTTATTCAGTGAAGCGGAAGTTATATTGGAGAGACCTTACTGTTCTCTTCAGCAAGTGCAGATTTCACCTGTGCAACTTCGTCAAGCTTTGCTTTTGCAGAGTCCACCTTGGCCATTAGGCTCTTCCTTGAACCATTCCCCTGCTATTCCAAGATTTACAAAGAATATTTTGGCTTTATTTATATCTATATATATATATATATATGAATCCGAATTGATAGAGGGACTTCTCGTACCAAATTGTTCATAATGAGATGATTAATATTTGTGGACCGTCCTGCAAGAAAAAACTACTTTTTATTCTACAAGATTGATACTGATTAGTCATTTCTTGTAACACATATAGGGCAACTATCTTTCTTCCCCACCAATTCCAGCAGGCTAATGATCACTGACCTGTTGCTTCTTTTTTAGATTGATACCAGAGAACATGCCTTATGTACTAACATCCCTTGAAAAACATGTCAAAAGTAGAGCGAACCTTTTTAACTCCTCTATTTTGCAAAATCCCATACCTTGAGTTTCAGCTGATACCTCATGAAAATTATCCTTCAACTGTATAATTTCAAGCCACATATGTTACAATGATGCTGTACATGCATAGATATTTGAAAACTGTTAAAGATCATGGGGAAATAACTATCAAGATCATTTAAAGAAATTGCAGATATATCTTGAGAACAAAAGCCGCTTTTAGAAGTTTAGTTCAAACCTAATCTTAATTGCTGTTATGGCCATAAATAAGAAAGAAGCAGGAGATTGACAAGATCTTTATATCTTCTGGCAACAAGGATATATGTGCAGCAAATTGAGAAAATTTATTCTGCTCTAAGATAACACCACAAAATTACCAAGTTCCAGTCAAGCTCAAGGAATCACATGTATGAAGAGGTACTCATTTAGACTGACATGAAAAATAAAAATACACATACAAGAAAATCAAAGGAGCATATTAAACACAATTATCATTAATACGGCTGAGAATGGCAGTATTTTCAATAATCAAGGAACTTCAACAACTTGTAGAGAAAGCTACTAGTTGACATATTGAAGACTTCAAAATTAAATTAAGAGAAACTTGTCTAGTGTTTGGCTCAGGCAACCAGATAAGAAGTCCATTTAATTCCTCCCTTTTTTTATTTGAGGGGCTTTAACTTATCAGAAGCATTACACAGGATGAGGAAGACAGAAAGATTAAAGTACAGGCAAACTTCTTCTTGCCTGCTCTAGCATCACCACATTGTAAGACATCTCCAACTTATACCCTCAACTTATTTTGAGGTCATCAGGTGATGTTGCCTTGCCATATGGGGGTAAAGTGTTGGAAACAAGCTCACTCAAGTAGGAAGGAGACCGTGCCTTCTAGTTTGTGCCCAAAGAAAAAAAAAATCAAACTATCAAAGGTCTAGAGGCACAAAATAAGACTAGATGTTACTGTTGTCTACAGAAGTTTGTTTACTCTACTGATGAACAGTAATGCCCATATAATTTTTAAGATCTAACAAATGCTATGCTAGAGTTCTTCAGAAGTTTATTTTAAGGGTGTGTCTTGCAATTCAACTAGGTGAACTGTAATAGCCTCTAAGAAGAAGACAAATAATGAAGAAGCAGTTCTAGGATGTAAGTACCAATGCATGCTCTTCCATAGCTAAGCTAGTTCTATGAGATTTTATCCAGTCCTGCCCAAAGAAAACAGTAGACTGTAATTAGCTTGCAGCTCAAAATAATAGAGCATAGGAAATAAAAGTTTATCCAAACACAGACTTGGGAATCAAACCTGTTGTTGCTGAAGTTTGGATTTAAGATCATCTGCAACTTTGATGTAGTACGCCCTGTTGTGGAGAAAACATAAAATACAATAAGCATGATCACATATGAGTTGCACTTTTGTCGTTGCAGGTTCTGATTTCAATACCTCTTCTCTATAAGTTTGGCAGATAAACTGACTCTTTCTTGTTGAATAAGCTCCAGTGTCTGCTTGTCAAAAATACAAGGGCTAAAAACAATAATAAAGAACATATATTATAACTGCTTGTTTCTTCACTTATCAAGATGAATAAGCATTACTCATCCACACGGACATTAACAACTTAACCATTGTCAAAACAAGTTATCTAAAACCAATGTAGAGGAAAAATTTGTAATGCTGTGATGCCATCAAGAGAGTAGTTGCAATACATGTATACAACTTGTATCTCAATGAATCAAGAAGGGAGCATCTTATTCATTTATTTAACCAAAAAGAAATTATCACTTACATCATAACTCCTCATATACAACCTATCTCCACCCATGAGCATCCACTATCTATAGATAGTTTGTATAGTTTTCTGTATATCTGATAAAGCTCTGAAATCTCCCACTCTCATACCATATCAAATAGTATTGCTTCAGTGGGATTTCACTACCTAGACTTTATAACTTTATAAAGACCAAGGGCTTATAGCGTGCGTAACATATGCATAATGTTTTGGAGCAATTTTTTATTTTTTCCTTCTTTTTTCTCAAAATTAATTATCTCTTTTAGCTTGAAGCTCTCCTCAGAATACCTTGGCAAGAGCAAATGAATCAGATTCCAAGGAAGCAATATTTTTCTGTTTTCCCAATAACTGAGAGCATATCTGCCCTTTTTCATGCATCATCTGCTCAGTGTCTTCGTTAAGTTTCTTTCTTTTAGATTTAGCTGCAAAAGTAATGAAAGTATGATTCTGGGAATGTTAACAAATAGAAATCACTACAGAAGGTAAATGAAAGAACTTGCTGATTGCCATGCCTGAAAATGTCATAATAAAGCATCCATGACCATTCTGCTCATTTGATTTCTAATTATCAGGTAATGTGTACTAAGACAAACACTTTGGTTGGTTGCATAGAACTTTTCCCTCTGTTTAGACTTATACATGCAATTGATTTGTACTTGCTTAAACGTACCCAAGGTGATCAAATGTTTTTGTGATAACCAGGATACCCATTTGCATGCACCTCTCCATGATTGAGAGTTAAAGAAATAGATTCAGCTCAAAATCCAAAGCAGCATCAGCAGCAATTTTCAAGTACCAAGTTAAAAACAATTTCCAATTTGTGCAATAATAAATTAAATTCCCCAATAGAACCTTGTAACTTCTTCCTTCAAATTCAGAAGGCTTCCGAAAATCACAACCAATGTTCAAATATTTTCTTCTTAAATTAAAGTATGCTCAGACACATTGCCCCAGTCATTCAAACCAGATTCAAAATTTTCAATAGGCCCAACACAAACTTTGATATGGAAAAATCAAAAGAGAAATGGTCATAATAAAATATAAGATTGCAGCTGGCAGAACATTTAAAATCCAAACATTTGGGGACAGAGGAAAAGAAAGAATACGACCATCCAAATCTAAGAGCGTAATTGGAAAGTATATCTTCTAATGTACATACAAATGTTATCTCAAACTAGTTTTCCAATACATCATACATCCATTCCACTCACGATTCTAATCTACCAACTTTATTTAAGTAATTTTAACAACAAATCATTTCTTTTCAAATCTACAAATATCAGAACTCCAAAAATGAAATAGAATTACCTACCTCGGTTCTACTAATTTAGTTAGAAAGTAAAAATGAAATAATTGATCAGAAATCGAATCTAACAAGTAAAACGCCTTTAGAAACCTTTACGAAAAGCAATAAATTACACAAGCAGGTTTCAGAAGAAATACTTAGCCGTGTATATGTCCATTGATTAAAAAATAAAAGAAAAGAAAAGGCAGACCAGAATTGAGATCAGATTCCATGGTTTGAATGGTAGCGATCAGCGTATGCTCTTCGACTGATATCTTGGCTGCCTGATCTTCCACGTCTATTAAAAAAAATCATCACATTCAATTCATAGCATCATCACTACTTCTATCACAATGTCATTCTTGTGTGTGTGTGTGTATGAGAAGGAGAGGGAGAGAGCGAGAGCGAGAGCGAGACCGTTCATTTGAGAGCGCAGAGTCTTCATGCACTGTAAGTACTCCTCCATCTTGGACTTCAAATTCTCGGAAGCCCTAATTACACACATACACCAGAGATAGAGATGAGTGTAACTGCGAGAAGTTAAAGAAACTCAAATAAGTATATATGGCGATCACCTTTTTCAGAGAGAAATTTTGAAGTTGTACAGAAAAGCAGGGAAGTTTTGGAGGGAAAAGCTAGCAGCTGATCTTTATTTGCGTTCGGCAAATATGCGTTTGTATTATTATTTTTTTCCGAGAATTTTTTTTTTTTTTTTCACAATGAGGATAATGTCTAATTAGGGAATACTAATCCAATGTACGTGCGCATGTGAGCATATGAATCGTTAGATTACACATATATTTACCACTTTAAATGCACATGCAATAAGCTTAATGATGTAATCTTCACGATTTCCAGGATCACCACCTTCTAAATGGATGATGATGGCTCCTTTTCTTCTTCAAACCTCCGGATGGAGTACTCAGCTTAAATGGCTAGATGATAAAACTCCTCTCTCTTTGCCACGCTTTCTCTCTCTTCTTTGTATTTCAGAAATTATAAGTGAAAAAAAAAAAAAAATCTTTCTTTGATTCTGTTTGTGAGAAATTTCTCTCTACTGAGCTTACATCTCCTGCTTCTCTTTATACTCAAACCAAAACTCGTTTTAACCATGCTTCTCAGCTCTCTCTTCCTTTCTTTTTGCCAAATCCTTTTCCTCTCTTCCAATCACTCTTCTATGTCATTATCGGTTTATGAATTTTATGAAAATTATCATCATCGTAAATTGTTTGTGAAAATGCCTATTAGGTCTCGCGGGATTGGGAGCTGCTGTTGTTGTGCGACTTAAAACCCAAGGCGCAGAACCTGCGCGATCTAGGCAGTGAACCAGGCCGTCCGGTACAAACCATGAAGAAATCAGACAATGTATCCAAAAGAACGCAACATTGTTGTTTTCTGAATTTGAAAATTTCAATAACCCAAAGCTAATTAAACAATCATATCATAAAATAACACTAGTTTTCAAGGACCTGGGCTCCCACATTTATTACATGATGTTTTATTTGTTGTACATAGGACCTTTGCTATTGTATGTTGCCTTTTACTTTTACTTCTTCCCTATATATCACTACTTTGGCTACAAACACAACAAATTGCGATTTGTACTCCTCCAACTGATGCTCAACAATTTGATATGCAAGGTTTCCATAATTCATTTGATGAAATGCAAGCGCCAACAAGACATAGCATAAGTCTGCACAGGAAGTTTATACTCCTGCAACTGATGCTCAAATGAAGATTGGATCGGGGATGGAGAGAGAAGAAAGAGGAAGAGTGTACATTTCATTTAATGATGATTTAATTTTCTGTCAGTTAACCAGTGCAACAAGTTTCCATTAAAAATTAATAAAAATTCAGTAATCAGATTTACACAGCTTTAATTTTTTTAGTACGCAGTGTATGGATGTATAAATGTACCAGTGAGACACTCTTTATTTGGGTTGAAAATACTATAATAAATATAATTACATATTAATATTCTGCAATTTTACTTTTGAGGGAAAAAAAATCCAACTCTCAAAATTTGTATGTATATTATATACACTCTTAATGAGCTAATAATTTGAATAGCATTTTGAGCCAATCACTTGAATAATAAGGAAAAAATATTGATAATTTGCTTTTTTTTTAATTTTTCACTTTTAGGCTCCGATTAAAACAAATAAATTTAAATTGTAGAATTTATTTACACATAAAATTCATTTGTAAATAAATTTCTATATTTGAAATAAAATTACTAAAATATAGAATTAAAAATGAATTTCTTATTTTTATGTTTAGAATAAATGAATAAAAAAATTTATTTTTATTTTATTTCCTAAAATATCCTCAATGCCAATTTTGATACATTCTTCCAATTATTTACAATAACAAAATTTTAACAACCATTAATCATTATTTTAAAATTTTCAACAAATACTGAATCAATAATAAAATAATTTTAAAAAAAATGTTATATACATATATTAACATTTAGTGTATAATAGTGGTAGAAGATGGAGAAGAACAGTCATGAGAGAGAAAAAAGAACAAACTACATTAACTGATGCGTGCACAGGGGGGTCAACCCATCATGGCAATCCTACGCAGGCCGAATTGTGGAAGCTATGGAGATTCAAGAGAAAGTTGAGCCAAATTGTGCTATATCTAATCCAATGGGGCCAAATGCAAAAGATAGGCTTCAATTGTGCTTGATTAATTATTTCAATCTCGAAAAGTAGCTTTAGACTGCTCAAGGGGCTTATTTTATTATGTTGAACTTGTTTTGTTTTAATTATTTAGTTGGACCCTCATATAGCTTAATAGGTTTATTTTAAGTGAGTTGGGCTTACTTTAGGTTAGGCTCATTTAAATTAATTA
Organism: Excoecaria cochinchinensis; assembly: GCA_947683425.1. Lineage (NCBI taxonomy): Eukaryota > Viridiplantae > Streptophyta > Magnoliopsida > Malpighiales > Euphorbiaceae > Excoecaria > Excoecaria cochinchinensis. The sequence goes on from CANTUQ010000092.1 coordinate 38,787,446, forward strand.
TTTTAGGCTTGTGGGTTGTTGTATTTTAGAGTTAATATAAGTTTGGGCTTTAGTTATTTGGTGGGAGACCCATGTGTTAGGTGGCCACGGTAGCCATGTGTTAGGTGGCCTTTTGACTTATTTAGGGTTTGGTGGGAGGCCCATGTGCTAGGTGGCCATGTGTTAAGTGGACTTTTGACTTATTTAGGGTTACCTACCTTTTGAGGGCTATAAATACCTCATTATAAGTTGTAAAAGACACATCAAAAATACTTTTGAATATCATTATTTGGTTTGGCCGAATTTTCTTCAAGGGAGAGGATTTGCTTGTCTTCTTCTTTTGCATCAAGAATTAATTTCTTATCAAGGTATTTACTTTGTGGCGAATTTTGTTCTTATGTTTCTAAATCAATCTATTATAAGCATTTCCATTCACATGTTGTTTGGGGGTTCTTAAGATTGGGAGTTTCTTTTTATTCATGTTCATGCTATATTGTATGTTTAAGGGGTTTCGGGTTCTTTAGCCTTGGGGTTCCGCATCATTTGGTATCATAGCTTGGATTAGGATAAATTCTTATTTATCTTGTGTTAATTTGTTATTCTATTGTTTTATTTTTATTAGAACAAGATAATTCTGTGTTGTTAAATTTGCAATCTTATTCTTATCAATTTTGTGTTTTTCTTTATTTTTAAATTTGTTCTTTTGTGTTCTTCTTTGTTCCTACATCAGATCTTGTGTTTGATGTTTTAAGTTCTAAAAAGAAAAAAAAAATCGGTGGTACTGTTCATGTTACTGTTTATGGTACTATTCATAGTACTGTTCATCCGAATTTTAAAAAAAAAAAAAAAAGAAAAGTCAGCATTGAGATAAAGCTAGGAAAGAAAAATCACAAAGAAACAAAAAAATTTAGATCTGGTCATACTTTTAATTTGGAAATTAATTTGAAAAGTCAAAGTGAATATTTATAGATAGTTGTCATTCTTGACTTCGTTGATTTCTTGTCTTCACATCCATTGTATCAAAATTGACTTTTACATTAGGAAAATACCAAAATTCAGATTTGTCCAACATTTGAATTTGAAAATTAATTTGAAAAGTCAAAGTGGCAATTTGTGGGTAGGCGTCATTCTTGACTTTCTTTGTTAAGTGTTTTCATTGCATTCTCATTTAAATTTGTTGAATTGTGAATCATCTTGACTTGGGATTGAGTTCTAAAGTGCAATTGAAGACAGCAAGCTTGAATGGTAAAAGGCTTGAGTGAGTGAGCTTAAAAGAGGGTAAAAGCCAAATAGAGTGACACACGAGTGGAGTGCCATATTTTGAGTGAAACACGTGAGGAAGTGATTGTGAGGATGTCCTATTACAAGTCAAGACGACATTTAGATCAAGAAACATTGGATGAGTTAAAAAATGATACTAAGTTATTGAATGAAGACCTTAAAAATGCAGAATTGCGATTTAAACAATTTTTTAGACAACTAGATAAGTGTTTGCAAAAGGAGAAAAGAAAGAAAGGGGAAGTTGTAGTGGAAGAGATTATTTGTGAAGCTGAAAGAGATGCTATAGATTTATATGATGATGATGTTGTAAATGAGGAAAACATAAGTGAAAGTGTAGACATTGATTGTTTGAGGAAAAAGGAAGAAGATTGTAAAATAGAAGATGCTTGTTTAGTTGAGTTGGATGATCAGCATGTTATGATTGATCCTGTAGTGCTTCAGGGGGCTGAATTGAACATGGAAAAAGAAGATAATCATGATCAAAATTAAATTCTTGTATTGACTAACCATGCTTTTCCTAGTTTTCGTGTTAACTGGCAGGAACATGATGAGTTCTTTTCTGAAGAAGCATTCATATTATTTCCACCTATTCTCAATATCGTCTATGAAGATCAATTTATTCCACAAGCTTCAATTCCCAACTTAAATAAAATGAAGATTCGATGATGAATCTTTTCTAAAGAGGGAGGGGATGATGCGTGCACAGGGGGGTCAACCCATCATGGCAATCCTACGCAGGCCGAATTGTGGAAGCTATGGAGATTTAAGAGAGAGTTGAGCCAAATTGTGCTATATCTAATCCCATGGGGCCAAATGCAAAAGATGGGCTTCAATTGTGCTTGATTAATTATTTCAATCTCGAAGAGTAGCTTTAGGCTGCCAAGGAGCTTATTTTATTATGTTGAACTTGTTTTGTTTTAATTATTTAGTTGGACCCTCATATAGCTTAATAGGCTTATTTTAAGTGAGTTGGGCTTACTTTAGGTTGGGCTCATTTAAATTAATTATTTTAGGCCTGTGGGTTGTTGTATTTTAGAGTTAATAAGTCTGGGCTTTAGTTATTTGGTGGGAGGCCCATGTGTTAGGTGGCCACGGTGGCCATGTATTAGGTGGCCTTTTGACTTATTTAGGGTTTGGTGGGAGGCCCATGTGCTAGGTGGCCATGTGTTAGGTGGACTTTTGACTTATTTAGGGTTACCTACCTTTTGAGGGCTATAAATACCTCATTATAAGTTGTAAAAGACACATCAAAAACACTTTTGAATATCATTATTTGGTTTGGCCGAATTTTCTTCAAGGGAGAGGATTTGCTTGTCTTCTTCTTTTGCATCAAGAACTAATTTCTTATCAAGATATTTACTTTGTGGCGAATTCTGTTCTTGTGTTTCTAAATCAATCTATTATAAGTATTTCCATTCACATGTTGTTTGGGGGTTTTTTAGATTGGGAGTTTCTTCTTGTTCATGTTTATGCCATATTGTATGTTTAAGGGGTTTCGGGTTCTTTAACCTTGGGGTTCCGCATCATTAACTGTATAAGAATAATTTATTTTTAACAAATAATCAAGACAGTATTATAGTCTTTTTAAATTTAACCCATCAAAATATGGAATTTATTTGCAAATTTTACCTATTTTAGTAGAGTTTAGTGAACGCATGACGAATTTCATGAATTCAATTCCTATATTTTTTGTATACCAAGTATAAAAAATAGGAATTACAAATAAATTTTATAAAATTTTATAGAATTCATTTATCGTAAGCGGAGGTTTAAAGATATAATTATTAAAAAAATTAAAATGGACAAATTTAGAGGGCGTAGGTAGGGACACTTGCCCCTGCCTCACCAAAAATTCATTAGTATAGGTGTTATTGTGTTATTTTTGTCTTACCTCTACTCATTTTTATTTTTATTTTTATTCACTTACTATTTAACTTTTCAATATTTTTTCCCCTTTAAAATACATAATATGCTAGTATGTATTATTTTGCCCTTTTAAAAATATTAATTTTGCTTTTTCTCCACTCCTTTATATTCTTTTGCTCCCTTTAACTCTTTAATACTTTTTTTTTGTCCCCATTGAAAATATAATAGACTACTATATGTTATTTTGTCCCCCTTAAAAATTATTTTGTTCATAATACATCTATATATATAAACGCAATGAATTACTTTTGTTTAAAAAAAAAAGAAAAGAAAAAACCCATAATTTAGTCATTGAAATTTAACGTTTTTACATATTGGATTCCTATATTTTCAAAACTACATATTGGATCCTTGATTTTAATGTATTTACATATTAGATTCCTACACTTTCAAAACTATACATTTAATCACTGAACGTTTCTATTAGAACACATTAAGTCTAAACAGACAGTAAAAATAACAGTGTTCCATTAAAATACACGTGACTTTAACTACGCTTGTATTACACTGTCATTTGTAGGGGTGAGCATGGTCGGTTAACCGGTCCATGAGACCCAGTCCATTAACCAGTCCATTAATATCGGTTTTTTGAAATTCCAGTCCATTAACCAGTCCATTACCATCGGTTAACCAGTCCATCGGTTTCGGATTTTCGGATCGGTTACCCAATATTTTTCGGTTAACCACTATAATTATAAATATATTCATAAATAAAATTAAAATGTTCAAGATATTTAAAAATTAAAATTTTTTCACTATAATATAATATTATTGTTGTTTCCTAAAAAAAAAATTGTTGTTAAAATAAAAATATTTGATGGATATAAGCAAATTTGTTTTTAAAAATTAATATTTAATAAGTAAATATATTAACCGGTCCATAATCACTTTTAATTAGATAAATTGTTATACTTACTAATAGCCAATTAAAAAAACTTAAAAACTTTAAAATAATTAGTATAATGAAAAAAAAATACATGATTACCTTTAATTAGGATAAATTATTATATAAATTGTTATAAATTATTAAAAAATTAATAAATTAACTAGAAATTCGGTTTCGATTCGGTTAACCAGTCACATGAGTCAAAAACCATTAACCAGTCCATTAATATCGGTTTTTTCAAAACACTAACCATTAACCAGTCCATTACAATCGGTTAACCAGTCCATCGGTTCGGTTTCGGATTTTTTTTTCGGTTAACCAAGTCCATCGGTTTTTTTGCTCACCCCTAGTCATTTGTACCGTCCATTTTGGACTTAATGTATTATACTCGAAAAATTCGAGAACTCAATATGTAGTTTTAAAAATATAGAAACATAATATGTAAAATCATTAAACTACAGTGGCCAAAGTATGGGTTTTTCCTAAAAAACTCACTATCTTGTTAATTCTGCAAGAATTAGTCTTTATATGATAAGCTGATATCGTGCCCACTTTTCTTTTCCTTTCCTTTCAATGATTCACATTTTGTGTTCGGTTGCCACATTTGTCCCTTTACTAGGAAAAAGTGGTTAAGGAAACTAAGGGTGCGTTCGGGAAGATTTTTGTTTTCGGTTTTTTTTTTATTATTTTTTAAAATAAAACAAAAACTCGTTAGGCAAATTTTTTTTGTTTTGGTTTTTGCAAAAATTTAAAGAAGTGATTTTCACATTTAAAACAGAAACGAAAAATTTTCCAAATGTAGTTTTTAGGATTTTGCTAATTTATCCTTATTAACGTTGCTGCCGCCGCCAGTACACCGCTACTATCATTGCTGCTTTTACTGCCACCACCACGTCTCCGCCACCGCCACTGCCACCACCACGCTGCCGCTGCCACTGCCACGCCGCTGCTGCCGCTGCCGCCGCCGCCGCCAACACCGCTGCCACCACCACGCCACTACCGCCGCCGCCACCACGCCTCCGCCAACACCGCTGCCACCACAACGCCACTACCGCCACCGCTACTTCCACCACCACGCCACTACCGCCGCTGCTGCCACCACTACGCCACTACCGCCGCTGCTACCACCACCACACCTCCGCCACCGCCGTCACCTCGACCGCTACCACACCAACGTCACCTCAACCACCACCGCCACCACCACACTGCCTCTGCTACCACCGCCACTATCAAAATTATTATTATAATATATATAAATAATTAAAAAAAATATGATAAAATTTTTAAATATATAAAACAGTTTCTAAAAAATAAATAACAAAAACTAAAAATAGTTTTTAGATTTTAAAAATAAAAAACTAAAAACCTGCAACTTTACCGAACACACCCTAAGGTTTTCCAAACAATTATTTTCAGAGGCCTTCATGAAATAACATTAAGGGTATGTTTGGTAAGGGGTAATGTATTGTAATATAATTTAAAATATAATCAATCATTTGTTTGTTAACCTCATTTTTATACAGTGGTATATACAAAGGTGTTTTTCAATACATTTATTAATATATTGATTAATTCTTAAATTTTAGATGGTATTTTTCATTACATTACATTGCGTTTTCTTATTTCTCTCTAAACCCCAAACCGTCTCTTGCCGATCTTCCCATTTGCCTCCGCTGTTGCTTTTGCCACCCCTTGTTAACACCATCTTTCGCCTGTCGACGCCATCCTCTGCTGATCACTATCGCCTGTCGTTCTTTGGTTCCAGGTGCATCGTTGATTCTTTTCTTCCTTCTATAGTTTCTTGTTCATTTTACTCGAGTTCATTCATCTCTTGGTTCTACATGTTCTTTGATTTTGATTTTTCTTTTAAATAGATTCTCTAATTCAACCTTTAATTCTTAAATGAAAGCTTTGAATTAGGATTTGGAATTTCTCCATTCTTATTCTTTGGTTTAATTATGTTTCTGGGGTTGTTCTCGTCTCATCTTTTGCTTTGCTTTGATGCTCTATTTTTCTGGGCAAATTGTGGTTTTATTGTATTCTTTTGTGCTATTGGTTTTTTTTTTGCTGCTATAATTTCGCAGTGGTTAGGGGGAGTTTAGCACTCGGTCTGGTTTGATTGAATGGCAAAAATAATTTCTTGTGCAAGTACTGAAAACTGTCGATAGATTTTAGTATTTTTTGGGAATTCTATTCTTATTCTCTGGTTTAATTATGTTTCTGTGGTTGTTCTTATCTCATCTTTTGCTTTGCTTTGATGCTCTATTTTCTGGGCAAATTGTGGTTTTATGATATTCTTTTGTGCTCTTGGTTTTCTTCTGGTTGAATATTGAAAATAAATTTTTGTTGAACACACACTAGAATTTTCAACACAATTTTTCCTTTCTTCTCGCAAAAACACTCTCACGCTACAAATGGTATTCTTTACACAACCAACTTATGAGCTTCAAATGCATATCATCGTTTAGGAGAAAAATTTTTCAAAGCGGTTCATCATTTCGGGGGAGAAAAATTTTTCAAAGCGGTTCATCAATGCGGGGTAGAAAGCAAAATAAATAACTTGAAGTCGCAACTCTGGCCTGCGGAATCAAAATCACCGTTGTACCTGATTCCACACATCAGAGTTGCTGAATTAGGGTCCCAATAATTCTCTTTCCCATGTTAATTTTATTATTCAGTGGGCCCCACCTTCCCATTTTCGCAGGTACTGTTTGCGGCAACTAAGTCAGATTCCGCAACTTTGAGTTGCAAAATTATAAAAGATCCCAAATAATTTTCAAAACACCCTAAAATCCAAATTATTTCCCTAAAAAAACATTATTAATAATAAAAAAAAAGTCCCTACTATAACCACCAATTTAATGGTTTGAAATTCTAGATAAAAGTCATGATTTTCAAATCATGAAAATACTATATTAACCAATACCATGGCATTGGAAGTCTTCCCAAACATGAAGAAAGCTTATACCATGCTTTCATAATCCACACCCATCCATGAAATAAACAACTGTAAATAAAATTAAATTTTTAGTGTAAAATAGACTCATTTTGAATGATAATAGTCTCCAATTAAAATTTTTAGAATTATTTTATAGAATTTTAAGTATACTTTAAAAGAATAAGAATTCATTTGAAACAAATGAATTTAAATTATAAAATTCATTTACAAATGAATTCCATATGAAATTTATTTGTAAATAAATTTCTATATTTGAAATAAAATTATTAAAATATAAAATTAAAAATAAATTCATTATTTTTATGTTTGAAATAAATGAATAAAAGAATTCATTTTTTATTTTATTTTCTAAAATATCTTGTAGATTATTGATAAATTTATTGTTGTACGCTATAGAATATTAATGTACTCCATAGATTATTGATAAATTTATTGAAGATCCAATTAAATTCAACAAAAGATGAATAAAAAAGAGAACAAATGAAAACAAAAAACATGGTGCTGATATCTACTCATGAAAACAAAAAAGAACATCTAATTAAAAACTTGAAGCAAAAGAGTACAACAATCTAAATATGCAAGTTATAGTTTAATTAAACTTGAATTATAACTCGCCGTCACCTTTCATTTTACGTCCAGCCTTGTTCTCATTTTATTTCCTTCTTTATTCAAATTGCTTGTCAATTTGAATTAGTCTTTTTTCTTTCTTTCTTTCTTTCTTCATTCATCTAATATATATATATATATTAATTGAAGCAATTAAATTGAATAACTTTTAAATAATTACATTTAAGAGAGAAAAATAATGTCATTATTTCATCTTATTCCTAAAATTAATAATTCGATCTTTAATTGAATATGATGGCTAAAACCCACAACTAACATTGATGATTAATCTGCTTTTAAAATTTTGCTATTAAAATTTAAATAGAATAATTAACTGTATTTTATAAAAACTGATATAACTGTTTCTTTAGTCATAATTTAAAATAAAATAAAATAAAATAAAAAAATCATATATATACCGACAACCAATAAATCTGGTCGGTGAAAGTCTAATGAACGCGGGTCAAAATTTAATAATGGTGGCTTTGGGTGAGAGGGTGAGAGAAGAACAGTGATAGAAAAAAAGAAGAGCAGATTACATTAGCTGTATAAGAATAATTTATTTTAATAAATAATCAAAAGTGTATTATAATATTTTCAAATTTAACTTTTAAAAATATGAAATTAATTTTTAAATTCTATCCATTTTGATAAAATTTGATAAAAATACGATAAATTTTATGAAATTTATAAATTTAATTTTTATTTTTTTATATTTTAAATATAAAAAATAAAAATAATAAATAAATTTTGTAAAATTTTATGAAATTTATTTATCTAGAGCATTGAATAAATGAATTTTTTAAGCTACCCAATAAAAAAAGGTCCAATAGTTCAGCATCTAGTTACGTGTTTTTCCTTGAATATACTGATTCTTCAATTCAACAAATAGACCTGCCATCAAGCTTTCCATGTTTACCTTCTCCACACCGTCGTGGTGCTGAGCCGCTGAAAGGTTCAAATGGCGATCTCCGGCAGTCAAGGTGGAAGGAGACGGTTTGCACCACTGCTACGCCGACACACTGCAGCTCTCCCCGGCAGCACTAGTAATCTATTCCGTATTAGACTTCCCTCTTCTCGCAGAACTTTTCGTTTGATCATAATCAGCTTGGCCTTCATTGCTCTCTTTCCACCTATTTTTTTCCACTTCAGGCTTCGCCACTTCCATCAGGTAGGGCTCAGCCCTTCTCTCAAGCTTTGGCACACAATTTGTGATAGAAACTTCAATTTTTTCTTTTGGTTTCTTTACAGAGGCAACTAAAAAGGTGTGGTTGGCTGAGTAATCCTCCCCTCGTGTGTGCTCATGGCGGTGATTCAATTAATGCCTTCCCCAACACAGTACGCATCCCATTTCCTTATTTTTATTCTGTCTTTTGATTGTTAATTGTTATGTCTCCAATATCAAATACCTATAATGAACTTCACAGATGTCTGCATATCATTTGGCACTTCGTTCTAGAGCAGATTGCATTGAGATTGATGTTTCTCGTTCCTTAGATGGAGCTTTATTTGCTCTTCATGACAGGTAACTTTTGGACTTCTTCTTTTTATGATTATATCTCTAGAGCGTTTTATGTTCATGTTATATATTTATTGGCTGGTCTTCCCGTTTTTATACTGCTCGGGGCTTTGTTATGTGTAGTAGGCATTGGCTGATATAAGGGTCTATGCAATATTGGGAAAGTTAGGATTAACTAATTGTATCAAAAGGAAACCCGTTATGGATCAATTAATTGCTAAACTTCAGATGTTTTGTTCTGTATAATAACCTGATTTTCAATTTCCATTTTTGCTTATTCATTCATTTCCCCTATAAAAAAAAAACAAATGACGGAACTGCTTAATTGGTGCTCTTGACTGTTCTGGCTCCATGAATTCTTTAGCAGAAACTCCCTCGATTGATTTAAGTTTTTGTTGGTCTGGTTTTCCATTCCTAAAAGGTCCAAAAATATCCTATTTTGAGTACAGTAGTAGGTTTATATCATTTCTTCTTTGACTGCATTTAAGGTTCTACTTGTTTATTTAAATCTTTGTCAAGGATAAGTTAACCATAGCTTTTCAGTGTCCATTATATGTGCACGTTATAATGTAGAGGCCAGATCATTTCATTATACTATTACTAACCTATATATACTTATGCATGGAGGATTGAAGTTGTCTTTTACTTAATGTGTGAATCAGACCTTTTCAATATTGTTATTACCTACATGTACCTTCATGTTTAAATCTAGAGGTGTAGTTTGGATCTTGATTTTATCCTCAATTCAAGGAATAATTAATTGTTATTACCTTTCAAACACACATCGAAATTGCTCGTATCATTAATGGAGTGAGTGTACAGTATTAGGTTTATATCATTAATGGAGTGAGTGTACAGTAGTAGGTTTTCTATTACTGCTTGAGGCTTGATTTGTGCATCACACAGGCAGGGATTTGCAGCGTATATCTGGTAATAATATGACTAAAGTTGGGCACTTGAACTTGAAAGAGGTGAGAATCACTGACTTAATCATATTATCATATGTGTTTAAAGAAGTTCCTCCAATTGCCATGATAAGTAAATAGGCATTCGGTTTGAATAACTGTTGGTTAAATCTGGGGATCTGTTCTCACCTTGATGTATTATATTGCATGGATACCATTCTAAGCTAGTCCTGTGATTTTGACGCCATTTCTTTTTGACCATCCTGATATACGTAATGGTTCTAATTAAATATTTGCATTTCACAAATTCCTGCTTGCCTTGACATCAACCTCGCAACAAGAACCTTGATACTTTGTGGCAGGTTAAATTTTGGTTTTGAATATCTGAAATGGAAAAACTGCCTGTTATGCCACTTTTTTTGGGGGGTCAATTTTTCAAATTGTAGTGAGACAACTGAGTTCTATATTTGGAATGAACGTTTGCATTTTCACATTTGTGTTGACAACATGTAATGAGATTTTGATTGAGACTATATGTTAGCTTGTGGTTGTAGATTAAAGAACTAAATGTTTCTCATCAGTCAGCCAAGGGGTTTCATGATCGAACAATTCCCACTCTTGAAGATGCTTTGAAGGTAATCTTGGAAGACTTAAGTCTCTCTTACTTTGAACATTTTACTTTTCATGGAGATGCTTCAGTAAATTTTCTCTACCATATCTGATGTGATCTTTTCTAACATTGCTTAAATCAAATGTTATGCCTGGTACATGGTATTTGTTTCTGCGTTCTTGTTTACTGTATACTGCCCAACTATAGCGGCAAAGTTTTTAATTGATTGTTCATGCATTCTTTCAGTTGATTTCAAGTTCAGTGCGGCAGGTTATCTTAGATGCAAAGGTTGGGCCTCCATCCTATGAAAATGGTCTTGCAAAGGATATCCTTTCAGTTGTGAGTTTTCTTCCCTTTTTCTCTTTCTTGAAGTTATTGTTGTTTACTACTTTTTTTTTTTAAAAAAAAAACTTAAAATATACAATTTAGATGTGAATAAATGCATGATATAATTCATTTTTTGGATAGCTAGCTTGCACTAACTAATCTTGCCATGACTTGGTAATCAACTAAGAAATATGGAGCGTATGATTGGATTTTGAAACTAAAATAGCCATGCAGCTCTACTAGCTTGTTGATAGGAGGCAGTTTGTTTCAATGGAAAGCTGCATCTCCTGAGCACTAAAATTTTATCTGGTTGAATAATTGTTCAACAAGTTATAGTAGCTGTGTTGGAGATAATTAATGAAGCAGGGACAGCATTGGACAGGCGAAAAAGATATATTCGACAAAGTATCTATTCTTTTTCTTCTCTTCTGGACTCGGTAGAAACTATTTTGGTGACAACAACTTACCCCCATGATTTCTAGAACTTCAAAAAAGAAAAGCACAAGATTATCTTTCCATTGGGCCCCACTAGATCTTCTGCCTTTAGCAATGGTTTTTGATGCTTATTTTGACTAGTGGACAGTATTATTGATGAATTTGCATTGGTAACAGCTCAACTTGGTGCATGACATAGTTTTCTATTTGTTGTTATTTTATAGGCTGTAAGCAGTGCTATTTTATTGGCGTCCTTAAACTAAGTATTTCCTGAACTCAACCTTTTTTTTTGCCACCTTATGTTGAGAATTTAGTTTAGAATTTTGGCAACTCTTAAGCTGAGAATATTGCAGTCTTATTAATGCAGAGGATCATTATTATATATTTCAAAAGATGTATATTACTTAGTAAGCTGTCAAAGAACATTATAATAGCACTTGAATTTGCCGACTTAAAAACACGGCCCTGGCAACAGGAGATATGACAACAACCTGAACTGTTGCCCTGATTAATACAGCTATCTTGTATTATGGAACTATGCTCAACTATTAATGATCCCAAGTTTCTGCAAGCCCCATTATTTCTGAACAGAACTTTTGTTATAGTCCTGAGTCCATGATCGAGTCACTGGACAGTTTACAAGAATTTAATGGGTCCAACAAGAGGGCCTTTGCTCTTGTTTTGGTTCCTAGACTTGCCTATGGTTGCTGTTATTTCACAACTTGTTAAAGAGAGTTGCATACCTTGGAAGAGAGAGTTGCCTATCTCAGGTACTTTTTGCTGGAAATTCTGACTTAGTCTTATTTCTGTATGCATTCTCTCTTATAAGAGATTACAAGAAAGGCGGAAAGCAAACATTAAAGAATCCTACCATAACTAAAAACCTACCATCAGAGCCATTGCTAACCATTGGTCATTAAACTGTATTGTCAAAATAACGATATGGAGAGCTGTGGCAATTGGCACATGATTTGTTAATGCGCCAATTTGTCCACTATTAGTAGATAAAATGATTTCTTTCACTTTTGAATCCCAAACAATTCGATTGGGTGTCAGTACAATTAGTTGCTAAATAAAATCTCCTAATTATGAAAACTACTAAAATTATAATTACTAATTGCCATTCTTCTTTCCATCTTTAACTACAGCTGTAATATTACTCTGCTCATAGAGAAAGAACTTGTCTTGAAGCTTTGGCAAAGATAGTACTGATTAGCCAATTTAATTTTAGAGTGCCTCAATGTCAGTATAATCCTTGATCTCCAGCCAAAATAATTCTTTAGATTGATGCTGTGGCAAATACATTTCATCACAATTATAGCATAGAACTTTTTCTCTTCGTTCGTCCATCTATGCTTGTGTCAATCTTTTGACATGGCAGCTGTTGCACTAAATTCAATCCTGTGCTCCAACCATGCTCTCCATTACCTTAGATGCTTTTGTAACCATGGTGGATGTTGAATTGGGACTGCTGTTAGCACCTTGCTATGGGTCCTTACCTATGCCCATAATCCTCAATACTTGTTGCTTCTTTTTAATGGCTTGTGCTTAGATCATGGCTTGACCCAAGTCTGGTGGTTTTTGCATGTCTACCTTGATGCGGATTGGTACCACCAACACTGCAGTAAACATATCTACTTATTGATCCACCCTCAGTGTAGTTCTGTATGCTAACAATACTTGAAACTGCCACTGGTATTCCTCCACTGACCTGATTTGTTCGGGTTTGATAAGTTCTCCAAGAGGGTTGCCATGCACAGGTGGCCCAAATCTGTGGTATTCCTCCGCCAACCCAATTTGTTGGAGTTTGATCAGTTCTCCGAGAGAGTTGCTATGCACAGTGGCCAAAATCTTCTTGTTTTTTCTTTTTTTTTTTAACAGAAGAGATAAAATAATTTTGTAGAGAAAGGAAATAGAATATGCATCAAAAAATGGAATAGAATTATTAGTTCTCAAACTTACATTTATAATAATGAAAATAACAAAAAAATCTCAGAAGATACTAACAAACTAAAACGTGATCCACTAATAGAGATAATATCAACATATAATTATTGACTTGGTAAAGCATAAATATAAACCTAAAAATATGCAGTAAAATAGGACCAAATTTTTAAACAACTTTGAATCATTCTTTAACATTCCCTCTTGATTCAAAGTTGTAAGACTTCTTGCACCTGATGATGTACTTACCACCATCCTTTAATGGTTGGAGCGCTTCTCTCCAAAATATGCTTCTTGATGCACTTCTCACCAATATTAAAACAATTTGTCATCTTCTTCAGCAACATGTGCGAAATTGACACTTTTTTCAGTCTTAGTTTTGCAATTCCTTTGTATGTGTCCGAATTCTTGCACTTGAAACACTGAGACTTTCCCTTATGCCAACAATTGTCTTTATCATGACTAGACTTCTTGCAAATACCACATTGAGATTGAGTTTTTCCTTTTGAAGATAAGGCCTTTGCTAGATAAGCTCCTTCAACTACCTATTGAGTTCCTTCTTTTCTCAATATTCTTCTTTGCTCCGGAGCATGTAGGGCATTAATTAACAGTCAAGGTAATTTGATTGATATCTCTTAAATCTTCTAGAGATGAAATTCTTACCTCAAATCTTTCGGGCAAGCTTACAAGCACTTTCTCCACAATCCTGCTATTAGGTAGTTCTTCTTCCATCAATCTAATTTTATTTACTACCATCATTAGCCTTTTAGAAAACTCTTGTAAAGTCTCCTTTTCTTCCATCCTTAAAATCGCAAAATTTCTTTTGAAATTTAACACTTGCATCTGTCTTGTTCTATCGTTGTCATGATAGAGTTTTTTCAGTGCATTCCAAGCTTCCTTGGCTGTTTCACAGCCAATAATTCTTGAAAAAATTGATTCAGAGACAGCAGTATGCATTTGAGATAAGGCTCTTGGAGATTTGGCTTCTTTATTGTTATGAGCTCTAATTTGATTGAGTGTTGGGTTGTTTCCTAGAGGTGGTATTTCCGTTTCATCTTTAACCCACTGCCACAAGCCAATACCTCTCAAGTAAGCTTTCATTTTGATTGTCTGGACTTATAATTCTCACCACTAAAAATTGGGGGTGAAAGAACTGATATATTGCTGGACGCCATGCCATTGCTTCCTTTCGAACATTCACATGCCCCTAAAGATCATAAGGTGCTCTGATACCATGTTGACTTTTTTTTAATAGAAGAGACAAAATAATTTCTTTGAGAAATGAAATAAAATATGCCGCAAAAAATAGAATAGAATTATTAGTTCTCAAACTTACATTTATAATAATGAAAATAACAAAAAAAAATCTCAAAAAATACTAATAAACTGAAATGTGATCCATTAATAGAAATAATATCAACAACTAATTATTGACTTAGTAAAGCATAAATATAAACCTAAAAGTGTGCAGTAAAATAGGACCAAATTTTTAAATAACTTTGAATTATTCTCCAACAAATCTGAAGCTATAATGGTCTTGGAATGCTGCCCATGTCATTTACGGGATGCTCCTTTTCTGACTGATGATACCAAAACTGCACCTCACACAAGAAGTGAAAGGCAGCCAACCCCACCTCGTCATTTCATCAGTTTGCTGGTTGGAAAATAATTCTCACAGTGGTGCAGCCAGATTAGTGGATCCTCAGATCCATTGAAGGTTGGGAAGTCCAACTTTATATTCCTCAGCACTGCTCCATTCCTAGTCAGCAGATTAGATCTGAATCCCAGTCCGCTAGGTGGGTTCCCATAGGTGTTACTACTGCTTGTTCCTGCATCAACGTCTTTTCCTGGTCTATGGTTAGACCCATGGATGAGTTATTCGAATATCTGCTGTAACTGGGTCATCATTCACCAGTCAGACAGCACAACTAGTGCTGCCAACTTTGCCTCAAGAGCTGATGTTGCTTATTGGACAAGGGATATCATCTCATCATGGGGCTCTGATATCAAGTTGTTATGATCCTGAGTCTGTGATCGGGCTACCAACCGGTTTACAAGAAAGTCAGTCCAATAAGAGTGATTTGGCTTTTGTTTCGCTTCCTAGACTTGCTGGTTGCCGTTACTTCACAGGTTGTTAAGGGAGTTGCATAGCTTGGAACTCATAGGAGAGAGTTGCCTATCAATGGTTTTTTTTTTTTGCTGGAATTTCTTACTTAGTCTTGTTGCTATAATGATCCTTTTTAAAGAGATATTACAAGAAAATAGGAAAGGAAATATTAAAGAATCCTACCACAACTAAAATACTTGCTAAACAAAATCTCCAAATTATGAGAACTACTAAAATTATAAATATTAATTAATTGCCTTTCTTCTTCCTATCTTTAACTTAACCACGGTTGCAACAAATTTAAATTTCATTTTAGGCATATATTGCTCTTGATAGAGGTATGTAACCCTCAGCACTTGGAATGCAATTTTTCAGGTTGACACAGCACAATGTAAGAATTGCCTTGTTTGGGCTAAAAGTGACAATTTGTCAAGGGATGTCATCAAACTATCATCAGATATTACAGTAAGTTAGCTCGACTGTTTTGATTTGTAAGAGATATCTCTTATTCATATTCTTTTTTTTTGTTTGTTTTTTCCAGTCGGGACGTAATTGCTCTTTAGGAGATTATGTTTAAGAAGATTTACCTTTTGACTGACACAGTTTGTACCGAGCTTGGTGATGTTGTGTGATGGATTTTTTATTATTATTATTTTCTCTATACAGGTAGGCTATATCGTTATGGTGGACGCTAGTACAGGCAACAGAATGAACTTATTGAGAATGAAGGGTGCTAAAGTAGTTGGGGTTTATCATCCACTGATTGACGAAAAGCTTGTGAGAATTCTTCATGGGTATGACTTGCATGGGGAAATCTTTGTTAATTTTACAGGATCTTTGGTGCCGGAATAAATGTTGTAACAGATTTATATATGCTTATTATTAACAGGAGGAACAAGAAGGTATATGCATGGACTGTTGATGACGTGGATTCCATGCGAAGAATGTTGTTCGAGCATGTAGATGCTGTGGTTACAAGCAACCCCAGTCTACTTCAGCAGCTGATGCAAGATATTAGAACTCAATGTCGAGAAGAAGGTTTTTCTTTGCCAAGATGAGACTTGCATTTCTTGAGTTTGTAAGTTTGAACCTATAGTTTCGCCATATGATGCCTTGGTTGATAATTGTGGCTTGCTTTCATTTGATAATTTTCTCCATTTGATTTGGGAGACTCCAGAGTCCATTATTGATAACACAATTAACTAGGGTCAACTGAGCTAATTAAATTGATGCAAAGAAACAGACGTTGCAAGTAATTATGATAGCTCATTAGTCATACCTAGTCGTTAAACAATACGTTACTATACATTAAATCCTACCTATTAAAATACAAGCCATTTTGCTATATATTCTTGTACTTTCCATGATTCCTCTATTAATTTTCCTATTACGAGAATCTAACTTGACTGTAAGTTCTTTCAAAAAAAACTTGACTGTAAGAATGATCTCGGAATTCTACAATGTGTTCTTCTTTTTGCAGACATCATCAAGATTTTTCCAATCTTATTATCAATTATCTACTGTATAGCTATATAATCTTATTTGATTCCATCGCTTCCAAATGGGTTTCCTCATGACTTAAGACTGTTAGCATATAAATTAGATGCCTAAGCTAAGTGATGAGCAACTGAATTCGCTTAACTGTTGGTCCAAACAAGTGCTTTAGTAGAAGCTTACAATCTTCCAAAATTAAATAAGAATTGAAATTGCAATAAATATTTCAAATTAAATTAAAAAATGCCGCATAAATTGAATAATAAATTACATACAAATATTTACCGGTCTCTCGGTATCTCAGTTTTATTGTTTTCATTTGGCTTTGTTGGATAAAGTAAAAGTAGAGGATTAAATTAGGAAAAATAATAAAAAAAGATTTTAATTTAGATAAAATCAATGTTAAGAAACTTAATTTTGATAAAATAAAAACTAAAATGAGCAGAAAAAAACAAGTGTAATACGCCTGTGTATATGGTGCATAGCGTTAATATTCTTTGATGCGCGTTACACTTATACAGTGTGCATTTCATTTTCTCCCATATAATACAAATCAACAATGTATTTATTTATCTGTATAATTTTTTTAACAGATGACAAATTTATGGTTGAATAAATGAATGGTAATTCCGTATTTTGGTACAGTTAGTTGAGGGGTGCGTACCGTCAGATGGACTCAGCATTCATCTCAACCGTTGAATAGAACATGTTAGTTTACATGCAACCCGTTCTTTCGGTAATTAAATAAATAATATTAAAAATCCTGTATTCTGTAAAGTCAATAAGGTTGTTTTTCATGGGCCATATTCTTTATCAAACCTGTGTATTTGATAGGCTTCTTTTTTTTACTTTTAACATTTAAATATTTCATGAATTGTCACCCTCGGACCTAGATTCGCAGTTATGCTTATTTTTCTTGCTGCCATCTTTATCACACAATAGAAGAACTTGAGATTACATAGTAAAGGTCGTTTGTTGGGTTTCCTTGTATGAGCCAATGCAATTGATGCTACAAACAAAGGCTGCATATAAAAAATGCTTAATGGATTACAGGATCAATCAACCAAAATCCAAGAAGAAATAAGGATGAGCAAATCCTTGTCATCTGAACATGCTTCGACACTTAGACAAGAAGGGACTCCAAGCATATGAGAATTTAAATCTTCTGAATCTGGGCGAAACTATTACCTACTCAACCATCTAAAGGTACGTCTATATGGCGGTTGCTGGGTTCTCTTCTTGTATTTGTTTTGCCTCTCCAGAGGATAATCTGCTCGTCCTTGAAATATAATAGGAACTAGGGCTGTTCAGATTTCGGGTCAAACCGACCAAACCAAAAAAATACGGTTTTGATGGTTTCTCAGTCGGGTTGGTCGATTATTTTTAATCTAAACCTCGGGTTATATGGGTTATGTACATAATAGGTCGGTTATTTGACAAACCGACCAATTTACTCTTCTTCCTCTGAATCTTGCTCTCTATCTCTCAATCGCTTTCTGTTTCAATCTCTCACTTGCTTTCTGTCTCGATCTCACCCTCGCTCTCTCTATCTCGATCTAGCGCTCTCTCTGTCCCAATCTCGCTCTCGCTCTCTATCTCGATCTCACTCTCCCTTACTCGGTTTTGTGCCATCAACCAGGTATGTGTTTGTGACTGACATTGGCTTTATCTTTTGCTTTTCTACTTATTCTACATGATATAATTCCATATCTGTTTGTTTTGCCATTTTCTACTTGTTTGGCTTTATTTATTTATTTATTTTTGTTGTTGTTCTTCTGCTTGATAAAGTTGGAATGATCTGTATTTGAAAGAGTGGTAAAATATTCAAGCTTTGTGCATGGAGAAAAAATTTCGAACACCTAAGGCTCATTCGGGGATGCATGTAGTTCCAATTTTCGTCTCCTTTTTCCTTAGAGAAAACTAGAAATGGCTTCGCCTATACTTTTTGTTTTTATTAATTTAAAAGAAAGTGCTTTGAAAATAAAAAAACAAAGTATCTGGAATAGTAAAATAATGGTTTCATATTTACTTTCTTTGTTTTTGATATGGGTTGTTTAACCCAAAAAATCCTGTCTATTAAAAAATTACCATTGTAGACCCATTCATTTAGATTCAACTTGGTAATTTAATATGATTTGATTAATACTTGCCAATTTAATCCTTCAAATCCATTCACCCATATTTAGTTTGCCATTCGCAAGAGTGATGAGTAATTGCATATTTAAATTTTTTGGAAGGACTGGGAATCCACTTTTTTGCCCACCTTTTGCTCTTTAGACTCAAGGAATGAGAGCGGGTATGGTCCCATGTAGGGGTACACTACCTGCTTTGAGGAGAATAGCGCTTAAAGAGTGATCCGTGGGTTACACAGGTAATATTCTAGAGCCAATTTTACTAGACAACGTAAGTATATTTCTTATTCTAATCCCAAACATGAAATTGTGAATAATCATTATTTTGTTAACAGTGGTCTTGTGCCTGCATTGGCTGGTGTCAGTCATGTTGCCATTCAGTTTCCCACTTATGAGAGGATCAAATTTTATTTGGCCAACCTAGGTAACTGACCTCTTTTGAGTCTTTGCAAAATTGATCCGTAAAAGTTGATTTTAAAGTGAAGATGTTGTTCCAGCTAATAGTACAATGGATAGACTAAGTGCACCAGATGTTGCAGTTGCCTCTTCAATCTCAAAACTATTTGCTTCCACATTGACATATCCGTATGAGGTATGATGCTAAACAAACTTTTATTTACTATCTGCAGTGTCAAAACTTTTAGTTACAACACCTGATGATTTGGTACTTGCAGAGAGACTTTTGAAGTTGAATTCTGAAGAGTCTTCAAAGTAGGTTCATCTTTTGTATTTTGTGTTAAATTGTTGCTTAAAATTATATTATTTTCTTAAAAAATAAATTAATCTATATAATTCTGCTGCATTTGAGGTCTGGTTGATAGAAATAGAAAACCTTGAGTATTAATGAGTCAAACCCAAATAAGAGTATGTTAGCTTCAGTGGTGGCCACTATTGTATTGCAGCCTGTTATATTTTTTCACATTAATTTTTGTCAATTTCTTGAGTTCTTTCTTGGGACTTTTCTAATGTTCTTATCTTAGTCATGTTCATGTATCTTTTTATTTTTTTAGCAAGAGAAACATGATGTCTAATTGTAACAATATCAAAGGTGAAATTGTCTTAGAAAATTAATGAGTTATTATAGATTTATCATGTTTAATGCTGTGGTAACTGGTGATGCAACAAATATTTGGTCTTGTTGTTTTTTTATGTTTAGTTTCAGCTTGTTTCTTTTTCAAATTTTCAAATTTGTTAATTATTAAAACAATATTTTAGAAATTGAATAATTTTTCACAATTCAAACACTCCATTTACAAATGCAAATTATAAAATCTCATATTTCCAAATATTTTTTAAAATACACCATTTCTCAAATTATTTTTTTAAAAAATATTATTTATAAAATTGTCCCATAAAAAAACATGAAAAGTTTAGGACATAGGAATGAATTTTTCATTTTTTTTTTAAACAATGGGCTTGAGAAATAGGGCTTAAAAACCGCAACGGCCCATGCTCTCCACTATAAAATCGAAAAACCCTAACTCGTCTTCTCATAGCTACACTCTTCCATATGTAAAGCCAACCAAAAATATTGTGCAATTTTTACATATTTACCCTTTGTTTGGATGGGAGTAAGTTCAATTTACTTTAATGAGGGGAAAAGAGGGGAAATGGAAGTGATAGAAATTGAATTTTTCTTATTTTGATTTCCATTGTCTGTTACGTAGAAATTTTCTTCGCTTTTCTTTCTTGCATTTTCACTGTTCATTGTCTTCGTCCTCTCCTCAATCGTTTGCCATCTTCTTCTTTACCTCCACTGTTCTTCCTCTTCTTCCACGTCTTCCTATGAGAATTGCTCCTTATTAATCCTCACTTCATCTTCTCTGTTGCCATCCTTTTTTTGCCCAGAAAGCTGCCCCGTGCTTCATCTCTTTCATCTTCCGTTTGCCTTTTACCCTTCAATCTAGCTTATATAAATCTCATTATTTTTGTTCTTCATTCACCTCTCATCTCTCATTTCCTCTGCTTTCTCTCCAAATCGAGAGGAAATATTTTTGGGGATTGAGAGTAAATTGAGAAATTCAATTTTCTTTCATTTAATCTCAATTACTTCCCAATTTTGCAAACCAAACGATAGAAGTAGTTTGAATTTCAGTTACTTTTCCTTCAATAACCTCCACTTCCACCGATCCAAACAAAGGGTTAGGGTTTTTCCGTTAAGCATTTTGGAGCTAATGGGTTGTGATTGAAAAGAGAGAGGCTTGAGTGGGATCTCAACGATCCAAACCCATTCCGTTTAAAGAAGGGAAAAGGGAAGGCAAATAAGAAGAGAATGCCGCCACTCTTTTTGAAGAGCAAGGCTTTGGGTATCTCATGTTTGTTTATCCTATTTGCCCTTCTTAATCGATTTCGGGTTTTACACAATGACGGATCTTCCAATCGTTTACACTTGATATGAACCCATTTCTCCAATCGTTTACACTTGATATGAACCCATTTCTCCATTTTTTCAATATTGTTATTTTATTAATTAGCATCTGTTGTTAATAGTGTGAGGAAGCAGTTTTTTCCTTTGTTTTCTCACGGAGCAATGATGCAGAAAATGAAAGCCCGATTTGGAGCTGCTCTGTTTCAAAGCAGAGAACTGTTTTTTGGGGCAAGTAGGAATCGAATTGGGCAGCAGCCAGACATCCGTAGGGATGGTTTCCACAGATTGCAGGTTTTTAATCCTGCTTCGTCTAATAAATTCCATCTCACATTCTATTATAAAATGGATTTTCTGATTTTGGGTTCTGATTCCAATATAATTAACGGCTGAAGTATTTTCCAAGTTCTAGATGATTTTTAGAAATTTTTAAATTCATCAGTTATTCCATTGACTACCTTAATTTCTTTTAAAATTTTAGTATAATCCTTTGATTTTAGGGTTCTATACCTAAGGGGACACCTTAAAAGTTGAAAATTTTATCTATTCTAAAATTTTACCATATAATGTTTAATCAGTGGTTAAATTTAACAACTTTAAAATCAAAGGCAAATGTCAAAAGGTATTGGGAGTTCCCTCTTATCTCGACGTTATTGACATTTTCATTGAGATTCTTTGAGCACACTCACCTTCATGTGTACTCAAGCTGTTTCTGGCTTTACTTGGGCGGTTCCTAAAATCTAGTTACATATGCAGCTTATTAGTTAACAAGTGCTAGAAATTTTCTCGAGTTTATTATTTTATTGCTCTAATAATTTGCAGGAAGATCTCGAGAACTCATCTACTGCTACTAGTGAAAAAGGTAATGACTTGATTAGGGTGTTAAGAGAACTGACTACTGTACAAAGAAAAATATCAGATCTGCAGGTAGAACTTCAAGGTAGAAAGGTAAAGCATATTTGTACTGTTTGCTCCTTATAGCATATTTTACAATCCACAAAAGAATTGTATTTCTAATTAAGGGGATTTAATCAAAAGATGATATTAACGGTAGCTGCGTGGATCCATTTTTTTTTTTTCTGAGTATAGAATATTGGAATGTGGAATGTACTTTGCTGGCATATGTATAGTAACATTTAGTATTTTAAATAAGCCCTGTGTTTCCTTATGTTAATTACTCAGTATGAAACTGAAGACTCTACCAGAATTTTGAGAAAATCATGATTTTAGATAACCCAGGTTATCATTGTAAATTGAGGCGATAATTGAGTATTGTTTAATGGTTGTTTTATAAATTATATACTTACTAAACAAACAATTGTTATACGTGAAGAATGAATTCGAATTAACGTGTCATTAATTTAATAGACTTAATTGGGTGAATATGTATATTATGTTTGGGTAAGATGTATGTGTATAATTTAAAATTTATTCATGAAATTGATAGCTTAGTAGAATTATGAACAATAATAGTGAAATTTAGGTTTATTTGTTTATTAATATTAGATGCAAATAAGGCAATCAGTGTTGAAGTTGTTGAACAAAATTTTTTTTAAACTCATGAAATGCTAGTTTAATTTTATAGTTTAATTTTTCATTTTACTTTATATTAATTAGTTGCTTCAATTTTATTTTATCTGTTATTTATTGTTAATTTTAATTTTAATTTTTTTCATAATTTATAAATTAGGTGGTTCGTGAAACAATTAAAGATTCAAAATGGTGGCAATCTGTGAATGTTTCAAGATTTTATAATATGTTTTTTTTTGTAATTTTTAAATATTTTATGATTATAGACACGAGTGTTTTTATTATTTAATATGATTTTAATTATATGTAAATTAATTTTTAAATTAATTTTATTAAAAAAATTTGGGTATTTTGAGTATGATATTATATTTTTTAAATTAATAGTATTGTTAATAATATTGTATAATTATTATTTATATAAATTAAAATTTGGATCTAATAATAATAATAAAAAATTAAATTAAATTCAAAATAATAATAAAAAATTTAATATTTTTAGTGACGGAATAGCGATGGATTTTCTGTCGCTAATAAATTTTTTAATATTTATAGCGATTAATTTAAGGATTATTTAGCAAAGAATATTTTATTTTTAGCGACAGAATTTGCTGTTGTTATTTTTAGCGACAATTTTATGTTTTAGTCACAAATTCCTTGCGACGGGGCAAATAGCGACGGATTAGTCATGGCATTGCTAAAGGTAATTAGCAATGGAAAATGTCATTTTTAGTGACGGAGTTTTGCTATTTTTTTATAGAGATAGATTACAAAACAGGTTCTCGGAATGGCTCTAACAATAGAAAGGGAAGGCTATCCTCATAGTTTCTGCTGCATCAAGACTGATTCGATATGTATTGCTTAGCATGTAGCAAGTTTAATAAAGACTCAAGTATTATGCTTAAGCCAATGAAGTCAAACATAGCTGACTATATATTATTGAGCTGTGATTGTTATTTGGTGTATAGATTTTGAAAATTGACTTCCAATTATCCAAAAAATGTCAATGTATATCTTTGTATATTGTTGTAAATAATGGATTGTATTAAAGTAAATATATTAAGGAAAAAAAAAAGAAAATTTGCAGTCTCTTTAAGATAAAATGAAATTTATAATTTAATATAATTATTGTTTTGTTTATTATTTATTTTATAACAAAATTAAAAAGTTAAAGTTTTGAAAAAAAAAGTTAAATATAATATTTAATTTACTTTAAATCGTTTCAAACCATTCCAAACGGTTAAAAATTTTAATGAGTTGGATTGGTTTTTTATAAAAAAATCATGCATTTCATATATATATATGGGTTGGGTTGGGTTGGGTTCATTTATTTTTGACCCAACTCAACCATGAACAGCCTTAATAGGAACACAAGGTCCCAAATCCTGTGTTTGTAGGACACAGGGAGGAAGCAATGGCAAGTATGAAATAACAACTCATATCAGAAGTTCCTGCATGCACTTAATAAAGCAAACAACATTTTTGTTGCTGACATGTATTACATATCAACCACAAGAACATTTTGGCTTTCAACAACATAGATTAAGTTGAATCCACAAAAATTTCCAGCAACTACTAAAGTGGCTAGTGGCTAAAGTTTTCAAATTATTTTATGTGGCGCTTATACGGTAGATATGAGCCAGCAGAAATTTATTTGGATACTCTCTCTTGCCCTTTCTCTTTGTTTGGATCGGGAGAAGTGAGAGTAAGTGGGGGGAAAGTAAATTTAAAATACCTTACTTTCTCTTGTTTGGTTTGTAAAATGCAAAAATAGAGAGGGGAATGCAAGGGAAATAAGATTTTCCAATTAACTCTACATTTAGCTTTTCATTTCCCTCCAATTTGGAGAGAAAGCGGGGTAATTGAGAGGGAGATAGGATATAATTGTATGAAATTACCGATTTATACCTCCTTCTATAAATCCATCCTCACGTCTTTGATCTCTTCTTTCAACATTTTTCACGTAATATTTGTTCCATGGATGAAATAGAGAATCGATAGGCAAGATCATTTCCAGCAGTAACAATCAATGCTTGGTACTGCAGAATTTGAAATCATTATGCAGTGAGAAGGTTAAGATATTTATTTATTACATTAACCCACCAGCGGGTTAATGTTATAATTCATTCAAAAGTGAAATAGTTATTGGACATGTTTGGTTATGTTAAAAAACTAAAATTATAGTTATTGACATTAGGCAAAACGCATTATTTGGTCCAAACAGTAACAATCAATGCTTGAGACTGCAAAATTTGAAGCCAGTATGCAGTGAGAAGGTTGAGATATTTATTTATTATATTAACCTACCAGCGGATTAATGTCATAATTCATTCAAAAGTGAAATAGTTATTGGACATATTGGGTTATGTTAAAAAACTGAAATTATAGTTATTGATATTAGGCAAAACGCATTACTTAGTCCCAACAGTAACAATCAACGCTTGGGACTGCAGAATTTGAAACCAGTATGCAGTGAGAAAGTTGAGATATTTATTTATTACATTAACCCACCAGCGGGTTAATGTTATAATTCATTTAAAAGTAAAATAGTTATTGGACATATTAGGTTATGTTAAAAACTGAAATTATAGTTATTGATATTAGGCAAAACGCATTATTTGGTCCCAACAATAACAATCAACGTTTGGAACTGCAGAATTTGAAGCCAGTATGCAAAGAGAAAGTTGAGATATTTATTTATTATATTAACCCACCAGCGGGTTAATGTTATAATTCAATCAAAAGTGAAATTGTTATTTGTCACTTTTGATATTTTTTTATAGTGATAGATTACAAAACAGGTTCTGGGAATGGCTCTAACAATAGAAAGGGAAGGCTATCCTCATAGTTTCTGCTGCATCAAGACTGATTCGATATGTATTGCTCAACATGTAGCAAGTTTGATAAAGACTCAAGTATTATGCTTTAGCCAATGAAGTCAAACATAGCAGACTATATATTATTGAGCTGTGATTGTTATTTGGTGTATATATTTTGAAAATTGACTTCCAATTATCCAAAAAATGTCTATGTATATCTTTGTATATTGTTGTAAATAATGGATTGTATTAAAGTAAATATATTAAGAAAAAAAAAGAAAATTTGCAGTTTCTTTAATATAAAATGAAATTTATAATTTAATATAATTATTATTTTGTTTTTTATTTATTTTATAACAAATTTAAAGAGTTAAAGTTTTTTAAAAAAAAGTTAAATATAATATTTAATTTACTTTAAATCGTTTTGAACCATTTACAAACCATTCCAAACGGTTAAAAATTTTAATGAGTTGGATTGGTTTTTTATAAAAAAATCATGCATTTCATATATATATATGGGTTGGGTTCATTTATTTTTGACCCAACCCAACCATGAACAACCTTAATAGGAACACAAGGTCCCAAATCCTGTATTTGTAGGACACAGGGAGGAAGCAATGGCAAGTATGAAATAACAACTCATATCAGAAGTTCCTGCATACACTTAATAAAGCAAACAACATTCTTGTTGCTGACATGTATTACATATCAACCACAAGAACATTTTGGCTTTCAACAACATAGATTAAGTTGAATCCACAAAAATTTTTAGCAACTACTAAAGTGGCTAGTGGCTAAAGTTTTCAAATTATTTTATGTGGCGCTTATACGGTAGATATGAGCCAGCAGAAATTTATTTGGATACTCTCTCTTACCCTTTCTCTTTGTTTGGATCGGGAGAAGTGAGAGTAAGTGAGGGGAAAGTAAATTTAAAATACCTTACTTTCTCTTGTTTGGTTTGTAAAATGCAAAAATAGAGAGGGGAATGCAAGGGAAATAAGATTTCCCAATTAACTCTACATTTAGCTTTTCATTTCCCTCCAATTTGGAGAGAAAGCGGGGTAATTGGGAGGGAGATGGGATATAATTGTATGAAATTACCGATTTATCCCTCCCTCTATAAATCCATCCTCACGTCTTTGATCTCTTCTTTCAACATTTTTCACGTAATATTTGTTCCATGGATGAAATAGAGAATCGATAGGCAAGATCATCTCCGGCAGTAACAATCAATGCTTGGGACTGCAGAATTTGAAATCATTATGCAGTGAGAAGGTTAAGATATTTATTTATTACATTAACCTACCAGCGGGTTAATGTTATAATTCATTCAAATGTGAAATAGTTATTGGACATGTTTGGTTATGTTAAAAAACTGAAATTATAGTTATTGACATTAGGCAAAACGCATTATTTGGTCCCAACAGTAACAATCAATGCTTGAGACTGCAAAATTTGAAGGCAGTATGTAGTGAGAAGATTGAGATATTTATTTATTACATTAACCTACTAACGGGTTAATGTTATAATTCATTCAAAAGTGAAATAGTTATTGGACATATTGGATTATGTTAAAAAATTGAAATTATAGTTATTGATATTAGGCAAAACGCATTACTTAGTCCCAACAGTAACAATCAACGCTTGTGACTGCAGAATTTGAAACCAGTATGCAGTGAGAAGGTTGAGATATTTATTTATTACATTAACCCACCGGCGGGTTAATATTATAATTCATTCAAAAGTGAAATAGTTATTGGACATATTGGGTTATGTTAAAAAACTGAAATTATAGTTATTGATATTAGGCAAAATGCATTACTTGGTCCCAACAGTAACAATTAACGTTTGGAACTGCAGAATTTGAAGCCAGTATGCAATGAGAAAGTTGAGATATTTATTTATTATATTAACCCACCATCGGGTTAATGTTATAATTCAAATAAAAGTGAAATTGTTATTTGTCATGTTGGGTTGTGTTAAAAAACTGAAACATATAAGGGTATAAATGTCAAAATAATATATACTGTTAGAAAGAAAATTTAATTTACTCTATGTTTATTTTAAGTTACAAAATAATGGAAAAAAAATAAAATAAAAGGAAATACAATTTATATTACTCTCATTTCCTCTCATTAAATTCACCTCCACTGTTCTTTCTCTTCTTCACCTCCATTGTTCTTTCTCTTCTTCCTCGTCTTGTTTCCTATGAGAATTGCTCCTTATTAATCCTCACTTCATCTTCTCTATCACCATCCTTTTTTGGCCTAAAAATCTGCCTTGTGCTTCATCTTATCTTCTATTTGCCTTTTACCTTTCAATCTAGCCTGTATAAATCTCATTATTTTTGTTTTTCATTCACTCCTTATCTCTCATTTCCTTTGTTTTCTCTTTAAATCGAGAGAAAATATTTTATAGGATTGAGAGTAAATTGAAAAATTCAATTTTCTTTTATTTACTTTTAATTACTTTCCAATTTTGCAAACCAAACGATGAAATAGCTTGAATTTCAATTACTTTCTAGAATTTCAATTATTTTCTCCTCAATAACCTTTACTTTCACCGATCTGAACAACAAAGAGTTAGACTGTGGATGGTCTAGAGAAAAATCCGGTTACATGCCTTCAGCAGCTTACAAGCAATCTGACGGTGATATATGGAGAATTTTCACAGAAGAGAGAAGAAGAAGAATCTTTAAGAGAGAGAAATTGTATTACTGAAAATGAGCATGGGTAATACATGAGCAGAGCTAGGAATATATCTGTTACAATGAAAAGCAATAACCTAATAGTAGACTAACACGTGTCTCGCTGATCATATCAAGACAGCTAATAAAAATAACAAATAACTAACATTTTAAACGATTTAAATGACATTGCATCAATTTTTCCCTATAACAATCCTTGCCCCTTAAAGAACCTTGTCCTCAAGGTTGAATTCAGGAAATCTCTGCTGTATATCAAAACCAAACTCCCAAGTTGCTTCCTCCGGAATGTGGTCAGACCATTGAATCAATACTTTAGTGACAGCTTGATTCCCCCTTTTTGCCATCCTTCTATCCAAGACTGCTATAGGTACTGGTTCAACACTAGTCAAAATAGGAAGTTTAGCTGAAGAATTGACATTTGGTGAAATTGTAGACCTGAGCTGGGACACATAGAAAACAGGGTGAATGCCAGCACCATTAGGCAGTCTAAGCTTATAAGCAACTGCTCCCACCTTATCTTCCACTAAGTAGGGCCCATAATACAGTGGAGCTAATTTATGATTCCTCCTAAAAACTGCACTTTGCTGCCTATAAGGTTGCAATTTCACAAACACCCAGTCACCAATATTAAAAGACCTCTCAGTCTTGTTGCCATCTGCCTGTTGCTTCATCCTGTTCTTGGCTCGAGCCAAATGGTGTTTCATAATTTTCAAGGCCAATTCTCTATCTTGTAAGCATTGATCAACATCAACCACGGATGAATCTCCTGGAAAATATGGAATGTGTATGGGTGGTGGGAAGCCGTATACAATTTCAAAAGGGGTTGAGTGAGTAGAAGTGTGGTAATTAGTGTTGTACCACCATTTTGCCAGTGGTAACCAATCTAGCCATCTATGTGGGTTTTCATGGGTCATGCATCTCAAATAGGTTTCTAAGCATCTGTTAACCACCTCAGTTTGGCCATCGGTTTGAGGGTGGTATGATGTGGATTTGAGTACTTCAACCCCCTGCACCCTAAACAATTCATTCCAAAAATTACTCACAAAAATTGGGTCCCTATCACTCACTATGGAAGAAGGGAAGCCATGAAGTTTAAAAACGTTGGCCATAAAAATATGAGCAACAGAAGATGCTGTATAAGGGTGACTTAAAGCCAAAAAATGGGCATATTTGCTAAGTCTATCTACTACCACCAAAATCACATCTTTCCCTTTTGATTTGGGAAGGCCCTTAATGAAATCCATGCTAATAGCTGACCATAAGTGTTCGTGGATTGGTATGGGTTGGAGTAATCCTGGCGTATTAATGAGTTCATGTTTACAAGTTTGGCATACCACACAGCTCTTAATGTAATTGCGTACCTCCTTTTCCATTCCTTTCCAAAAGAATAATAGTTGCAGCCTCTTAACAGTTGCTTGTACTCCTGAGTGACCACCACCTGCAGAGTCATGCATGAACTTGAGCAATTTCAATTTAAGCTGCTGATCGATTCCTATCATAAGTCTCCCCTTCCTCCTCAGCAATCCCCCAATCAAGGTATAAGGTCCCTGTACTGGTTCACCCTTTTGTAAGAGCTCAAGTAAACTCTTCAATTTAGGATCATTGTACCAGCTATTTTCAATCTTTGGAAGCAAGCTACACTCAGGTGTCGAGATTGTTAAAGCAGTGAATTCAGAAGCTGGCAATCGAGATAGAACGTCTGCAGCGATATTTTCTCTTCCCTTCTTGTAAGAAATCTTGAAGTCATAGCCGAATAGCTTAGCTATGTACTTCTGTTGATGGAAAGTAGTGATCCTTTGCTCCAAGAGAAATTTCAAGCTACGGTGATCTGTTTTAATGAGGAAGTGCCGATGTGCAACATAATGGTCCCATTTTTTTACCGCGTAAACCACAGCCAATAGTTCCTTTTCGTACACCGATAGTGACTGGTGTTTAGGAGCCAAAGCCTTACTTATGAAAGCTATTGGGTGGCCATCTTGCATCAGCACTGCACCGATTTCGATCCCACATGCATCAGTCTCTATTACAAATTCCTTGTCAGGAGAAGGCAGGGCTAGTACAGGAGTTGATGTCAACACAGTCTTGAGGGTAGTAAAGGCTTGTTGAGCCTCTGAAGACCACTGGAATTTATCCTTCCTTAGCAAGTCAGTTAAGGGATTACTGATAACACCATAGCCTTTAATAAATCTTCGGTAATAACCAGCTAGTCCCAAGAAACCCCTCAACTGTCTAATGTTGTTAGGAGCTGGCCATTTAGTAACTGCTTCTATTTTCTTTGGATCTGTCGAAACTCCATCCTTGTTGATAATATGACCCAAGTACTCAATAGTAGCTCCACCAAACAAACATTTACTTCTTTTTGCAAATAGCTGATGTTCTTTAAGCTTAAAGAAAACTGCCCTCAAGTGCTTCAAGTGTGACTTTATATTCCTGCTATATATCAAAATGTCATCAAAAAACACCAGAACAAACTTTCTGAGAAAAGGCCTGAATATATCATTCATAAGGCTTTGGAAGCTAGATGGAGCATTTGTTAGCCCAAACGGCATTACAGTGAACTCATAATGCCCTTCATGTGTTCGGAAAGCTGTCTTGTGTATATCATGTGGGTGCATCTTGATTTGGTAGTACCCGGCAGTAAGATCAATCTTAGAGAAAACTGTGGCTCCATGCAATTCATCCAACAACTCCTCAATAACAGGTATAGGATACCTGTCCTTAATGGTGTTGCTATTCAGTTCTCTATAATCGATACACATTCTCCAACTGTTATCTTTTTTTTGACTAACACCACAGGTGAGGAAAAGGGCTTACACTATGCTGGATTATGCAACTTTCTAACAGCTCATGGATCATTTTCTCAATAATGTCTTTTTGTAAGGGTGAGTGTTTATAGGGCCTGACATTAATGGGTTTAGTTCCCTCAATAAGAGGAATCCTGTGATTATGTAATCGGTGTGGAGGTAGTTGTGTGGGTTTGGCAAATAAGAAATTGAACTCGTCAAGAAGTTTGGAAAGTTCAGGGTTCGTCTCCTCAGAGTTAATATTGTTTACCTCTGTAATTTTGCACTCACCCACAGGTTCAAAATTGTTTATCCCAACCAGTTTGCACTCCTCCCCAGCGGGCAAATGCTGATTACCCGAAGAATTAGCAAGGTAATTGAGGTGTACAGCATAGGCAACCACAGTCGTATTGTGCTGCAGCAACTTGAACATATGATCCTCAGAGAGCACTCTAACCTTGGTAGAGGTAATACCCTGCAATTTATACATTTCATTGCCAAAACAAAAAGACATAGTCAGAGTTTTAAAATTCCAGATAATATCTCCCAAGGTATTGAGCCACTGGATACCCAATACCATCTCACAACCACCAAGAGGCATAACTAGGAAATCAGCTACAAAACATATCCTTGCATTGTCCAAGGAAATTTGTCACAACAATGTTGGCACACAACCTCCTGACCATTTCCCATAGTAATATAAACCGGGTCTATCAACTTCAAAGGGCAACCTAATCCTTTCGCCACAGACATGTCCAGGAAGTTATGGGTACTCCCAGAGTCTATTAAAATGTGCACAGCCCTCCTCTTATGATTTCCAGTTACCTTCATAGTTTGAGGAGTTAACTCAGCTACTCCTTTCATTGCATGGAGAGAAATAGTAGGCACCATGGTCAGCTCTTCATTTTCAAACTCCCCAGTATAATCATCCTCTTGCTCTCCATCAATCACTTCTTGAACCATTATCATATTCAACTGTTTGTTTTTACAACGGTGACCCGGAGTAAATTTCTGATCACACCAAAAGCATTCATTCTTAGCTCGCTTATCATTAATCTCTGCTTCAGTGAGCCTCCTTGTTCTTGTTTGAGTGTGTTTTAGGTTTGAAGAAGTTGTGTTTCGAAGGTTGGTTGGGTTCAGTTTGGAAATATTAATGGGAGTGGGTAGCAGTGCTGGATTGGGGTGGTTTGTATTTTGGGTATGTGTTTGGGTCTGCGGAACTGAGGGTTTATTATAGTAGCTTTTACCCATTTTAGTAGCTGTGAGGTAAGATTCCTGCAACCTGGCTAAAGCATAAGCTTGTTGGAGAGATTTCGGTCCCAACATCCTTAAAGGAATCCTGATTTCATCCTTCAATCCACTAAGGAAACAGCTAAGTGCATATTCCTCTGAGAGTGTAACCTTGTGAGAGAGGACATCAAATTCCTCTAAATAATCTTGCAATGATCCAGATTGAATTAAACTCTTATGATCTGCCATCGGGTCTTCAAAAACTCTCTCACCAAACCGTCCTTTTAATGCCTCCACATATTCCTCCCATGGAGGTTCCTCCACCTTATCCCTGTTCTTGATAAATGATTGGTGCCATTGAAGGGCTCTTCCTTCCATGTGTATAGCAGCCAGCTTAACCCTGGCATTTGCTGGTGTGAAATCAATCTGAAAAAATATCTCACATCGAAAAAGCCACCCCTCCAAGTCTGTTCCCTCAAACCTTGGAAAATCTATCTTTGTAAAGCGAGTAGCCATTTGGTAGCTACTGTTGCTATTTCCAGGTCGAGATTGTGTAAGGTCTACAAATGGTGGAGTTTGATTGTTGGCCGGTGCTGGGTTTGTATTTGAAGATGACGTTGGTAAAGAGTTAGCAACTCCAGTAGGCAGAGATGAAAACATCATTCTCAACTCAGTCAGCAAGGTCTCCTGCGTCTTGCCCATTAGCTCGATGATTGTCTGCTCTTGTTTCTTACTGTAATCTTGAAGCATCCCTTTCACCATTTGCTTAACTGAATCCTTGACAGATTCTTCAAATTTTTTTTAACTCCTGTGAGCGAGTATTCTCAGCCATGACGAAGCAAATTTGGATTTGACGGGGGCGATGACGTATTGGATCAGAACTGCTCTGATACCAGACGATATATGGAGAATTTTCACATAAGAGAGAAGAAGAAGAATCTTTAAAAGAGAGAAATTGTATTACTGAAAATGAGCATGGGTAATACATGAGCAGAGTTAGAAATATATCTGTTACAAAGAAAAGCAATAGCCTAATAGTAGACTAACACGTGCCTCGCTGATCATATTAAGACAGCTAATAAAAATAATAAATAACTAACATTTTAAACTATTTAAATGACATTGCATCAATTTTTCCCCGTAACAGACGTGCGCACCGCACCATTTGGTGCAGGCAGCGCGCGAATCAAGCCCCTAAATAAATAAATAAAAGTAAAGATGCTGAAAATATTCTATTAAGAAGACATGTACTGAAGTCCAGTTAAGTCAGATATTTTCTACAAAGTATTCTCTCTCGTGCGATCGACTTCTTTCTTTTTTTTTTCTTTTTTCCTTTTTTTTTTCCAACCAAGAGCAAGTGGAAAACGGGAATTTTCATCTGTTTTGGTTCGTTTGTTGATCAGAAGAACTGATTATAGTTCAAATTCATAGGATTCGGCAGGTATTAAACTCTCAACGGATCTGCTGGTGATGGTTTCAGTATCACCGAGTTAAAGTTCAAATTTGTTATTTAAACGGTGCAGATCTCTTCATCTTTCAACTGTAAGTTAAAGAAATTTGATGAATCGATCTTCCACTTCCGTTTTAACTTTTATCTCATCTTCGTCATGATTATGCCTGATATTTGAGCTTGTTCTTATTTTTCCTGTTATTTGCTCTTGGAATTGAGATGTTTAAAATAATTGATTAAAACTGAAAATCCTCATAAATGTTTGGATTTTTTTATTGTTATTATTATTATTATTATTATTAAGCCAAGTCTTTATGGTCCTCTTTTTAATGTTGCAATTGTTTAGGTGCTCATAAACAAAATCAATTAACAGCTTATGGTGTCTATTTTCCTTGTTTCTTGAGCAGAAAGAAGTGATTTTGCATAAAGAATTTAGTCACTCTCTAGGATGGCATCTTCTTCATCTACCGTCTCTAAATGGAAGTATGATGTGTTCCTTAGTTTTAGAGGAACCGATACCCGTGATCATTTTACCAGTCATCTTTATTATGCTTTGTGTCGTAGAAAAATCAGGACGTTCATTGATAATGAGCTTGAAAGAGGTGAAGAAATCACACCTGCTCTTTTGAAAACTATTGAAGAATCCAGAATTTCAGTGATAATATTCTCCGAAAACTATGCATCTTGCCCATGGTGTGTTGATGAATTGGTCAAGATACTTGAATGCAAAGAAACTTATGGGCAAATTGTTTTACCAGTTTTCTATCACGTAAATCCATGTAATGTAGAAGAACAAAGTGGGAGTTTTGGAAATGCATTTCTTGAGCTTGAAAAGAATTTTAAGGAGAAGCTGGACAAGATGCCAAGGTGGAAAGCTGAATTGACCAAAGCTGCCAAATTATCAGGATGGGATTCCCACATCATCAAGTAAGTGATTAGATCAATTGGGTTTCAAAAAAAAATTTAAGTGATCATTTTGTCAAGGTATTTGGCTGCAGATCTCCTGTTTTTGTTTTCTCTCTCTCTCTTTTAAATGATTTCATCTGGAAATTAAAATCCATTCATGGTATGAATGGCTTTTATGCTTGTATATTGAAAAATAATGAGATCAAAAGAAAGTGTTCACTAAACAATGAGTTTAGGCCATATAGTGCTAGAGTTGCTTTAGATCATGAGATTAAACCTTATTTGAGTGTATAAAATAAAAATTTTCACTAACATAATGAAGCAGCTTTTCTTTTATCTTTGTTGTATGTTTTGGCTCATTAAAGTTTTCTGTTTTATTATGCTAGGCCTGAGTCCAAACTTGTAAATGAAATTGTGGAACACATCTTGAAGAAATTGAATGATAGGTCTTGTACCAGTTCAAAAGGCCTAGTTGGAATAGAGTCACGGATTAGACAAGTTAAAACTCTACTATGTGTTGGGTTGCCAATTGTTCGTGTTGTAGGTATCTGGGGCATGGGTGGTATAGGTAAAACAACGATAGTTGGAGCTATTTTCAATAGTATCTCAAGTCAGTATGAAGCTTCCTGCTTTCTTTCAAATGTCAGGGAAGAATCAAAAAAATGTGGAGGACTAATTCGTTTAAGAGAAGAACTCCTTTCTGAGGTTTTAGATGGAGAAAATCATCGCATTTCCACTCCTACTATAGGATCAACTTCCATAAGGTCTAGGCTTAGGTGCAAAAAGGTTCTAGTTGTTCTTGATGATGTGAATGATGTAGCTCAATTGGAATTCTTAGTTGAAATGCTTGATGTTTTTGGTCCGGGTAGTAGAGTTATTTTAACATCAAGAGACAGACAAGTACTTAAGAATGGAGTTGATGAAATATATAAGGTTGAGGGGCTGAATGATAGTGAAGCTCTTCAACTCTTTAGTTTAAATGCCTTTAAGGGAAAATATCCCAAAAAGGGTCATGTGGAGCTATCAAATAGGGCAGTGAATTATGCTCAAGGCAATCCATTAGCCCTCAAAGTTTTGGGTGCCCTTCTATTTGATAAAAGTATACAAGAGTGGGAAAGTGCATTGAGTAAACTTGAAAGGGTTCCTCTCCAGAAAATCCATAATTTGTTGAGAATATGTTATGATGCACTGGATGATGAAGAGAAGAGTTTATTTCTTGACATCGCATGTTTCTTCAAGGGACAACAAATTGATACTATAAAAGGAATACTAGATGATTGTGGTATAGGAATTAGTGTTCTTGTTGATAAGTGCCTCATCACTATTTCAGAAAACAGGATAGAGATGCATGACTTGTTGCAAGGAATGGCTCATGAAATTGTTCGGCAAGAATCAATTAATGAGTTAGGCAAACGCAGCAGATTATGGAATCCAAGGGATGTACATCAAGTGTTGACTAGAAATCTGGTAATGATACTTTCTTTTTCTATATATATATATATATATATATATATATATATATATATATATATATATAGTGTATGAATATATATGTGTTAAGAGGTTTTAAAATTTTGTATTTTAGATTGATTGTTTTATCTTTTCCAGTATTAAGAATGACAAATCTATCTATATTTGGCATAGTACTGTCTTATCTTGGCAGTTTTTGTGTTTTGCAGGGAACTGAGAAAGTTGAAGGAATATTCCTAGACGTTTCTAAAATAAAAGAAATGGAGTTGAGTTCTGGAACCTTTGCTAGGATGCATAATCTTAGATTGCTCAAAATTTATGATTCTGAAGTTGGAAATATCTGCAAAGTGAACATCCCTTATGGGCTTGAATCTCTTTCTGATGTGTTAAGGTATTTCCATTGGGATGGATTCCCTTTAAGATCTTTGCCATCCAATTTTCAGGCAGAGAATCTTGTCAAACTTAATCTTTCTTATAGTAATGTTCAGCATCTGTGGAGAGGAGTGCAGGTATATTATGCTACTGAATCTATGTTCACCTTTTTAATTTTGAAAATGAGTCTTGAGAAGATTGATGCTAATTTAGTACTGTCAAGAAAACCATCCGATCTAACAATTCAATCTTGTAAATTAGGACATAAAGTACATCATATCTCTTAACACAATTGTATATATCATTTTTGCAGAACGTTGTAAATTTAAGAGAGATTAACCTTAGCAATTGTGAGCACTTGACTGCGATTCCAGACCTTTCACAGGCAAAAACTCTCGAAAGGTTGAATTTTGATTACTGTACAAGTTTGGTAGAATTTCCTTCATCTATTCAGTATCTAGACAATCTTGTCGATTTGGACTTTAGATACTGTATAAATCTTATGAACTTTCCAAGTAGAATTAATCTGAGATCTCTTGAAACTCTCAACTTTTCTGGCTGCAAAAATCTTAAGAGGTTTCCAGAGATTAAAGGGAAGTTGACATATCTGAATTTAAATAGCACTTCAATTGAAGAACTTCCTCAATCAATTGGGCTTCTTGTTACACTTGTTGCATTGAATTTGAAGGACTGTAAACAACTTGAGGATCTTCCAGACAACATTTGTTATATAAAGTCTCTTGTAATTGCTGATCTTTCTGGCTGCTCAAATATCACCAGATTCCCAGATTTTCCAAGCAATGTAAGATATTTATACTTAAGTGGTACTGCGGTAGAAGAGCTTCCTTGCTCAATTGGTTTTCTCTCTCGACTCTCCACTTTGGATCTAACAGATTGCAAAAGGCTTAAGAACCTTCCATTTACAGTTTCTAAGTTGGCATCTCTTCAAAAACTCATTCTCTCTGATTGCTCATCTGTAACCATATTTCCTCAGGTCTCAAGGAATATAAAGGTGTTGTACCTAGATGGGACGGCAATAGAGGAAATTCCATCATCAATTGAATGGTTCTCTGAACTAGTTGAATTGCATTTGCAAAACTGTACAGACTTCAAGATTCTTCCAGGCAGTTTTTGTAAGTTAAAATCTCTGCAAAAGCTTAACCTATCTGGATGTTCGAAATTTGAGAACTTTCCAGAAATCTCCGAGAGTATGGGATCATTGAGATATCTTTACATGGATGGAACAGGCATAAGAGAGTTACCCTCTCCAATAAAAAATCTAGACAGCCTTTCCGTGCTAGAATTAGGGAACTGCAAAAACCTTGTCCCAATGCCACAATTTTTTGTCAGCCTACCTGATTGGAGAGCCCCTTTGGAATGTTTGCGGAAGCTATGCCTTGGTGGCTGTGGTATATCTCATCTGCCTAGCAGCCTGCAATGCTTTTCCTCTCTGGAGTACTTGGAATTAGGTAGAAACAATTTCGAGCACATACAAGCAAGCATTGAAAACTTCTCCGAGTTAAAATACCTTGGCTTAAGGTCTTGTCATAAGCTTAAATCATTACCTCCATTGCCACCGCAACTAACAAAATTAGATGCAAATGATTGCACATCATTAACGACAATTTCCATCTCATCGATTGCAGTTGAGGGAAACATTTGTGACTTGTTTTTCACAAATTGTTTCAATTTGTTTTCTGATGCTTGCAATAACATATTTGCTTATGCACTACTGAAAATTCAAATGTACAGCAAAAGATTATATGGTCAGGTTAGTCAGTCCTTTCTTTTATCTTTAATTTATTTCTTTGTAAGGTCATTGTATTGGGTTTAAATTCATATACAATGTTCATTAACATAAATATGTTCGTATAGGTATCTTCTATTTTACCGGGGCCGTCCAGCCTTTGCTTCCCATCGAGGACTATGCCAGTGTGGTTCGTGTTTCGTAGCTGGGGATCTTCATTAAAAATTGAGCTGCCTTCGTATTGGGTTAATGGTGATTTTGTGGGTTTCACTGTGTGTGCTGTGGTTGCATTTGAGCCCCATTTTAAAGACACTAGTTTCCAGCTTAGATGTAGTTACCATTTCAAGAACAAGGATGGTGATTGCCAGGATCTAAACTGTGAATTTGATGGCTGGTATGGGTGGAAGAATAGAAGGTTTGATGGATCAGATCACTTGTTTATTGGTTATGATCCTTGCCTGGATGCCACAAAGAATGATAATTTTGGAAAATTCAGTGAGATGTTAATAAAATTTTACGCTGAAGATATGGACAACAATCCTTTACATTGCTGTGATGTGATAGAGTGTGGAGTCCGCCCGCTTTATATGCAAGAGGAGAAATATGTTGAATTTGTGGGCACTGGAGATATACATGGAATTCGACGAAGAATAATAAGTGGATTATCTAGCTTTTCCCAGGAAAACGAGCCCATGGAACTGGCCAATCATCGCATGCCTGTCCAGGACCTCTGCGAGAGAGAGTTTATGGATGTGGACGAGATATATATTGAATGTCCCATTTTACCCCTCACTCCGTCTGGTCAAAACATTAACGAAGGAAGACCTAAAGCAGCCAAGAGCCTTTTCAAAAAAAAAAAAAGAGCAGCCAAGAGACGGCGTCGTTACTAGTGTTAACTTGTTACGATTGAGATAGCAGAAACTTTCTCTGAAACAAATGCAATTTTAAATGATAAAAAATGCAATTTTATTTATATTATTTCAGTCGTGTTTTAAAATTGAAAAAAACTCACTTCTTTTATATTATACCATATGTATATGTATCTACTTATTCAAATGTCACGTATAGAAAGGCTCAAATTTTCTCCATTTTAAAACAAAAAAAATGGTATTAGAAATATTAAAAGTAAAATTGTATTTTTTTTGTTAATTATTAATGAATTAGTTTACACCGTTGGCCCCTAAAATATAACGGTTTTTGATACTTCATTCTTTGACTTTTATTTCAACAATTTGAGTCCTTAAATTTTTATTTTTATTAGATTAGATCCTCGTATATTCTCTTGATTTTTAAAAATTAAATTTTTACCCAATTTCAATTTTTTTAAGATTAATTCTGAAACTTTTAATTTATTTTTTCAAATATTTCTACCAAGTTTCTAATATCAACATTAGTAAATGCACATATGAACTTATATATTATTTCTAGTTAATTCGAAAATAATGCACCAAAACTTTTGTTTCATTTACTAATTTTTAATGATATGTGAAATTGTCATAATGGATCATTTTCAAATATTTATGTGTATAAATCAAAATGGGTGCGTTGTAACACCCCTTATGAAGCCTATTATTCAAGTCACAAGTAACGCAGAACTGAAAGTGTCGCGCAACTATATACATATCCCTAATTCACATACATATTATTCCAGTTGTATAAATTTCATTCGAACACTTCTGAGGCATCAAAAATTTTCCTTTTATTCCATTTCATGTATTTCTAATGCATATCCAAATATGCATATTTACATTGAACTACATATTATCTTTCAATACAAACATACATAGTGTAACACTCTATATTTGATCCGACAAGCGAACTGGATAAGAATATTATAACCAGTCTTAAAATCCATAATATACGAATAATACAAACTCCTATCTAAAATTTGAAATATTCTAAATTTGTTGCGGAATATTATTATACAATATTTCTATTTGGATGACCACCCTAAATTCTAATTAGACTCTAAGTTTATTAGTATTATATTCCTAATCAAATTCTATTAGTTGGTCTTTGTACTTATAAATATGTTAGTTGTGAGCTATTAAAAGAACACAATAAGATTATCACAGAATATATTCTTCTCATTCTCTCTCTCTATATTTCCTACTTTTATTTAACTTTTATTTATAATACGTTTTCAGTACGATCAAGTCTCTATAATAAATTTTGATAATTGGAAGCTGGTGGTTTACTATAACCCAGCTCGAAGGAATCAATGTTTTAATTTTCAAGAATTAAACGGCAAGTAAATTTAATCCAAGTAAATTTAATCCGTAAATTTTGAATTATTGTAATTTTCATGAATCAATTAAATTGATTATAAATTGAGTTATGGTATTATAAATTGTATATTTTTTTTTATTATGAGTAATACAAAGCTCCTGAAGAGCTGTAATGCCATTACCCACATACAATTTGTTATGAAATATATTATTTTTCAATATTACTCAAATAAATTTATTGATTTCTAAAAGATAATCATTGAAATGGATATCACTTTAAGATTGAAATTAGAATATTGAAATATATATATAACAATATTTGTATCAAAAAATATTCTTAAAAATTATTTGATTTTACTAACAAATACAAATATTAGTAACCTGAAGTTTACTTGTTATACAAATATTAGTAACCTGAAGTTTATTAATTTTTTTTTTGAAAGAAAATGGACATTTTCATTAAAGCAACTGTTGGATCCCTGAAAAACAACAGAGGTCTTAGCTAACACAAGGGCAAGATCATTACCAGATCTTCTAACAAAAGTGAAAGAGCAACTATTAAATAAAAGACTTAAATTAAGACAATCCTGAACAATATCAGTAAACTTTAAGTTTATTAATAAATACAAATATTAGTAACCTGAAGTTTATTAATTTTTTTTTTGAAAGAAAATGGACATTTTCATTAAAGCAACTGTTGGATACAAGGGGGAGGAGACATAAATCTTTCTTCCTGAGAAACAACAGAGGTCTTAGCTAACACATGGGCAAGATCATTACCAGATCTTCTAACAAAAGTGAAAGAGCAACTATGAAATAAAAGACTTAAATTAAGACAATCTTGAACAATATCAGTAAACTTTAAGTTTATTAATAAATACAAATATTAGTAAACTCAAAGTTTACTAACTGATTGATATTAATATTAATAAAATTGATGTTTATCAATAGATATAAATATTTGATATAATAAAAATAGTGAACTTGAAGTTTACTAATTGAATGGCAATTGATTACTTGGCATGACCGGTTTGACCATCCCGGATCAATTATAATGCATAAATTATTGAGAATTTATATATATTAGAGAATCAGAAGTTTCTTTAATTCAATTTAAGAAATTCTCATAAGTTACTTGTTCTCAAAAAGTATTATTAAAGTATCACTATCTAATAAAGGAACTAAATTTCCTTCATTCTGGAATGAATAAAGATAATATATGTGAGCCCACTATCCACCATGTTAACCATTCAAATGATTTATGATTTTTGAGAGATATATCGATAAAATGGTAACATGTGTGTTATTATCAACTCACAACTTGTAGTTTGTGAGGTTATTCAAATTAAGTGCACAACTTTCAGATTATGCGATCAAGATATCTTTTCTTGATAATGCTGGTGATCATATGTTGCGGGTAAATAATTGTTATAGGTGCGTCTCAAAAGTCTAGCCAAATATTTATGCCTCTGATTTATTACTAGATATTTTTAAGAGAACAACAATAATCCTATTTTTATATAGGGATATTATTGCTTGAAGCAATACTTACATGTATTATGCCAACAAAAATCATTAAACTCATCTATTGTTATTTTTAGTTAAAAATTGCATTTTTATTAAATAGTTTTCATAATATCAGGGGAAGTAAGCAGCTGAAAAATAAAATAATAAATATATTACGTGTAATTTAGATTCTCATATCATGAACTTGAAGTTCAAATTAGGATGCTAATGTATTTTGTTGGTGTGTAAAGATTTATTGAATCTCATGTGTATCTGCTGCAAATGCTCTAATTCAAAGTAATGTCCCAGTAGGATAATTTGTCTTGTAGAATAAATTATTCGGTTTCAAATAAAAATAAAATCTTTGAATAATAAGGAGCAAATAAATCAATATGGTCATATTATGGAGGCATGTGCTCCTGAAGAGACATATGACATAATTAATTTCAAGACCCCGGAAGTGGTTCAAGTACTTGAAATAAAATAAGAGATCTCAATATGTTATATCATTGAAATGAACCGAAAAAATTAAAGTTGTCGACAACATTTTTGCATAAAAATATCGATGTTGATATTTTCAACATAGCGAGGATCTTGAAATTAAATATGTTGAAAAATACAGATACTAATTGCATTCTATTCTATAATATGCATTTTTGGACCTGTAGTTCAAATATTGAAAAATATGATGCCAATTGTGTGCATATTCATGCAATGTACAATGAACACTACAAAAAAAAAGTAAAATAACGATGGCCAATTTAGTCGCTAATTAGTTTTAGCGACGGAACGACGGCGCGTTGCAACTAAGGCCGTCGCAAGCAATTTAGCAACTAAACTGTTTTCAGTCGCTAATTTTAGCGACTAAATATTTAGTCGCTAAATCCAGTAATATTTGTCGCTAATTAAGAAGTTCATCTAGTCGCTTATGTAAATAGCGACTAAATATTCGTCGCAAGTATTAGTCGCTAATTGGTTATTGCGACAGTTAGTCGCCTGAAGGACTCCGTCGCAATTCTCGTTAATAAATTAGCGACTAAATTTTCTGTCGCAATTTAGTCGCTAATAAATTTAATTTTTTTTATTTTTTTTAGGGTTAAATTTTATGGTATTATTAAATGAAATATATAAATGTAAAGTATAATCAAATGTATGAAATTATAATCCAAAATATATATAATTAATATTTTTACATATAAATGCAAATTATAATCAAATATATATATAGAATTATAATCCAAAACATATATATATATATATATTAATATTCGTACGCACATGGCATATATAGCTAATACAGAATACATGAAAACTAAATTAAAATAATTACCTTAAAGTGCCACATATCATCCTAAGTAATAAATTGCAATAAAAGTATCATACATAAAAAAAAAATGTTCTAAAAAAGATATAAAGATTGATGTTCAGGTAAGGCCACCACTACCAAAATGAGAATCATCAGGCGGGTCAGGACCGT
The DNA here is from genome assembly GCA_947683425.1 of Excoecaria cochinchinensis. Lineage (NCBI taxonomy): Eukaryota > Viridiplantae > Streptophyta > Magnoliopsida > Malpighiales > Euphorbiaceae > Excoecaria > Excoecaria cochinchinensis. The sequence continues at coordinate 38,831,143 of CANTUQ010000092.1, forward strand.
GTGGACATGAAGGGCCGACATCATCATGTGGTGCAGGTGATGTAGTGGCGGTACTGGGCTGAGTGGCTGGCAGCTGAGGGGTCAAGTGCGGAAACAATGAACAAATAGTCGTAGCGACAATGTCCGCGACATCTTCTTTTGTCAAGCAAAGACCACCAGAATGAGAGGCTGTGCTTGCACCAGCAGCACACGATGGACCGGATGGATAAAGACCAGGAGGCACATATGAGCCTAGACCGTAAATTGTTTTCCTTTTATTGCATCTCGTGGCCTCAAAGAACAACTCAGACTCATCAACCGACAACGCATCCTGTGATCTTTCAGATCGGAGTTGCTCATACCTCTTCTGAAATGGTAAACAACAATAATTTTTAATAAACGTAAGTATAAGAACAAATCATATTTTACAACAATTTAACATTTGAGAAACTGAAAATATTGAACTTAAGTAAAGTACAACTAACTTACATGTACCTCCCTGCTACGATCCGCCACATACTGTAGACACCGGGTCCTGAGTCAGCCTAGATCGAAGTTACCCAATGATGATAATTGCCTTCACAGGCTTAAAAAGTTAAAAGTGATGGTTTTCTCGTCAAATTTGCATTTTAGAGTGAAAAATTAGAAAATAATAAAAAATATTTAAAAAAATTAATTTTGAAAAATGGGGGCTTAAAATTATAGTGTTTTTAGTCAATTTAAAAAAAAAAAAAAAATTCGGACCGCGAGTGTCAGGCGCGGCAGCGCGCCGGCGCCAGGCGCCCAGCACGCAGACGCCCAGGCGCCCAGCGCGCTGGGCGCGATTTGGCGACGCGCGGCGTCGCCAATGCCGCGCGTCGCTAAAGAGCGCAACGCTGCGCGCCGCACCGTGCGCTGAGGCGCGCGATTTCCGCGCCTCTGCGTGCGGATTTCGCACGGCTGCGCTGCGTGAGGCCCGTCGCTCTATAGCGACGGGCTTCCTGGCCGTCGGTATAGGGTCTGATACCCTATTTCCCTCTTTTCAGCATTTTTTCCGATTTTTTCACCCAAAAATCCGTTTTTTATCCCATTTTTTGGGGTTTTTGACTTCAAATTAAATCCTAAAAATATTTTTTTAGATAATTAATTAATAAAGATTGATTTTATCATTAAAAATAAATGAATTTTGTGTTAAAATAGGTTTTTTCCTTAATTAAATTAGGGCAATCTTTTTTATCCTATAAAGAGTTTATGATGAAATTAAAGGAGCCTCCTCCACATTTTTTAGACCTAATTTTCCAGAATTCTTCTTCTTCTATTTTCTCTTCAAAATTTCAGATTTCTCTTTTTAATTAATAAGGTTTAATTGAAATTGAAAGATCAATTTTCAATTGTTAATTATTCTAATTAATTTCTTTGTTTTTCCTCCATAAACACAAGAAATTAATCATCATTTTGACATCAATTTCTTTTTAATCTTAAGCATACAAATCAATTCCTTTGTTTTTCTCCATAAACAAAGAGAATTAATTTTATTCCTAAATTATTCTTTCAAGCAATTCTCCGGAAAATCATCACTTTTCCTTCATCAAATCCAATATTCTGAGGGTAAATATTCTTGGCTCCATTTCTATTTTATTTTATTTTTATTTAATTTATTCATATATATTTTATTGTTTTTATTGATTTATTTATTGTTTTCATCTATTCATTTGTTGTATTGATCTTATATTTGTTCCATTTAATTGTTTATATATGATTTGATTTTTATTCATGTGAATATTGTTTTTTTTTAATTCCTAACATGTAAATAATTTATTTTGATTCCTCATTATTTTTAACATGCAAATAATTAATTAATTTAAATTAATCTTTTTGCCATGTAAATAGTTTGTATTAATTATGAACACATCAATTAACCTTGTTATATATCATTATTATTTTCATCATTCCTTTGTTTACTAATTTTTATCATTGTTACATGATTTTATTATCATTTGTTTATTTATTCATTCATTATTTTTCACTTATCATCATTATTTTCATCATGTGTATATTTTCATGTACTAATTAATGAGAAACATGTTTTATTTTATTTTCATCACATCATTTAATCATTTATCACATATAATCCATGCTTCTCATTTTATTTTGGTTTGTTAATATTTTTGATTCCATTATCATTCTTTTCATATCATTTTATTTTATTTTAATTTGTTATTTATTATTTTGTATGTTTAATTGATTTAATTACTAACATTATTTTATTTGTATTTTATTTTTATGTCTAAACTCATTTTTCGCTTGGGCGTTTTTGCGAGCACATCGGGAGGTCCAAAAAGGCTCGTTTGGTTCATATATTTATTTTCTTTATTTGTAATATTTTATTTAATTTTGCCATATAATTTTTTTGTAAAATTCTTTATTTAGGCACGCTATAAAGAAAATCACAAAAACGTTTTTATAAATTAACTTGACATTTTTTAAATAAAAGGGGACCAATGTCCAAGTTTTTCATACCCAAATAAATCATCACATCAAAACTGTTTCATAATAAATATGCATGCGAGGACCAATGTTCTCACTATTAATGAATAACCCGTTTTATGCATGCATTTCACCTTTATAAATGGGAGTTGTATTCCGCTCCTAGTGTTATTGTAATTTGTTTTTTTGAATGCTTTATTTTGGATTTTGCTTACATTTACCGCTTTTGATATGAATGATTGCGCCTTTAATCAATTGCATCGTGTGGAGAGGGAGCGAATCAATGATATTTAAAATTTGATCATAAAACAATCGAGGTAGAAATAGATGAGAAATCCCAGACCCAGCTCTGGTCTTTGGGCTCAAAGAGGTTAGAGGTCTACCCTCCAAGACACCTTTTTGTGCCATGAGACTTTAGCGCTAATCCTAGGCTCCTTAGGGCGAGAGGTTTACCTTCCAAGACCCCTCTGGCTGGCCCAAAATGGATACCAAGCGCAGTCTTAGGCTCTCCGAGGCGAGAGTAACTTTCCCAATGTTCTATTGGGTGGCAACTCCATGAAACCTCCTTGTTGCCCAACATAGACGCACTTGCGATTTATCGCAAGCTGCCAACGGACCCATAAATGCCCCGATCGCCCACGTGCGGGCGGTCAGAATGGGCGGCCGCGGGGATCCGGCACGCGTCACACATACATCTTTCCATCATGATTTATAGTATGTGTGTGCAGATAGGCCTCGGGAATTGTAGGTGGCCGGCCCAACTCTCTCTCCTATATTGTGCAGTAGAAAGTAGTAATTGAAAAAGAAGAAAATGATTAACGAAAATAACTACTTGCTTTTTTATTAAAACACGGCATTTCAATTTTTTTTCCGTCTTTATGCTATTTCATTATATTGCATGAAGTGAAAATTCTTTAAAAAATCAATAAAAATTTTGGCAGCACCTCCCCTATAATATTGACAACCTCCTGTAAATAAAAATTCATTTTACACTTCTTAAAAACACAAATATACTCCGATCCCCTTAACAAACACCAACACAATTTGCCCATCCTCCAATATGTAAATCAATCAATATATTTTCATACAATTCTCACATAATTGAAATACATTCTTTAATTGGTTCTATTTAATCCATATAAAAAAGGCTAAATGTTTCAAAATTACTCAATTGAACAAATCAATTGGCAAACATTTTGATAATTAAAATTGGCTAATGTAAGTATAATTTACGTTATAATTGAACTACTTACCAGTCGTGAGACATGCTCACCAATAGAAATAGTCCCACCGGTGTACGATCCAGGAGCCTTCTCTTGAGACCCTCCATAGCGATTGATTTTTTTCTGATTAGAAAGCTCCTTGCGTTGAGGTAGATTAAAAATCTTATTCCACCTAACCCATGCAGCTTCTGGAAAGTCTCTCGGCCTTTGCTTGGCATTTTTTATGTTGTACACAAAATCCTTGTACCTTTGAGCTGCCTTTGTTTCCCAACCTGCCCTAATAACGCCATTTGCATCTGCATCCCAAAGGCACTTTTTCTGTATATACACGTGACAAAAAAATCATTAGTAAATACAATAATGCTTTAATCCAATTAATTTGCAAACTTAAATTTGTAATGAAAAAATTTCAACAATATTCGAATGTACCATGAATTCTCCCCAATAAAACTCCTTAACTTCTCTGGAAACCTCCTTCCAACTAACACCGTTAATGTCTATCCGCTGGTGAAAGCTGCTGGTTATGATTCTGGAGCATTGTGAGGAAGGTTCCAGCTTGCAAAGTATATAATATAAAAATGATGAGCTTAAACATTTTAATATCACTTAATTGCAATTTGTATAATAAAAGAACTTACAGGCCCCTTGGGTTCACTGTAATGCGCAATCGACTGATATTTTCCCTTGCCACTTCACATGTAGTCGATGTACTGTTGTTGGCTGTGTGCGGAGTAGGAGTTGCTGCAGAGGGCGTGAATGTGACAGGAGGCGACTGTACATTCTGGGATGAAGGGTCTCCCGGTACATCTGGCATGTCTCCAAAAGGTGGAGTAATTGAATCCCCTCCAGAACGTCCCCCCTGTCGACCTCGACCTATAATGCCCCGTCCTCTACCACGACCCATACCTACAAAAATTGTGAACTATACATGTATGTGTATAAAATAAATTACAAACAGATTCATAAGTGCACGTATCAATGCTATTTTTCATGTGATATATAAAATTTAAAGGTTTTACACGTTACAACATCAATAATTATGATTTATATAATAAAAGAAGTTAATAAAAGAAGTATATGAAGTTACCAAAAGAAGCCACACATTAATGAACAAGCAATTTAAACTGAAACCATAATTTTTGTAACTACTGATTTGATATATATATATATATATATATATATATATATATATATATATATATATATATATATATATGGATTGAAACTAAGCCAGAATTGATCAATTAGTAACTATTAGATGACTGTTCAAATTTCTCATCCTCGTCCTCATTGCTATCATAATCAGAGAATTCTTCTTCATCATCGTCCTCTTCATGTTCTTGAACCACTTCATCAACGTTGTCAAGTTCAATCACAACTCCCGTAGGGTTACGCAAATCAATATCATCTTCATTACCAATATCAACTGTAACATCATGTAATGTAACTTCATCATCTTGGAAGGCATTAGAACTTGTAGTAGCTGTATCATCTCTTGCATCTGATGTGACAATGAAATCCCTTGGTTTCACTGAAAACACAGCTAACCAGTTAGATCTATCTACTCTCAAAGAGGGATATCTTGCATAATACACTTGAGTAGCTTGCATTGCTAGGATAAATGGCTCATATTTGTTGAAACGACGATGTTGGTTTACATCAACCATTCCATATTGGTTGTGTATCTTGAGACCAATGTCTATAGTGGGATCAAACCAATGATATTTAAATAGTACTGTCCGTTTTATTGGTAACGAAGGGTACTCTAACTCTATAATCTCCTCAATCCATCCATAGTAATCACCAATATTATCACATGAGTTCGAGCCTTTTACACAAATGCCACTATTCATTGAACGTCTACCAGAAGCATGGGTTTTTGTGTGAAATTTGAATCCATTGATAAAATAGATTGAGTAACACTTCACTCTCCGTAATGGTCTTTGTGACAAACTACAGAGGTATTCATTGTCAATCCCATTGTAGCGGACCTTATTTGAAAATAGAAAACATGAAAAAGTCATCAGCAATCCAATGTTAAATGATATTTAAAAGTTATATATAGAAATAGTGTTCGACTTACATAGAGTTCGAACCAGTCGGCGAAATACTTGTCAATATTCGCTTCAACTTGGCTTGGAGTAAGATTGGGATGCTTTTCATGTAAGCCATTGCAATATATGCTTTATAACAATGCAGTAAAAAAAATTCCTTTATTCACTTAGTACATATCCTAGCATATATCGCAGTTTAATATTTAAATACAATACCCCCTACCTCAAGAATGGAGCAACCTCATCGCAATTTAATAGAATATATGTATGAGCTGCCTGATACTCCTCCGATGTTAATGCTCTGTCTCGAATTTCTGAGCATGCGCAGCCAGGGTAAGTGAAAATTGTTAAATTTTCTGTATTTTGTTCCCTACATTCACCGTCATCATAACGAGGTGGTCGTCGTTCTCTAGTACTGACGTGTGGTTCAAAATAATGCGAGAAAAAAGTAGATGATTCTGAAAGTAAATACGCATTGCAAATAGATGCCTCAACTGTTGCTTTATTGCCAATCTTTTTTTTTAGCGTCCGAAAAGCATACAACCAGTATAAATAATTAGTTTATACGTGCTTCCATCTGTAAAGTTTGACAATACATAATGTACATTATTATACTGATATTTACCATTCAAACGGATACATCCATCGATATTGTACAGGGCCAGCAATCCTTGCTTCATATGGTAAGTGTACCATTAAGTGCTCCATTGAGTCGAAGAATGATGGTGGAAATATCTTCTCCAGCTTACACAGAATTTGGGGGATGTTTGTTTCCAATGCTTCGACATCTTCAACTCGGAGAGTACTAGATGTCAATTCTTTGAAAAATAAGCTTACCTCCGTGAGAACTTGCCACACATTTCTAGGTAGTAACTCCCGGAATGCAACAGGGATCAATCGCTGCATGAATATATGGCAATCGTGACTTTTCATGCCAAACAATTTCAATTTTGACATGTCAACACACCGACCCAAGTTAGATACATATCCATCTGGGAACTTAAGTTCCGACAACCACTCAAACAATTCTTTTTTTGATTCTTTATCCAGTGTGTAACATGCTTTTGGATATTTGCCACTAATTGGATCCATTTCCAACTCTGGCCGACAATAATACTTTTCCAAATCAGAGCGGGCTTTGGCATTGTCTTTGGTTTTTCCTTCAACATTTAAGACCGTATTAATCACATTATCGAATACATTTTTCTCAATATGCATGACATCAAGATTATGCCAAATCATATGTGTTTTCCAATAAGGCAAATCCCAAAAAATGCTCCGCTTTCTCCAGCCACAAGACTGACAGATAAAACCATTAATCTCATCCGCATCAAGCTCAGTAACTTTCACAAGACCCCACTGATCAATTTCTTGTAGAATTTGTTCCCCATCTCTTATTGGTGGCGGTGGCAATGTTTCGACATGTCCGATTCTAAAATTCCTTCTATTTTTCCTAAATGGATGATCATTAGTGAGAAATTTTCTATGATTGTCAAACCATGTTTGTTTTCCACCACTTTCTATCCTAAATGATTGAGTATGTTCCATACAATGAGGGCATGCATACTTTCCAGATGTACTCCAACCAGACATCATGGAATATGCAGGAAAGTCATTGATTGTCCACATAAGGGCAGCTTTCATCATGAAATTTTGCTTCGTTGACACATCATATGTAGGCACCCCAATATTCCACAATTCCTGCAAGTCATGAAGCAAGGGCTGTAAAAAGACATAAATTTTTTGTTTTGGATTCTTAGGGACAGGTACAATAACAGTTAGAAACATATAAGCTTCATTCATACACATCCAAGGAGGCAAGTTGTAAGGCGTGACTATTACAGGCCATGACGAATATTTTCTCCCATATTGTCCGAATGGCTAAAAACCGTCTATACATAACCCCAACCTTACATTTCTAGTCTCAGCGGAAAATGAAGGATGAGTTTCATTGAAATGTTTCCAAGATAGGGAGTCGGAAAGATGCTGCATAACCCCAACATCTTGGATATGATCATGATGCCACCTCATATGTGGTGCCGTCGCTTTTAACTGAAACAATCGTTGAAGCCTTGGTATTAGTGGAAAGTAGTACATCTTCTTATATGATTTTGCTCTGTTCTTCCGAGATCCTACACGCAGTTTGAATCTTGGGTGATTGTAGAACTTACAATGGGTCAAGTTTTCATCATCACGCCAATACAACATGTATCCCTCATTGCAACAGTCGATTTTCTGAACGGGCAATCCTAAACTTCTAACAAGACTCTTAGTTTGGTAGAAATTCTCAGGCAGTATGTTACCCTCAGGCAAAGCTTCCTTGAATAGTTGAATGTTTGCATCAAAAAATCTCTCGAGCAGATTAAATTCGGATTTTGCATTTAACATCCGAGCAACTACCGAGAGCTGCGAATGGTTATCACAACCGGGATACAACATTGCATTACCAGATTCCATAAGTTCATAAAATTCTTGACATTGAGGATTTGGTGGCTCTTCTGTTAAATTTCCACCCCAATTTGATGGACCGGGTTCATCCGGAATATATTATTGCCAATGATTATCGGGAAAAATATTAGGACCGACTGCATCAAGAACCCTTTGCTGATATGGATTACTAACCTCTGCACCACCAACTAAATCATTAATTATTGGATTCCAATTCGGCTCGTTAGTAGCAAGGTGTGTCTCCCCATGGCAATTCCAAACCAAATAATCCCGAACAAAACCCCTACGAAGGAGGTGGGTCATAACAGTTTCCACGTCATGGAACCTTCGGTTCACACAATTTTTGCATGGACACCTAATAAGCTCGCCACTCATTTCTTCCAGATGAGAAGTGGCGAATTTAATAAAATTCTCAACACCAAAGACGAATGATGCATTAGTCCTTCCACTTGAATCTCGTCGATTATACATCCAACTACGATCTAAGGGTTCCATTAAACCTAAACATTCGAATTGCAACACAACTATATGAAACTTAAATACCAAATTCATTAACAATATAAGATTAGAAAAATAAATTAATACAAGCACGTATCTACATGCAAATAGCTAGAAAAAAGTAAATGCAATTTAAAATATATATCACAATTTATATTCCATCTTATAATTTGTCTTTTCTTTTTTATATTATAATTAATATATGAATTATCTAATATGTCCTAATTTAATTGTCTTGTAATCTATTTTTTATATTTTTTTATGTGTATTTTTAAAATTTCTTAAATCTATGATATCTCTACCGAAGCAATGCACAAATAATTAGCCTTCCACTACAAGTAATCTCTATCTATAATTGAATGAAAACAATACGTCAAGACAGTTATAAGACCAACCTATAGAATAATTTAATATGATATGAAATAACTTGATTTTCATGTAGCAAAATGTTTCGTTTCGAGTTTCCACTTTTTTTTTTTTGCTTAAAAAAACTATTGCAAATGGCTACTAACTAATGATGGAAAGCTGTCAATGCAAGTTGTGAATTGATTTTATTTTTGTCTTTTTTTAGATTTTCAAGTTTATTTAGACTAATTTAAATTTTTAAGATCTTAACTAATATATCCAAATGGCAGGTTAGATTATATGATTATCAAGTGAAGATGTCCTTCATTTAAAAATACGAAAATTATACAAATACTACAAAAAAAAAATCCACTCCAACACTTCTGTACTATGGTTTGTTTGAGCATTCGGTTAGTTTGGTCTGAAAACAAACCAAATTGAATTTGGCAGCAAAAAAAAAACCCTAGCCCGATGAACATGTAAAAGAAAATTGAACAGTCTAAACAACATTTTGATTGGTTCGGTAAATTATTTTAATTTGAGCTATATATACACATACATAACTTGGTTTTATCAAAAGTTTGATTAATTTGCTTAATTTATTGTGTAATTTTCTTGCTGATGCCTCTATCTTAGGATCATAAGCTTCTAATTCTTACTATTTCACAGCAGATCCAGTAAATAGAATGAATCAATAGAATGAATAAAACCCATATATTCACAATAAAATCCTCTACATTCAGATTCAAATCTTATTGGTTCTGTTCACTCAACAGGTACTCAACATATATAGAACATACCTTATTGGTTCTGTTTACTCCACCGAAGTTGGGTCAGATGGCCGAAATTACGGTCTATTCTCCTTCCTCCTCCTTTCGCCCGACTATAACTCCTCAAAAACCTCAAACAAACAAGAAAATTATAGATTAGAAAAGCTGGGGATCGGACATAAAATTTTTGGAGAGCTGTATGAGTTTTTCACTCACCTCTCACACAACCGTAGCTGCCGAAGTAGCAAACGCCGATTAAACCGCCGGCGACGATGGGCTTCCACACCGGTGGCAAGGGATTGCTCAAAATGGGAAATCGATCTGTCGCTTATCAGTTTAGCGTTTGAGAGTTAGAAAAATTGGGGGTTTAGGTTACTTTCTGTCTTAACATAATCGAGATTTAGCGACTGAATTAGCGACTAAAAGATTTAGTTGCTAATTCATTAACTAAAATTCTAATTTAGCGACAAAATAATCAGTCGCTAATTTTGTCGCTAATTGCGACACATATTTTCATCATTTTTTAGTAGCAAATTTATAAATATTTGTTAACGACAAAGTTTTAGTCGCAAATATTTTGCGACTAAAAATTCTGTCGCTATTTTTGTCGCAAAAATAGCGCGGCAAATTCGCGCCAATTTTTAACAACTGATAAAAAAATAGGCGCTATTTTAGTCGCTAAATCCGTTTTATTATTCATTATATATATTCTCATGATTTAATACTCTTTCGGTCGCAAAATAGTCGCAAATTAGTCGCAAATTAGCGACTAAAATATTTAGTCGCTAAAAACAGTCGCTAATTTGCATTTTTTTTGTAGTGGAAGTTATGAACAATGACTTATTTTATGGCATTTATTATGAAGAGATATATTATCTTATAATGGATATGGATGCAATAATTTTAAAGTATTTATCAATCTGGTAATATGTTAATATGTAAATAATTGATGGTATTTGCCTAATTGATAATGAAATTATTACATAAAAATCCCTTTAAGATTTACCATGCCTGAAGCATATATAGACATTTTTGAAAAAAAAAATTGTTTAATACAAGTATGTATTAAATTTTATGTGTATGATTTTGAAGTATTATAATGTTGCATATTATTATGATTTATTTATGATTTTCATTATTATTAAAACTCTTGAAGAGTTTGAAATATTTTAACAAATATTGAAAATTAAAATTTTGTACCGACCTGAAGATCGAATACTATTTGATTGAAAATATATTTTTTGATAAAATAATTACATGTTTATAAATTATTTTCCATTGAGTGCCCCAATGGTTGTAGAGTCACTAGAGACAACATATTTATTGATCATATATTATTGCTATTATTGCTATTGATATATTATGTAATCATGCATTATAAGATAATTGTCAAATTGTTACTTAAAATTATATATTGTTTTAAAGATTTTAGTTCACTGTATAATCATTTTATTTAAAAAATTCTATTATTTTCATTTATTTTTAAGTATTGTTTTAGAAATATTTGAATTAAATTACTAAATGCATTCTTTTATAACAGCTATCATATGATTATGTTGTATATGTGTCATGAAAAATTATTTTATTGCATTTATTTCATTTCCTGAAGTGAATGAAGCAATATAAAATTATAGTCATAGAAATGGTATTTTCAAGAAATGACAAATATTATTATTATATTACTAATATTTACAACCAGAAGTGGCTGATAATTAAGAGAAAAATAAGAATAGTTAAGAAAACCATTTGAGAATGGATAACTTATCCATTATATGATATGAAAGTATATTTATCACGTACCTATTGTACGTATCATCATATTATTAAGTTTTATAAATTCTCCATCTTAAAGAAATGAAAGATGTGGAGATGAACTTGTACATGCTTGTAAAGATACAACATGTAATTTTGAAAAATAAGTTTTAGTTATTATTTTTCAGTTCATGCATAATATATCCAAAAGATATATGGCTACCATATCCAAAAGATATGTGCCTCATTTTTAGACAAAGAAACTTATAATATGACATATTAGAATTTTACATGTACAAGTTTAAAGTTGTGTACTGATATTTTTATAAGGGGAAGAAAAATATACATTGTATTCATTTTTCCTTAACTAAGATTTTTTCCCATTGGATTTTCCTGTTAAGGTTTTTATTAAGGCAACTTATGATGTGTATTAAAAATATTATGTACTCTTTTTACCTTACTAGATTTTTATCCCATAATAGTAGGGTTTTAATGAGGTACATTATGTATTAATGGACATTCAAGGGGAAATATGCACTACGAATCCCATGATTATGAATGTCCGTTACTCCTTAAAATTGATAGCATGGCTTATTAAAAACAAAAGGTAAACAACCATTGTCCATGTAAGACATTTTACAATATTGTCAATGAACCTAAAATCCGCCAGAAGCGTGATAGATCTTTTAGTGAAAAATGGATATGGGAATAATTCCATTTGTCCATGAGTTTTTATCAAGAAGAGAAACTCTGGATTTGCTATAGTTGCAGTTTATATTGATGACTTAAATATAGTGGAGATTGCAGAAGAGATTCCTATTACTGCAGAATATTTGACAAAAAGAATTCTTGTGCATCAAGCAACTTATATTGAGAAAATCTTAAAACAATTTTATATGGATAAGTCATATCCATTAAATATTCCAATGGTTGTTCGTTCTCTTAATGTCAAGAAAGATTCTTTTCGTCCACAAGAAGATAACGAAGATATTCTTGGTCCTGAAGTACCATATCTTAGTGCAATAGGTGTACTTTTATATCTTGCAAATAGCACTAGACCAAATATAGCTTTTGCAGTTAATTTGCTAGCAATATTTAGTTCTGTACTAACTCAAAGACACTAGAATGGTGTAAAACATGTTTTACGTTATCTTCATGGCACTTCTGATATGGGTTTATTTTCCCCAAAAAGAGCAAAGTCAGAATTGGAAGGTTATGCTGATACCGGATACCTATCAGGTCCTCATAAACCTCGGTCACAAACAGGTTATGTGTTCACACATGGTGACACTGCTATTTCTTGGCGATATGTGAAGTAAACAATCACTGCTACTTCCTCAAATCATTCAAAAATATTAGCCATTCATGAAGTAAGTCGTGAATATGTGTGGTTGAGATTCATGACTCAACACATTAAAGGAGCAAGTGGGTTAGTGGTAGAGAACAAGCCAACAAAATTGCACGAAGATAATGCAGCATATATTTTACAACTCAAAAGTGGCTATATCAAAGGAGATAGAACCAAATATATCTCACCAAAGTTTTTTTACACTCATAAACTTATGAAAGAAGGACAAATTGATGTTTGCAAAATTCGCTCAAGTGACAATCCAGCAGATATGTTGACGATGACCCTAACAAGTTCAATTTTCAAGAAGCATGTGCGCAATATTAGAATGCGTCAATTGAAAGATTTAGTGTGATTCATTCATTTTTTAGGGGAAGTACCTATGAATATTGTACTCTTTTTCCTTCGCTAAGTTTTTGTCCTACTGGGTTTTTCTTAGCAAGGTTTTAACGAGGCATGTTCATAGTGTATAGTCATCCAAGGGGAAGTGTTGTGGAATATTATTATGGAATATTCCTATTTGGATGACGACCCTAAGTTCTAATTAGACCCTAAGTTCTAGTATTATATTCCTAATCAAATTATATTACTTGGTCTTTGTACCTATAAATATGCTAGTTGTGAGCTATTAAAGGAAAACAATAAGATTATCAGAGAATATATTCTTCTCATTCTCTCTCTCTATATTTCCAAATTTTATTTTACTTTTATTTATAACAAAATTTTTATTATTCATTTTACAGAAATTTCGACAACACTTCCCCATAAAGTCACTTATCCTCCTGTAAAAGAAATTTATTTTCACATTTCTAATAAGCATCTCAATTTATCTCATCCACAACTCAATTCACACTTTAACACAAATATAAATCCCATTCTCCATTTATCTCTTATTCATAAAATAATACAACTCTCTTTATAAACATGCCATAATCGAAATCAATATATATAACAACTTAACCAAATATCTACTTACAACTTAAATACATAACTAATTCTTAAATTCAATTTACATATCTCCAAAATATTGTCAATTAAGTATACGTGCCAAAAATTAAGAAAATGCATATATAGAGTATCAGAACATTTCATGCATTACATTTAACCTTAATAGACAAACAAATGAAACTACATTAAACATATATAATCAGGTTCCAAAATCAACATTCAAAATCTCACTAAATATTAACTAAACATATTTCTTACTTATATATATATATATATATATATATATATATATATATATATAAATTAATCATGGATACAATACACTTATCAGGTATCTTTATATTAATTTCTAAGGAATTCTTAAGCAATTTATATATTATAGCGTTTAAATTTTTATTTGCACATCATGAATCATTTATCATGTAATGTCGTACCATATACTATATATATATATATATATATATCATAAAATTCAAAAGTAACTCAACGTAATCTCACATTTCATATAAATTTCCACTGACATTACATGAATCATTGAATGTCATTCCATATCATATATTTAAGTTATTAACATATATGAATATCTATATATATCACATATACTCATGAATGTTAAATTCTTGTACATATTTAGCATCATTTCCATTATGTTATTAATTTGGTAAAATCTTTTACTTTTGTCTTTTATTTAATTAATATATTTATTACTAGTATTATCATTTTACCCCTTATTCTTCAATCTTATTACATATTTATCATATATCACTTAAATTTATAATTTTTCCCTTAGTAATATCTAGTAGAAATCCTCGGATTGGATATGCGGGACAGGTGCTGAAGTGGTCACTCAGGAGGCCATATTACGTTGAGGCAATGTCGGAGTGGCCACTCAGGGGGCCATATTACACTCTGACTGTATCAAAGTGGCCACTCAGGGGGCCATATTACACTTCGACATAGCGTAGGACCACCATTGGCCTACAACAGTATCAGAATGGCCACTTAGAGGGCCATATTACGCTCTGATAGTGTCAAAGTGACCACGTTGGGAGTCAGATTATGCTTCGACACTTCCATGATATCTCTGCATGTCATGTGCCAAAATCTGTCGAAGTGACCACTTTAGGGGTCAAATGCTTTGACAGTGTCTGAGTGACCACTTAGGGGGTCAAACGCTCCGATAATTCCCAACTTGAATTTATTTTGGCCATAACTTCTTATATGCCATAATAGAAAACTTTAAATCACATAACTTACACCATATCACTTGTCTTCACATACTTAATCTCTCATCATGGTCATTCAATATTAATTGATATGCTTGTCCAAAAATTTGATCTACTACATAATCTTTTAGTATGAATATATACATAACCGTGTGTACCAGTATATGTATTCTACTAAGTTATTCATCATACATGCTAACGTTTCCTATATAATTTTTATCAAAGGACTAAGCAAAAATTCAATATATATATATATATATATATATATATATATATATATATATATATATATATATATAAGCTCACATCTATAGTTCTGCCATATTAAATTCTTGCCAATTCTTCACATTTTTATCAAGTTATTAATTAATTGAGAATAATTATCAAATTAGAGAAATTCAAATAAGCTTTAACTTTACACAGTACCCCTACACACATAGCCATGTTCTTTTACTTAAGCCTTTACATAAATTCATATAAACATACACATCTATCATCAAGATACAAACATTTCTTAGTATCATATACTATTATAGCATTATCACAATTCCATATGCAATATACACACCATATATTCATATTTTCATATTCATACTAGTTATTCCATGCAACTCTCTAACATTAAATTCCTTTAATCAATATCATAATTCAGCTTATACTTTACCCATTGAAGTTTTCATGTTAATTGGCCATTTTAGTTTCGATTATATTAGTTATCGACAAATGTTAATTATCCAAGTTTCATTTATGGAAACTAATAGCTTTTGCTCAATTATCAAGAATTAATAGTCAAAATTCACTCAATAAATAATAGGAATAAGGGGTTTTTTTGCCCTCGTACTATTGGAAAGGGTGTAAAAATGCCTTTAAATTTTTTTGGTCAGTTTTTACCCCTGAACTCAATTTAATGATTGGAAAATATCCTCACGTTAAACGAAAAGTCCAGCTGATAAATGGAATTAACGACAACTAATCATGTATCGACGCGTCAGCATCTACGTGGTAAACATCTTTCTTAGTCAGATTGCTGATTTGGACACCCTCTCTCTTTGTGCAAACCTATTTCACATTGTCTTCTAACATAGTTAAAGCACCTTTCGACCAGAAAGCATCAAATGCGGTTGTTGAGGTAACATTCAAGAATCATACTTTTTATTTTCCAGTCAACATCACCATCCTCATATTCTTCTATCTATCTGTATTTTTTTTAAGTTTCATCTCTCGTTTGTCATTTTCTCACTCTTGGATGCTTAGAGCTCCGATTTCAACTAATCTAACATATTAGCCTTCAATAATCAAACTAAGACTAATTATTTGAAAATAAAGCTTAGAAATTATAATCCAAGATGTAATAAGCCTTTCTTATTTATGGTAGCTCCTTAATCCATCAACACATAAAAGTTAAAGACTTCAAGAACCACTAAAAACCCCAAACATTAAACACTATAATGAAGATTAAAAGAAAAAAGGATCAGAAATTTAAAAAAGACTACTCATGATCCCAAACCCTACACATCACATCATATTTCTACTAAGACGCATCCCAATATCCGACATCACAACCGCCGATCATCGGAGATCATTTAAAATTATGGGTATTTTTTTTTCAAACTTAGATTAATTTCTTATTTAGTTAAATCTATAAATCTATAATAAAATTGGCAAATTTAGTTTGTTTTTGTGTCTATTTCATTTAAAAATTATATTGTTGAATTGAAGAACTGTCAAAAAATGGCAGTGAGGTGGGAAAAAGAAAGAAAGAAGAAAGATAAAATGGCGGTAAGTACAAAGAAGAAGAAATGGGTTTGTAGAGAGAGAAAGAGAGAGAGTGTGAGTGTACACATCAGCTTTTATTTTTTATTTTTTAATCTGACTCAAAAGAGAGTAACACTTGAATATTGATGTGCCAACACGTGATTGGCTGCCATTAATTCTATTTGCCAGTTGGACTTTCTATCCAATGTGAGGATATTTTCCAACTATTAAACTGAATTCAGAAATAAAAATCGAACAAAAAAAGTTCAAGGGCATTTTCACACCCTTTATCTCTAAATAATATTATTATGACACCATTTTGCTGTATTGTCTTATTCTTAAATAACATTATCAAACCAATAAGCCCAAACTTCACTTTTATTGATCATAATTCGCGTGCGCGTGTGTATAAATTCTACTGAATCCCACTACAACTCGTAGGTATTAGACAATCAAACATTCAAATTTTTACTTGAACCTCAATAAGCCAAAGTCATAACGATCTAATTTTCATTAATTAAACATGAAGTTCTTAAGATTATGAATAATTTAGAATTAAGGATTTCCTAACTTTTTAATTCATCCTAAGCACTTACAAGAAAATTGCAATTTAGCAACGAAAAATAGCAACGGAAATTTGATATTTTCCGTTGCTAATCAAAAATAGCAACGAAAATTAACAACTGAACTTTTGGTTGCTAAACCAGTAGTTGCAAATTTTTAGCAACGGAAATGAAATTCCATTGCTAAATTCAACCAAGTAAAATTTTAGTAAATTGGTCAAATTTAGCAACGAAAAGTTTTCGTTGCTAAATTTAGCAACGGAGTTGCAATTACAGCTGCTAAATTAGCAACGGAATTGTAATTTCTGTTGCTAAATTTGGCAACTGTATCATTATTCTATTGTTAAAATTAGCAACGAAAATTGCAACTCCGTTGCTAAATTTAGGAACATAAAAATAGATTCCACTGTGAATTTTGGCAACGGTACTAGCAACTGTACGTAAATTACTATCAATAATTATTGTTGCTAAATTTAGCCATATAAATTATTCAATTTTATTGGTAGCATAAGATTTTAATTAAATTTTAATTTTATTGGTCACAAATTAAATATAATCCAAATTCATAATGCAATTTACTTGCAATAATATAAATGTACGAGAATAAAAATTCTTAATACATATTTTACTGTAAAGTAAGAATCCATCAAAACCAATAGAAACACAACATAAAATCAGTATCAATACCTAAATTTTACAAATATAAACTATGTAGTTGGTGAAGGAGGAATGATCCGGCTGCTGAGAGGTGTTGCCCTTGCTTCTCATCTCTTTCATCTCATTCTTTAGTTGCTGCTGAGAGGTATGTTAATTTCCATTCGAAGTATCAAATACATGGAGCACTATACACTGTCTGTTAGCATGAACACATTGATCAAAAGGTGCACATCACTCGTTGAATGTACAATTCATTTCTTATATAAAAATGGTGACTAAATCTATTTTAAAGCATGTAGACTTCCACTTACAAAATCAAAACACATTTTTCAGGATTGTACAAAAATGGTGACTAAATCCATTTCAATGTAGGGTAACAAACTATTTATATGACAAAATTTAATAAAAGTACAAAAATGCCTCTAAACTTTCAATTGATAAAACAGAAGCCCAAACGTCGTTTTTGAGGCCCGAAATAGGCTATTATAGAAAGCCATGCCCCCACTAATATGTGACCGGCTCTAAATGAGCTTTTCGAAAACATATTATAATAGACAATCGGACACCCGTAGCAAAAGTTATGGCCGAAAATGCAAGACACTCACAACATCTAGACATGTAGCAGCCTTTCATGTGTTTTTGTCTAGTTTATGTGTTTATTTGCATTGTAGGGTAATTTGGATGAAAAAAAAGGAAGAAGGAGCAAATGAGTTGTGAAGCAGTGCGTGACTCGTGAAGAGGTGCACTGGTAGTATAGAAGGCAGCAAATGATCGAACCGTTAAGCTTTCTCACTCAGTTAAACAATTAAATAAATCAGGATGACACAAAAGTTCTATATTTCTTACTCAATTAAGTAATTAAATAATTTTACATATATTCACAAAATTAACACAACACATCACTAGATCCTAAAACCTTCTTAACTTAATCATATTTACTAAGAACTTCCTCTCAATTTCACTTCTAATTAAGCAAACCAATAATCAGCACACAATCTTGCCTAATTTCTAATTCATACTCAAGATAAGTTCAATTAAAATGATTAAAGTAATAACACACAAAGAAGAGACAATATGCAACCATCCTGTAACTTTATCCTTCCTAACCTTTTTAAATTAATCCAGACATAGACCTAAAATCATCAGTCCAAACTCACTTAATCTTGATACAACATTTACATTATCCAGAATACAACAAGCAAAACTCACTCAACAGTAATTTAAGATTAATTTAAGATTTTTCCCCAATTTGCACATTTTGTTTAAAGAAATTAAGGAAAGGTAAATTGGGTAGTGCAACACCATTTTTCAGCTCAAACCTATCGTGGTCAAGTTCACTTTGCTAGTCATTATCGCTAAAGCTTCACCGGACATGTACCATTATGCCGGAATGAAGCTCAAAACATCTGGGATCATCTTCTGGTGGTTACGCGCCCCACGGAGTGGTGGTTTTATTAGAATCGGCATTGAAATGACTCAGTGGACTCAACTTTGATCTGCTCATCGCCGGCGAGTAAGGAAAATCAGCGTGTATAAAAAGAAGCGCCAGATCACCAGAAGTCCGATGGTGGTGTCAGTGTCACCACCCGACATCGAAGGTGGCCAAAAATCATAGATTATAATTTTTGGGAGATAGAGAAACCAAAGAGAAGAAAAAGAACGGCGGTGGTGGGGTGTGATGGGAAAAATTTTCTATACAAAACAAAAAAAAAAATAGGACATTGTGTTTACGTGATATAATTTTCTTAAATTGTAAAATTGAAAATAACTTTTCTCATTTTCCAAAATATAAAAGGATTTGGAGAACTCCTTTTATATGTTCTTTAAAATTTTTTCTTTTCTATTTTTTCAATAGAAAATACGGCATTGTTTGTGGGAACGACGTTAAATTTCCGCTCTTCGATTCCCTTCTCATGCTTTTTCTATTTTTTTTCTTTCTAATTTGTTTTAGTTTTATTCAATTACTACTCTACCGACACTACAAAAAAAATAAAAATTAGCGACGAACATATTTCCGTCGCTAATTAGCGACTATTTGGAGAATTAGTCGCAAAAATTATTATTTTTTTTTAATTTTAGCGACGGAATAGCGACGAAAATAAAGAAACAGTCGCTATTTTTTGGCGGCAATAGATGGCGCCTTTTTTGTGACTGAATTTAGCGACGGATTAGCGACATGAAAATTTTCATTAATTTTACCGACTAAATAGCGACAAAATAATCTGTCGCTAAAAAGTTTTCAAATTTTTTAATTGCGTTTAGTGACGGAATAGCGACAAATTATCCGTCGCTATTTTAAATTAAATTTTTAAAAAATTTAAAATATTCATTATTGATTTTACTAAGTATTATAATAATAAAAATATGCACACATATGGTTATTAATTATTTTTAATATTTTTGCTTTAGAAATTAAATTATATTGGAATTCAGTCATTTTATTAATCTCCATAGAATTAACATTTAATCTTAAAATTATATAATTAAAACAATTGTAAACAAAATTTTAATTTTTTTTAGTAATTTCATTAATTAAAATAAATTTTTTTAATTGTATTTTTTTTAGCTTGTAATCATTTTATATTATGGATTTTATTTTTAATTTGTCTAAAATAAATTTTTTATTAATCAATTATTTAAAAATTTAATGAAAATATTAATTAGATGGATAAAATTAAATTAATATTAATAAAAAAATTTATTAAGAAATATGTATTGATATTATTTTTGGTTTTTGAATTAATAACTTTGACTAAATTAATATATGTATGTATATATATAGATAAAAAAATAGAAAATAATTCGGTAGAAAAAAATTTATTGAATGTTAAATTTAGACCCGAAAATTGTTAAGTGTCGACTTTGATTAAATAATTAAATCATAAATAAAATAAATAAATAAATACTTAAAAAAAGAGAAGAAGAACAAGGAAATAAAATCAAAGAAAGGAAAAATGCAGGAAAGAGTGAAGATAGAAAACGAGAAAGAGAGGGACGGCACGTAGAGAGGAAGGGGCGACCCTCACCAGCGCCGGCGACCCATCACTGGGGAAGCCGAGATGGTCCGCCGCCACCGGCGACAGACAGCATCGAGCCAGCGCTGCCCTCTTCCCCGCCGAGCTTGCCGTCTGCTCCTGCTTCGCGAAAGGGAAGCCAAAGCTTCTCTTCCCTTTTTCGGTCAGATCCGGCTTCAGACGGCGACATAAGCCACATCACCGGACTTCTGAAGGCGAGGCGTTCATCCCTATACCCACCGATCATCCCCACTCATCATCGATGATGAGATCGGAGTTGTGGAACCGTGGCTTTTCGGCGTAGATCTCGATCAAACGGTGTGGGTTTTGGGGCGCGTGATGTCCGGCGGGAGGTCCTTGATGTCTTGGGCTTCGAGTCGGCAGTGGCGGTGTCTCCCCTGCGATTCTCCGACGACCGTTGACCGGCAGACAGATTTGACTGTCGTTGAAAATAGTATGTGCACTTCAGTTTTTGCTCTTTAAATTGTTCTATTTTATTGGATTTGCCAATTTCTTTTGTTGATTTGTTCATTTAGTATTAAACAGATGAATCCCGTGTATTGTTACTTAGAAATATGGACTTTTTATTTGTTTTTTTATTGTTATAATTTTAGATATGATGGATAGGAAAGCATATAAATATGAAGACTGGTCTTTTAGATATCTATGTTGTTTTTGAGTTGATGGAATCTGATCTTCATCAAGTAATTAAGGCAAATGATGATCTTACTCCTGACCATTATCAATTTTTCCTATATCAGCTTCTTCGTGGTCTGAAAAATATACACACAGCTTCTTCGTGGTCTGAAATATTAAGGCAAATATATACACACAGGTTGGTGCTTTTTAGTCCTTCTTGCCAATGCTGATTGCAAATTGAAGATATGTGATTTTGGTCTTGCTTGAGTATCTTTTAATGATGCTCTTTTTTCTCCAAAGTAAGCTACTTCTTATATTTGATATGAATTCCTTTCTATTTAATCTTTTGTTGCTTAAGTTTTATAAATATAATAGTGTATTTCTTCTGATGACTGGGTGATAAAATTTGGATATCACTGCCTTAGGTTACTTAAGAATGTTTCTCTTCTGAATGTTAAATGATGAAATTTGGACAACCTTTGGTTTAAATTGGAATATCTTATTGTTTTGGTTGGTTTTGATCAGGTTAGTTGTGCTTTTAATACTTATCTCTTGTAACCTTGATAAAATGTTTTCAAGTTTGGAGGAAAGCTTTTTTGGTCGGGTATTGTTCAAAACATTGCTAGCAGAACTTGAACAATAAAATTACACATGCCTTGCTTGATTAAAATTTTAAACTTAATTTAAGAAATAATAGATTAAAAGTTAAAAATATATAATAAAATAACCAACTTTATATATATGTTGCAGCCTTGGTTCTCAATTGAGTTGTAACCATAACTATATATGATCAACCATTTTTCTTTTTTGTTGTTATTATAATCATTAAATATGAGTTTGTGTTGCTATTAATTCGCAAATTATTTTGTACTATTGCTAAGCTATTGCTCTTTTATTTAATCTATGATTATGATGACTATATGTGGCATGTGTCATTTATCACAGTTAAATTAAAACCTCTGCTTTTCCACGACGTAGTGAACCTAAACTAGCTCCACATCAGCTCTTTCTGAGCTTATTAGTTGGTAAAATTAATTACTATGGTTTAATTACTCTATATCAGAATGTTGGACCAACCCATTAACCTAAATCCAATAATAATAACATAATTAGGTTACAGTTATACTTTTACTTTATGTTGCAAAAAATAGGATTGATGTGGAACGTCACTCTTTCTGAGCTGATTGTTAGTTGATATGAGTTTTTGATTGGAGTTTGATTGGAGTATGGTGATTAAATGTGTGATATTTAGAAGTGTTAAAAAAAATTTCTTTATAGGGGGTTAGACAATATTATAGCGGAAATTCTGTCGAAATTTTGGTAGAATTTAATAGTACGTTTGGAGTAACTTATAATTTTAATTAAAAAATTTTAATATGCTAATGTTACGGTTCTTATAATTTTAAGTAAGAAATTTTAATATTCTAATATTACAGTTCTTAGAATTAGGGGTGTATACAGTTCGGTCCAGTTCGGTCTTTTATAAATCTCCGTATTGTATTGAAATTTCGGTTCTTATAAATTTCGATACAATTCGGTTCTTATTAACTTCAGTACAGTTCAATACGGTTCTTATAATTTTCAGTACAGTTCAGTTCGGTTATTCGGTTCTTTCGGTACAAAACAAAATAAGACAATACAATACGATATTTCGGATAATTTAATGTTTTTAAAAATTTACAATATAAATATACACAATAATAAATACAAATATAATTAAAATATCTCAACAAATACACATAATTTTGCATTCAATTTTAAAAAAATATTTTAATTTATCCCTTTCCTTTATGAAAAGAGAAAACCATATTTTAACAGTAGTTACTCTAGATAAAATTTTAAATTCGGGATAAATTGTTTCAATAAATTTCCTAAAATCCTAATATTTAATAAAATTAATTGGTAATTCATCCCTAATAATTATCCTAATTAAAGCTTATGTACAAGCCTATCGATCAAATTTTCAACTAACTAATAACGTACAATTAACGAATACCACAAAATTAAAAGTTGTGTGTGATTTATCCTTACTTTTAGATGTAGCCGCGAAGATTACAGTGGTAGCGACGAAAATGAGAAAATACAAGTATAAGTTAAAATCAACGGAAAAGATAGGAAAAATTGTGGGGCTTGACATAATTTCGAAACAGAAAACAAAGAGGCAAGTACAATTTAGTTTTTTTTCTTTTATATATATATATATATATATAATAAAATATAAAATCGGTCGGATTTTAACACAGCGAAAATATCTCAAAACGAAATAATTTTATTTCAAGTTGAAAAGTGCCCTATAAACTAAGGTAACAAACAATTTATATGAAAGAAAATTACAATAATGCCCCTAAAACTTCAAAATAAAAAACGGAAACCCAAATGTTATTTTTGAGGTACGAAATGGGTTGTTACGGGGGATTAAGTTTTGTAAAAGTCAATCGGCTCGAAATAAACTTTTTGGAAACATATAATAATAAGTAAACAGACACGTGTAGCAAAAGTTATAATAAAAACAATAATTAATAAGAATTAACCTGTTGAACTCGCTCCAAATACTGAAAACCCAACTAGTCCGCATCAGATTCCCTCCAAATATTTCAATTCCCTCCAAAACTTAAAATAAAAAATATTTTTACTTAAATTTTTCAAATTTTATTCTTAATTTACTCTAAAAAAATTAATTAATAAGATAATTATATACTTATATAATTATATTATATATTAATTAATAAAATTTTATTAATATAATAATTATATATAATTATATTATTAAAATATATTTTCAATTACTCACATAAAAATTATGCTAAATACAGATGAGTATTAATTGAGTAAAGGTAAAAATAAAAGAAATTTAAATTTTATTATAAATAATTATATATAATTTTATTTTTAATTTACATATTCATATAGGTATTGTGGTAGAAATAAATGAGTATTAATCGAATGACACTAGAAGCAAATGAAATTAATTGATAAAATGATTATATAATAAATTATTCAATTGTATATAATTACATTATTAAAATAAATCAATTATTCAAATATATATTGTGTCAAAAATAGATAACTGCTAATTGAGTTACATTAAATATAAATGAAATTAATTGATAACGTAATTATATATATAGTTTCGGCATATTATATGGTTAAGATCCATCCATATATATTACCTTAGCTCAGTTATTATACTCAATTTTATTAAATTTGACTTAATAGTTAAAAGATTATTAATTAATATTATAGTTAATAACTATAAGGGTGAATGTAAAAGTAGCATTAAAAGTAAATAAAATTACTTGGTAAAGTGATTGTGTATATAAATATTTGTAAAAAAAAAAAAGTAGTGGTGGAGTAACATTAAAGTTAAATTAAATTAAATACGAATTAGTAAAATTTAATTATATATAATTAAATTATTAAGTTACAACTCAATTACTCATATAAGTATTGTGCCAAAATAGATAAGTATTAGTTGAGTGATACTAAAAACAAATGAAATTATTTGGTAATGTAATTATATATTTATATAATTACATGAATTGAATTGGTAAATTTCATTATATATAATAATTATTATATATAATTATATTATTAATTTATATACTCAATTATTCATATAGGTATTGTACAAAAAATATATATGAGTACTAGTAGAGTGATACTAAGAATAAATGAAGTTAATTAATAAGGTGATTATATATTTATATAGTTATATTAATTAGTAAAATTTAATTATATATAATTAAATTATTAACTTACAATAGATAAATATTAGTTGAGTGATATTAAAAGTAGATGAAATTAATTGGTAAGATGATTATATACTCATATAATTACATTAATTACTAAAATTTAATTGATATAATAATTATATTTGTGTGTTTATATAAATATTTGTACAAAATGAAAAATTATGTAGTAGTTGAGTAACACTAAACGTAAATTAAATTAAATACAAGTTATTTTAATTGCACATTTATATAGATATGATAATTAAATTTATCTTATTAATAATCAAAATATTTATTTTAACTTATTAACTATTTATTATATTAATTTCATACATTAAAATATTTAATAGTTAATACAAATAATTATGAAAGTTTCAAAAAAATATAAATAATTATGAAGTTAAATTTATATAATAAAAATACAATAGAAATTATAAATAATATTTATATATAAATTACTAATATTATATATAATAATTAATAAATATAAGTTATTTCAGTCCAATTCAGCACAGAACAGTTCGGTACGGTTCAATACGGTTCTCGATTCGTTTCCAGTACAATCCGATTCGGTTCTAATTAAAAAGTCAACAGTATAATTCGGTTCAGTTCTAGGCAAAAAAGTCAACAGTACAATTCGGTTCTGGATCTTTTTTTTCGGTATTTCGGTTCGGTACAGGAAGATCTAGAACTATGTACACCCTTACTTAGAATAGATGGTAACATTCTTATCCGGCTTATACATTAAACCGGATTATTATTGGTGTATTATTTTTATTATTGAAAAGAGTATCTTGCATTTGATGAATTGGTATTGGAATTGCTTATTTTTATATTTTTTTTTGATTTTAGGTCTCTATTCAAGATGAGACTCAAACTCTCAGTCCGAGACCAATCAAGTTACGAAATCAGAATGTATTATTAATCAAATTTTATGTTGTATTTATTTTTAATGTATATTTTTTTAATATAATTTTACTTAGTATTTATTAGGAACATAATATGAAAAATTTATGTAATTTTTCTTTCAGTGATTTTAGATGGTTTTATTTTGTTGAATATAAGTTCAATTTTCAGTCTATTTGGTTCGGTCCAAAATCAAACCGATCATTTGCACTCCTAATTGTATAATTTAATATGCTTCTATAATATTATATTTTTTAAATTAATAGTGGTGACAGTTCCAAAATTCCGGCACTAAAAACTTGAATTGTGACCTGAAATCAAAGAAATCTGGCGGGTTTCCGTTCTAGGATACTCCGACGGTCAAGTCAATAATTCTGATTAGGTAAAATAAGTAAAAAATGGAGAATGCCCTTTTCTTAGCCCACGTACCTTCTTATAGCCCCTTCCTTTCCTTTATAACAGCTGCTCTCTTAATGAACTTTTATTGAGTAACGGTTGTCTCCATAATGAGCCTTTATTGAGTAACGGCTACCCTCATGGTATGCCTTTAATGGGCAACGACTAATTAAGTAACGTAAGCCAAACTACTGCAATTATCCAGACTGTTGAAAAGACCGAGCCTATCTTTTTGGAGAAAACCCTGGACTTCCTCGCAACCGAACTCGGAGGCATGGTTAACCAGAACTTCGATAGACAGGCGATAACCGAACTAGCTAGACAATAGCTCGGTTTCACAAGTCCCCCCCCCCCCCCCCCCCCCCCCCCCGAGATAGGACATTTATGTCATTTAAACGATTTAGTCAGTTTGACCAGAAGTTTACAAAAACGGTAACTACTAGGCGCGTGAAGCGTGAGAAACGGAGAAGATAATGCCTCACTCAACGCGAAATGACAGCTAGGATGCTTGCATTCCATAATTGTGATGCTTTGATGCCCGCGCTTGCTTTAATGGCACCTGACACAGCCTTTTACCATCTGCCACCTATCCACCGTTCACTGGTTTACTTTGCCTATAAATGTCATTACACTTTTAGGGTTTTTGCTTCTTTTTCACGCCTCCAACTTCGCGATTTCCCTCATTGGACTCTTTTTCCTTTTTTCTTGCTGCTTCTTTCTTCGTTTCGACTTGCTTCACTCTGTAACCTTCAGATCTTCTTGCTCTTCGTTATTGACCATCCTCAGACGTTTACGTCCCCGGAGTTGCTTCTAGAACCACCTTCCCAAAATTTTCAGGTTTGTACTTTTCTCCTCTTTTCTTCTTTACCATGAGTGCCTCTGAAAGCTCTGCCGAGAGAATGAGGGTAGAGGAAGGGCTTATTACTTAGAGTCCCTCTGACTCCCTTGGTACCAACCAACGACAACCAGAAGGAAGAAGAGAGCCTCGGAGGCTTCCTAGGGTGGGCAGCGTGAGCTCAGTTTTTCACAATGTTGGACACCGAGCCAATGGGGAAGACCATAACTACATACAATCCCGAGCTGGGTATGGCGTGTTCATCAGAAACCCTGAGTCGTTAAAGAAGTGGAAGGGCCGATTCTTCGTGTTGGAGCGTGAAACGGACTTTCCCTTTCGAACTCAATGGGGTCGGTTCGTGAACAGGAATGACAACCCTCTGATGCTCAGTGAGGATGAGGAGCGAACACTAGCTCGGTGGAGGGAGCTAACAAAGGAGAAAGTTGATATAAACTTGCAAATTCAGTGTGGCGTACCTCCACCCCCTCGGAAACCGAGGTTGAAAAGAAAGGGTAAACTTCACTTCTTTTACTTGGGTGCTGATCTGTTCCTTATTGTTTGTTTTTTTGCAATCATGAAGAAAAGCTCAAATCCGAGCGTGGCCGAATTAATCAGGGCGAAGAAGCAGAAAACTAGAGGCGCGAGCGCCTCTGCCACTATCCTGCCAAGCAACCCGACTACTAATGTTCAGTGCGAAGCCTCTCCAGCAGCCACTGCTCTGGGCTCGAGCGTTACGAGCCAGAGTCCCGTGGTAGCCCCGGCAGCACTGGCATCCCCGATTATGGTGCCCGACGGATCTCCCCCTCCATCAACCTCCGAGCGTGGCCAAACTAATTAGGGCGAAGAAGCAGAAAACTAGAGGCGAGAGCGCCTCTGCCATTGTCTTGCCAAGCAACCCGACTACTAATGTTCAGCGCGAAGCCTCTCCAGCAGCCACTGCTCCGGGCTCGAGCGTTCGGAGCCAGAGTCCTGTGGTAGCCCTGGCATCCCCGATTATGGTGCCTAACAGCTCTCCCCCTCCATCAACCTCTGCCGGTCTTGATTCCAGGTCATAGGCCGAGGAATTGAAGATTTTATCTGACAATATTTAGCAATTCTAGCAACGACAAGGGAGGGCATGGTCTAAGGATAACCCTGATTTCAATACTTTCGCTCATCTCATGGCATACGTGCCTGCAGAGACCGCCCCCTACTACATCTCAGTGCCGAACAATTGAGCAATGTCATGAAAAAGCATGAAGTGGAGGTAAACTTGTGCTAGTTGGTTTTTGTCTTGCAATTGTGATCCGAACTGGTCCCTCTCCTTTATCAATGCAGGGAAGCATGTTGACGGGAGCCGCTATTGGCAAGATAAACGCTCTTATCAACCTGCGTAACAAGGCAGAGAAAGAGGTGACCCGGCTTCAACATGAGCTTAGTATGACAAGGGGAAGGATGGAGGGCGCCGAGAAGTGAGCGACCGAGGCCGAGCGCAAAACGCTCGCACTATCAAGTGAAGTTGCCGAGGCCAAAGAAGGAGCCGCTGCGGCTGAGGCCCTCCTAGCCCAGGAGAGAGAGAAAAGGCAAACTACCAAATCCAGACTAGCTAAAGCTCAGCGCGGCCAAGAATCAATTCAGCAAGAAAAAGCCGCGTTGGAGCAAAAGTGTTCGGACCTCGAGTATCGGGCGACAGACATGGCTGCCGACAAATGTATTTCTTTTGGGGGTAAACTGATTCAATCAGTGAAGGATCATCATCCGAACATGGACTGGTCTTGGCTGGATGAAGTTTACCCTGGCGATTGAAATGTAACTTTTGCTTCCGTGTCTTGTAATTTCTCCTTTATAAATAAATTTTTTCGAACTAGATAATTGCCTTGTGGATTCCACATGTTGAATGGATGATGCAGTATTCAATGAACATCAATGGCGTACATAACATATATAATTTAAATGCCTAGGCATTATTTGCTGAACTGAGCTTCTTATTGATAATAAGCTATGCTCGGATAGCTATTGAGTTGTACCCAACTTACAAAAATTACAGATGCTCGTGGCGACTATGTCAAGATGAGCGTTTACAAGTAATAATAAGAAAAGCTTGTGGCGATTATGCCGAAGTAAGCTTACTGAAAATATCGTTTCAGATTGGAGATGTTCCAAGGGTGGGGGAGCAACTTGCCCGAGAGGTCCTTTAGCCTATAGGCGGTCCCATGAGCTTCATGTATCATATAGGGACCTTCCCAATTCGGACTTAACTTTCCTACCCTAGAGGTCGTTTGAGCTGCAAGAACTTTCTTGAGAACAAGCTGTCCGACCCGAAAGGATCGAGCCTTGAGATGCCGATCATGGTATGATGACATCCTCTGCTTATATATCGCTGATTGCAACTATGCGGCTTCTCTAATTTCTTCCGACCGATATAAGTGATATAAGAGGGAGGCCTCATTTTTGTCGGCATCATAAGAAGAAGTTCGGACACTAGGGATGCCGATCTCACACGGGATGACAACTTCCGTCCCATATGTTAATGAGAAAAGAGTGTGACCGGTAGCTACCCTAAGGGAGGGCCGGTATGCCCAAAGTACACGAGGAAGTTCGTCAACCCAAAGGCCTTTTGCGTCATCAAGTCTCTTTTTTAAACCGGCAAGGATAGTTCGATTTGTGACTTCAGTCATTCCATTTGATTGGGGATGACACACCAAGGTAAAACACAACCGAATGTTCAAATTTGCGCAGTAATTTTTAAAGGAAGCACAATCAAACTGCTTGCCATTATCTGAAATGACTGTGTGTGGAATGCCAAACCTTGTTACTATAGCCTTCTGAACGAATTTAATGACATTTGCTGGGGTAATTGTAGCCAGGGGCTCGGCTTCAACCCATTTTGTAAAGTGATCCATCGCTACTACCAAGAACTTTCTCTACCCGATGGCTAATGGAAAAGGGCCGAGGATATCAATTCCCCACTGTGCAAATGGCCAAGGGCTGTGAATGGGTACTTGCGAGGCCCTCGTTGATGTAGCAAATTGCCGAACCGTTGGCACTTGTCACACTTCTGCACAAGACTTCTGGCATCTTTCTCCATCGTGGGCCAATAGTACCCCCGTAACAAAGCCTTGCGAGCAATTGTCTGCACACCCTTATGAGCACCACAAATACCTTCATGAATCTCTCGAAGTACATAATCACCTTCCTCGGAGCTCAAGCATAAATTCCATGGATGCGAAAATGACGGCTTGTGTAATTTGTCACCCTAGATAGTATACATGCTGGACTATAACGCCCCAAAATTTTTAATATTTCTATTAATAACTTGACACGCTAAAAATTCATTGAAGGATAGTTTTTGACACATAAGAGGTGGAATTTTTCTTAAAGCTACATAATTTATATATTCAAATAAATTTTAGACAAATGTATATACATAAATATATATGTATGTTTTCATGTAAATGGATAAGAAAACATAAAAAAAAAGTAAATAGACAAAGAAATGATTATAACATAAAAATTTTATGAGGTCTAAAATTTTTGAGATAAGGGAGATTGAGCTAGAATTATGGGGAATAATGAGAAGGAAAAAGGAAAAAGAAGGGAGAGACACGAAATAGGGGGGCAGAACGGGGGAAAGAGATCGAAAGAAAGAGAGACCGAAAGAGAGAGAGAGAGCTACGGGAGGCAATGACGGCGACCACCGAAGGCGATCGGACCGTCGCAACCCGCAGCGCCATCCCTGCAGTGTTTTTCCCCGGTTTGCAGCGACGCCGTCCCAGGAGAGAGAGAGAAGAATCGAAGCTTCCTCTGCGTTTTTCGGCGAACCCCGACGGCGAGAGACGATACGCGTGGTACCGTGGGACTCACAACAGGCAGACGAAGCTCTCGGTGCTCAAGGACGATCCTCACTCGCCGGCGATAAGGAGATCGGCGTTGAGAAGAACCGAAGTTACCAACGTCGATTCCAGCGAAACGAAGGGCAGTCACGGCGTGTGATCACCAAAAAAGCAACTCCGATGCGTCGAGCTTCCTTTCGCCGGTTTCGGTGCCTCCGGTGGAGCTCTGGCGAGGCTCCGGTGAGGCTCCGACGACGGTGAAGGGTCCAAAAATAGCAGAAATTTGGTATGTGGCTACCAAATTTATTTTTCTAAGTAATTTTTGCATAAGTCAAAATTTGTTAAGAATGTGATTTTACTAAATACAGTATGTGAATAATATGTTTGTTGGTTCCATTGATTTGCTTGCTATGATGTCATGAGATTTGGCTTAGCTAAATAGAAATTAAATTAAGAATTACAGATTTCGGACTGAATGAAAAGAATTGCGAAATTGTCCGTATTTGGGAAAGTAGAACAGTATTTGTAAATTGAAGAAATATAGGTTAAATTGTAAGTTGGATTTAAATTGTATATAATTTTGGTAATAGTTAAGTTATGATACATAAAGCAGATTAGTAATTAAATTTACAAATAACTTAACAATAATTAGATCTTAATATATAAATGGGTATCATTATATGCTTAGCTAGGTAATGGTAGTGTAATTGGTAATATTTGAAGAATTGGTGGAAAATTTAAATGTTAAGTTGGAAATCCTAATATGCTTATTGAAAGTTTGAATTAAGAATAGCTCATTAAATTGGGATTGAAAGTATAGGCTATTTTATATTAGGATTGGATTAAATTAAATTTTAAGCTAAAGTGTTTATTGGTAGATATAGGCAACAAGACAATGGCTAATTAGAGTTTTAGAGATATTAATGCTTTTGATCTAATTTTTATGAATTTACTTAGTTGATGAATCGATATGGCTAAAATATTTTCAATGATATAAGAAATTTAATAGAGTGCATATATGTGTATGTAAAGGACTCCAGAGTACGCAAAACAACACCAAGTTAGAGTTCCTAGTCAAGTATGACTATCCTAAACGGCTCTTCCTGGCCAACTGATGGACTGTCCTGTTAGACTGACAGCACAGATAAAGAGGAACTGTTCTACGTACTAAAGAGTTTAAGATACAAGGATCCCCATAGTAATAATAAGAATATTTTAATGAAAGAGAATAGAGAAACTTAGAGACTCATAGATAAGTTTAAAGAGAAATATTAGAGAAAAGTCTAGAGAAGAAGTATATCCTCCTCCTTTGATTTCATTACATATATATAGCCTTTTAAGAGGCTTTCACACCTAGAATACAAACTAATACACATGATTACTATCTAGGATAAGGAGAAATCTCCTTTTACAAAAGTAAGATAAAAAGGAATCTTAAAAAGCTATTTTACAAAAGATAAACCAAATAAAGCTACTTTAATAAAGTAGAGGAATATATTCCTCTTTTACAAAACTACTTTAATAAAGATACTTTATTTATTTTTTATAGGCTCATGCGATGGCGACATATTCATATCCTCAGGATCTGTATCATCTCTTTGTGGGGTCCAATCGAGATCTTCATTGGCAAGACCTTTATCTTTATTTGGCCTTTGTTGCTCAGGTGTAGCCAAATGCTGTTCAGGAGATGATAAAAAGTTTTGTGCCATTGTATCTCTTAAGAATGCTTCATCATCAAAGAGATTGACATTAAGATCAAGATATGGATCCTATGAATCTTGAAAAAGTGAATCCATAAAATTTGGTCGGAGAGAGGATTCTGCTGTGTCATATGTGGGAGGATTCAGTGAAACTAGTTCAACATTATTTAATTCACAGAGGGTGTTCTGAAGATTTTTCTTCCACAGAGGATGTCGACAATCATTAAAGTCATCAAGCACTTCCCAACACCATGCTTGTGGCTGGGTCCAGATAGAGTTACTGGCAGGATTCCAGATATAAGGCATGTGGAAAAAAATATACAACAGATAACTTTTTTGCTTTTTCAAGATCTTTTTGCCATATTTTCCGTGCTTGAATTTGGCGAAGAAATTCATGACGCCACCATGACAATGGTGCGTACCATTCTAAGAATTGCCAAATATAGGAACCTTGTCTGGATGGTTCTGTGAGAAGATCGAAAACATCAACAAGTGGGAAGATAACTGCATGAGTGTGCAAAACAGATAAACACCATAAGAACCATAGTTCTTCATCACAAAAGGGTGAATTTGGGTAAATCTTAAACAGAATACTCCAAGGTTTTTCAAGATTGAAGTAATTCTTGGTAAGATTCTTCTTAAGACAAAAGAGATGGAGAAAGTAAAATAAATGACGAAGGACAAAGGCTTTTATTTGTGAGGGGGATTTCAGAGAATAGTTTGGAGGATGAGATGCTTTTTTCAGGGCTGGCATGTGCAGGGTAGGAATCTGAGATTTTCTGGGACTTGGATTAGGGATAAATCTATCCATGGAGAAGAGTAATGGGAAAATTGAAGTTTGTAATGGGAGAGTAGGTTTATGAGCAAGTCGTGAAAGATAATCAGGAATAAGGTTTTTATCCCCTTTTATATGCACAACTTGAAAGTTATATTTGCTAAACCATTCTGCCCATCTTAAAAGTTGGTGATGTGGCACTGACTTCCCTTTGAAGTTAAGCATCTTTGGGAAAGAGGAACAATCCATTACAACAGTAAAGTGGTGTCCAATCAAGTGAAACTCAAACCTTTTGATTCCATACTTCACAGCTAAGATTTCTTTAAAGGTTGAGTGGTAGTGACATTCTGACTCTTTGAACTGACCACTTGCATATCCACAAATACTGTGGATTTTGTCCTTTTCTTCCAAAAGTACTGCTCCCCAACACTCATCACTTGCATCAGTCTGTAGTATTCTTTGGCCAGTGGAGGGAATCTGAAGAGGTGGCAAATTCTGAGTGATTGCTTTGATTTTTTGGACTGATCTGGAGTGGATATCTGACCATGCAGGTGGATTCTTTTTCAAAAGCTGTGTTAGTGGTTTGGTCAGGTGGCTAAAGTGATGGATAAACTGTCGGATATAATTGGCTATTCTAAGGAATTGTTGGACCTGCTTTTGAGAAAGTTGATGATCTGGAAAGTTGAGCAATTTTTTTGCAAGATGTGGCTGAGGTTGATAGGTTCCATTAGCAAAATGCATGCCAAGGAAATCAATTTCTTTTTGTGCAAGAATCATTTTTGATGGTGAAAACATGATTCCATGTTCCTTTGTCAGAGAAATGAATTGTTGGAGATGATTTTGGTGTGTAGGAACATCTGAAGAAAATATCAACACATCATCAATGTAGATAAGTGCAAAGGAAAGAATTGACTTATAAACCCTTATCATAGACTGCTGAAAAATGGAAGGTGCAGTTTTGAGACCAAATGGCATAACAGTCCATTGATAATGAAAGTTTGGAATACAGAAGGCTGTTTTGGGTCTATCATCTGGAATTATTCCGAGTTGCCAAAAACCTGCTTTGAGGTCAAACTTGGAAAAGATTTGAGCATTATGGAGGTAAGGGAAAAGTAAGGAAATATTTGGTAAAGGGTATTTATTATCTTTGAGAAAAGGATTGAGGGGTGTATAATCAATAACAAGTCTCTTCTTGCCACGGACTTGTTCAGAGTGTTTGTTGACATAAAAGGCCTGACAAACCCAATCAGATTGGGTAGGCTCAATTAAGTTCTGGGCTAAAAGCTGAGAACATTCATCCTGGGCTAAAGCAAAATCTTCTGGTGACATTCCTGGATGAGTAGCTTTTGTAGGATTTATGTCTTCAGACTTTTTGAAAGGTAGGGTAATGTAAAATTCTGGCCTGGTCCACAAAGGGTTTGGATTTTTCGAGAGAAAATCAGTATGAGATACTGCACAACAATGGGTTTCAAGTTCATTTTTGATTTGAGCAAAGGGTCCTGGGTCAAAGACAGGGAAAAGTGAATGGGTAGTGGTATAAGGTTGAAAGGATTTTTTGTGTTGAAGACCATTGGGTTTTATTCTGAGGTGAGGTAATTTGCAATAAGCATCAAAGCCGAAAACAAGATCCTTTCCTGGTAGTTCTGATCCAAAGGCATGGATCCAAACAAAACAATCAGGAAATAATTGAATTTTAATGGGGTTTCTGGTTTTGAGCTTTATTGTAAGAACACCTTGGTTGGCTGCCTGAAAATGTTGAGTATATGGAATCCAACAGGAGGAAGGAAGGATTTTTGGATTCAGAATAGTGTTATGGGCTCCAGTGTCTATGAAAGCTATTATGCTAATGGGATTAGCATATTTATCAGGGAATATTTTTGCTGGGACCAGTGGAATTGGATGGGTGGATAATATGGACTTGGTTGGAGATGGGAATGGTTCAATGGTTGAAATTTCAGAAATACTATCATCCTCATCAGAGGAATCAGAATCAGTATCTGAGAAATCAGAATCAGTATACTCAATTGCAAACAGAGTATATGGGTCTGGTTCATCATTTTCAGAGAAGAGTGATTCAATGTCATCATCTTGGATATTGATGGGAGAAGTTTGTTGGATTTGTTGAAGAAGTTGTTGAGACTTTTTCCGTTGAGGACATTTCTTTGCAAAGTGACCTTTTTGACCACAAACAAAACATTTATCACCTTTTGGTTTGTGTCTCTTTCGTCTGAAAAATCGAACTTTCTTCCCTTGATAAGGAAGACGACGATGCTTGTAAAACTTCTTCTTGTGAAACTTGAATCTTTTATGCTTCTTGTAAGGAGAGCATGAACAATCTTTCTTAGGAAAACATTTGATCTCCAAATCAGGTCGTTTGCAAGCTGCTTTGATCTGAGGATCTTTTCCTTTTAAGAAAGTATTCTTAATCATCTTTTGAGAAGCACAGAGGCGTTCAAGAGCCATGAGAACTCTTTGATAGATATGTCCCAATGAGAGAGAGTTTAACTGAATACCTTGTTCTCGGAGATAGAACATTGTACTGTCAGAAAGTTGCTCTGGAATGGAAGACAAGAATCCTTGTTTCAGATTAGGATCATTAGCTCTATTAAGCATATAAAAGAGTTTAGACATCCTCTTATAATGCTTATTGAGATCCTTTGGAAGGAGAGAACAACATTTCATTTTGAAGAATTTATCTCTGGAGGTATTCTCAAAATCTCGGACATCACCGATGAACTCAGCATGAATCTTTTGGAGTACATAAGTGATAGATTCAGATCTGACAAATTGAGTTTTGAATATTCATCAAGGCGAGTGAACCAATCTCTTAATCTGCCTGTGAATCTGCATTGGAATTCATCAAGAATGTGTTCTAAAGTAGTAACTCCTTGTGGTCGTGTTCGTGATTTAAGATCAAGCCAAGCATAGAATTCTTGAAGGCGATCACGCCATTGATCACTGGAGATATCTTCAAATTGGAACCATGGTCCACCTATTGGTCTGGAGTCAGCAGGTAGTGGAGTCACATTGTCAGCCATGTCTTCTTCTGGCTCTTCTGCTTCATAATGAGTGGTGGTACTTTCTGCAGGTGGATCTGCCATGAATAAAGGGAAATGTTTTGGATCTAGTTCATCATCAGAAGTAGAACTAGTATCACTTTCATTTGTTTCTGTGGTATCAGAAGAATCATCAATAGTGGCAGATGAGATAGTAGGTAAAGTTTGCAAGGCTTTTTGTTTCAGTGTTTGGATTGTGGGATTTGGATATGAGGGTTGTTGGATCATATGAGATACTGGTGGTTCAGAGATAACAATGCCTTTTTGTTTGAGATCTGGAGAGGGTATAGTGGGTATGGTTGTTTCACTAGAAGTAGAAGGTGTATTGGAAGAATGAGATAATGGTTTAGGGTCTTTGGGTGGTTGAAGTTGTGGTTGAATTTGTCTAGCAAAATTCTGTCTCATAAACATCTCATGAGAATAACCTAATGCTTCAAGGTCTTCTTGTGAAGGTTCAGAATATGGAGGAACCTGTACAGAAGGTTTATGTGTAAAGGGCATAAAAGTTGAATGATAAAAGGGTAGAGAGGGTACTGGAGAGGGTTGTGGTTTAGCTAGATCTCTTTTGATAGTTTCAATCTCTGATTTCAATCTGGTAGCTTCAAGGGCTTTTGCTTTGAAGGTAGCATCATATGTCCGTTGATTGATGGATGTCATCAGTTGTTTGTCCAACTCAGCAACTTGATTTTGCAATTTAGCAAGAAGCTGATATGTAGCAGCATTTTGACTTGTAATCTGAGAGTTAAGCGTATCTACACGAGTAGAAACATGATCAACCTTAGTTTTTATTCGTTGTAATAGCTTATTTTGTGCAAGCGAGTTCTCAGATTGCCAATTGAGTACTGCTTCTGCTGGTGATACAGATCTGGGAGTTCCTTCAGTGGAAATACCAGGAGATTTGACATATGGGGTTGTTCGAACTTTTGTGGTAGGGTGAATAGTCTCAGAAAGGGAAGGAAATTCATCTGTATATTGTCCAGTTGGATGATACATACAAACAGAAGGAAGGGGTGAAGGTTGTTGTGCTTTGGGTTGCCATTTAAAGGAGGATACTGAACATGATGGTGGTGAAGGTTTGTGAGGCTTAAGGGAAGGTTTACATTTTTCTGGTGGAGGAGTTGGTTTAACTGTAGATTTGTACCAAGCAGGAGGAGTATAACTTACTGCATAATCATATTTTCCAGAGGGTTGGCCTAGTGTACCAATTGTAGGATCATCATCGTTATCTAGATGATCTTGAAAACGTGCTTCTGATGAAGTCTTCTTTTTTGCTTTTCGTCTCCGTCGTCGGAGATCTTCATCATCAAGCTCTGCTTCCATGTAATCTTGATGACAATCAGCACAATTACAGAAATCCCAATAGCAATGACCATTTCTTTTGTAAGCATAAATGGGACGGCCATCATTATCAAAAGCTTCAATAGGGATTCCATCTTCTTGTGAAAAGGCTGCATCATGAACTGTGTAGAGAAAACAGGAGCTGTTGTAGAATCAGCTGAATCTGCTTCAGGTGGAATGAAATGAGTTTCAATCATACCATCCGGTTTCTTAAGAAAGATAGGAGTAGTAGACTGAACTGGCTGTTTTTGTTCATGAAGTATCTCATAGCTCGTAAGCCATGATTTAGGAAAGTATTCAAGCAATTCTTCTTTTGTCAATTGCTTTGGAATCTGAACACAGGTGGGAACCTGGTTAGAATCTGCAGAGATAAGTAGAGCATCATTGGATCCTGGAAGGGAGATGTCTATAGCATGATTTTGGACTCTATAGATCATTTGGTAATGGAGCGTTGCTACTTCAGTTGTTTTCACCTGATCAGCACCAGTAATCTGAATCTGGACTTTCAGATTATCAAGAATATGAGGATCATTCAACCTCATACAGAAATTTGGGTAGAAGGTGAACATAATTGTTCCAGCATTCAAGGAGGTTTGTACAGTTCCAATAACAGCTTGTGAATAGGTAAGATACCTAGTATCAAGGAGAGCAATTCTTGCAAAGACGGGAAGTCCTTTGCGTCCATGGTATGTTACAGCAATTCGAACAGCACCAAAATGAAGATGAGATAATCCTTGATTAGTCCAGTATGGGATGGACTCAGAAGGAATATCAAGGGGTATGAACTGTTCTTGCCCAGTGGCTTTAATAGGATGCTGTCGGAAAGAAGAGGACTGAATATACTCTTTGACATGAGATTCGGGTTAACAGATAAGTGTCTTAATGTTGGATAAAATATTGGATCTGGGTGTTTTGGTAAAGGCATCATAAGGATTAAGAAAAGGTAGATAAGAGTCTTGAATTTTTTGGGATTCATCTAAGAAATTAAGTTCATAAAGATAATCAAAGTTTTTTACAGTAGAAGGAGAGAGAGAAAAAGATGATCTTGA
Organism: Excoecaria cochinchinensis; assembly: GCA_947683425.1. Classification (NCBI taxonomy): domain Eukaryota; kingdom Viridiplantae; phylum Streptophyta; class Magnoliopsida; order Malpighiales; family Euphorbiaceae; genus Excoecaria; species Excoecaria cochinchinensis. The sequence goes on from CANTUQ010000092.1 coordinate 38,870,426, forward strand.
AGAAGAAGAAGAGGATAAAGATAAACTGTTGAAAGAAGCCATAAGTATGGAAATTCTCTTTCATCAAAATACCTTAAGATTAAACTGGATGGCTCTGATACCAAAAGGACTCCAGAGTACGCAAAACAACACCAAGTTAGAGTGCCTAGTCAAGTATGACTATCCTAAACGGCTCTTCCTGGCCAACTGATGGACTGTAAGCATAATTTGATTAATTATGCTATACATAAGGAATAATTAGTAAGGCCAATAGAAAATAAAACTTTAGGAATAAAAAGAGCATTCCGATCTAGTGTAATATAATTAGTAATTGAAGGGTTTAAATCGATTTTTAGATATTGTGCTAATAATGATTGCTTTATGAAGCTGAAGATTTGATATTCTTCTATATTTATTCTTCTTTCATTACAAGAAAATCGTAAATTAGCGACGAAAATTAGAGACAGAATTCCATCTCTAAACAAAAATAGCGACAAATTTTTGCGACAGCCACATACAATCTATATCGGCCGTTGCTAATTTTAGCGACAGAAACGAAAAATAAATTTTCGTCTCTAATTTTAATGATGGAAAATTGTTTCCCGTCTCTAAATTTAGAGACGAAAAATAATATTGTCTCTAAAAATAGCGACGGAAAATAATTTTAGAGACAGAAAATAGTTTTTCCTCTCTAAGATTAGAGACGAAAAATTATTTTTCGTGTCTAAGATTAGAGACAAAAAACAATTTTTCGTCTCTATTTTTTAATGGATTTTTTTTTAGTATGTATAATAGTTAATAATATTAAAATTATAATTGGCAAAATTACTATAATGGAAAAAATATTAATTAAAATAAGTAAATTTGATTAAAATGTAATTAATAATGTATTAATATATATATAATTAGTAATACTACAACTAAACGTATGTAGTAGAATAAATTAAAATACTAACAAAGCAGGGTTAATGTGGACGATCAGTCGACGGTGCTGGCATATCATCAGGTAATTTTTGGTTAATGAAATCCTCCAACCTATTAATACAGCTCATCAACATGTCGACTGTGTTGCGAAGCTCAATGACTTCATTACTAGGTCCCGCACGCATACTGGCAGTAGCTATAGAGGATGAGGAAGAATGCGAATAACAAGTATTCGCAAACCCAAACTGAAAACCCATTCACAGCGGTCCCTACCGCCAGCAGCCTCATAAAATACCCGAGCATGGTTCACAATTTTAGCATCTGCTTGTTGACTATGAAGATTATCTAGTACTTGCTCCTATCATAAAATTAATTCGAATGCTAATTAATACTATAATAAAACTAAGATGATATAAAAAAAATAATAATAAATTTTAAAATTAACTTACATGAATTTGTCTAACTTGGTCGTTAACGAACGTCACACCGTCATAATTTCATGTATGGGTGTGCAAAAACAACTCATGAGGATGAGTTGTCCTGCCCATAGATGTCTCCTGTACACAACTTAACTAGGTTAATAAAATTTAGCAGAGTTTTCCTTAAATTTGTTGCAAACCTACTTGTGATGTGCGCGAACCCCGCTCGGCATCCGGGTCGCTCTCGGGAGTGCGCTTTTAGGACGCGAGACCGGATGGAGATTCATTAAAACTCGTGAAAACTGATCGTTTCACAATGGACAGGGATTCACCCCCATCCCATTGTTAGCAATCAACTTACGAGGGCGTTTGCTGGGTATCATAAGGTAGATGTCACGGAATAGCCACCCAATAAAACATTGGAAAATAAATTCTAACCTTATGAGGCCAAAACTAGAGAAAGTTCGGGACCTCACTCTTATTTAAACTTTTGGTTAACGTTATATGAATGAGTTTTTAAAGTCAATTATTTTATCTCTCTTCTCACAATATTCATGCAAGTAAATTAAAGAGCATTACAAGCACATAAAAAAAGCAATAAATAAAACGATGAATAAAATATAATTACAATTATCCAATAAATAAACACGAAATCCATAATACTGATAAAATGAAATACATACATAAATCGGGACATTCGTTTAGGCGAGAACATTGGTTCCCAACTACTTATTTTACAAAAAAGTACAATGTTTTCAATCGTCTTTATCAAAAAGGACAAAGGGATCTCGTTTTAATGAAAATAAGAACCTTTCATTTTTGGGATAAAAATAAGGACATTAGTCCAATTTTATTAACAAATAACCAATTTAATAGAAAATATTTTATGTGGTGGTTTTTTTTAAGTGCGGTCGAAAAACCTTTATTATTACAGACCTCAAGGAAATGAAAAAAAAAATAAAACAATAATTAATACATGTCTTAGAATAATAAATAAATTCTAAACTTTTTGTCCCGACCGTGCTTCGCCTAGCTGCATGGACGAGCCGCATGCTCCTCGCGTTTGCGGTCACAATAGAAAATAATAATGGTCAGTAACCGATTAAATTAATCTAAGTGATAAATAAATAAATAAATAATTGAATGAAATAAATTGAGAAAAATAATTAATCTAATACAGTGGAAGTAAAGTAAACTGATAGAATTAATGAATATAAAACATAAATGACACAATTATAATGATCACTGACAATAAAAATAATAATTATAGTAGTAATAATGATAACAATAAAAATAATGCTCACGTCACAATAATAACAATGAAAACAAAAATAAAAATAATATTCGCACCACAATAATAATAATAACAATAAAATAATATTAATCCAAATAATAATAATGATACTAATAATAATAATAACAACAACACAACAACAACAATAATAATAATAATAATAATAATAATAATAATAATAATAATAATAATAATAACCACAATAATGATAACAACAATAACAATAACAGAACAAAAATCATAATAATAATAATAATAATAATAATAATAATAATATAAAATCAACATAAAATAATAATAATAATAATAATAATAATAACAACAACAACAACAACAACATAAATATAATAATAATGATAATATAAAATAAACATAAAATAATAATAATAATAATAATAATAATAATAATAATAACAACAACAACAACACAACAAAAAAAAATCATAATAATAATAATAATAATAATAATAATAATAATAATATAAAATAAACAAAAAATAGTAATAATAAATAAATAAAATAATGACAACAACAACAATAATAATAATAATAATACAACAATATAATAAAAATAACCATGATAATATTAATTATAACAATAAAAATAATAACATTAATAATAATATAAAATAATATTAATTAATAATAATAATAATAATAATAATAATAATAATAATAATAATAAGATAAAATAAAAATAAAAATATAAAATATAACCACTCACTGGATTTCTTCACCGGAGCCGCCGGAGGTCGCCGGTGGTCGACACCGCCAGCACCGGAGGGTAGATTGCGGCATCCGGAGTTTGTCACCGTCCGTCATGCACCGAAAGGACGTGGTGTTCGGTCGAAAAATGCGCTAGAAGGTCGCGGCTCCACCTCCTCCGATCTCCCTGCTGCCGGCAAGTGGGGGAGATCGGCTGCCACCGGCATGTTCGTCCGGGCCTCCCCGATCGTCTAGCGTGGTGCGTGCGGCGATCCGACGCCGTGGGTGTCCGGTGGCGCCTCCGCCTTCTCCCCCTCTTTTCCCTTTTTCTGGCTTCGCGTTGTCCCTGCTCCGTTCCCGTTTCCTGGTTTCCTTTATTTGGCTTTCTATTTCCTTTCACTCTCTCTTGGCCTGCTCCTCTTCCTTAATCTTTCTTTCTTCTTTCTCTTTTGATTTTTCTTTTTCTTTCTTATTTCTTGGCTCGGATCCCCTCTCTATTTTCTTGCTCTTTCTTTTTATTTTTGTTTCTTTGTTTGCTCCCTCTCATCTGCCGTCCCCCTTTTTTCCCTTCATCTTTTCCATTTTATACTCCAAATTTAGGTAGGTTTGGCCCCCTTAATTTTCTCCTTGATTCTCTCCATAATTTTTGACTTTTTAATTTATTTTAACTTAAATTATTACATATTTTACTTAATTAAACACTCCATATTTATTTTCTTTTTCAACTTTAATTATCCTACAATATTAACTAATTAATTTTAACCAAATCTTAATTTTTATTTTTACATATATATTTTTTATATATTTTTTTCGGAGAATTATCAAGTTTGCCTGAAAGACCCAGCTAAAAACCCCCCAGTCCATAGAAAGCCAAAATGCTTTCATTCTTTGCCCATTTTTTGAATAAATATTATTCTCGACTCAAGACCCGGTGTCTACACTACTGTATAAAATCCACAAAATATTTGTATATTACTATTTTCATGCCAACCAAACACAATTATAACTCATAACACAAAAACACTTATATATAGGTTAATAAAATTTCGGCAGAATTTTTCCTAAACTTGTCACAAATCTCCTGTATATAATCCACAAAAATACATTCATATTACTATTTCCTGCCAATGAAATCCAATTCAAACTCCTTACACAATATTTTTTCCATCCTCGTTTATTCAATCAAATATATTGAGAATTATCAAGAGTCGCATTTATTGCAATTAAAAACGTTTAATGCACTAAAGCCATAAATTTGAATACTTACAAGTCTAACAGCATGCTCACGATGGGATAATGTTTCTCCAGTATGCATGGAAACACTAACTCCCTCCGGTGCTCTCCGCCTATTAGTAGAATTCTGATCAGCAATGGAAAGGGCCTCAGTTGATCCCTAGTACTGCATCTAGTTTGCCCATATGTCTTCATTTATATAACGTGGCCGTCCCCCTTTCGCGTGCATCTTGCTAACCATGTCTTTATAACGTATACGGGCCCGTCTCTCCCATACACCATACACAATGTGATCAAATGCTGAATCCTAATAAAAAGCTTTTTGAGGTAAAAGAAAAATATGGTTAACATATAATGTATGTATTTATAAACTACATTTACAATATAAATAATATATGAAGTAAGATAAAATCATTAAGAATAAATAAATGATTTTATTTACCTCAAACTCCTGGAAATAAAATATTTTTGTTTTCTGAGAGATATTCTTCCATAAATAACCATAAAATTCAATTTTCTCCTTGAATGTACCAGTTATCGAGCGAGAGCAAGTACCGGGTGGGATAAATCTAATGGACAAGTAATGTCATAATGTTTTCAAATTAAGCACTATAAAATAAATATAAAACTATAAATTAACACTACAAAAAAAAAAAGCAAATTAGCGACTAAAATTAGCGACTGTTTTAAAAATTGGTCGTGAAAATTTATTTTTTATTTTTTGCGACTAATTTAGTGATGAAAAAGTAGAAACAGTCGCTAAATTTTAGCGAAAAATTATCGCGCCTTTTTTGCGACGAATTTAGCAACTAAAAAATTCGACGTTAATTTTTGCGAATAATTTAGTGACTAATAAATCCGTCGCTAAATTAACGACGGCACTATCAGTTACTAAATTTGGAGGCAATTTTAGCGACTTTATTTGTGATGGATTTAGCGACTAAACTTGTTGTCCCTAAACACACTTGAATTAGCGACTGATTTTTCAATCGCTAAAAAATTTTTAATTTTTTTAAATATAAAAAAATTTTTCGGCAACTAAAGTGATAACTTTAGCGATGGATATTCTGTCGCTATTTAGTCGGTAAAATTAATTATAATATTAATAAAAGTATGCATATATAATTATAGTTATTAATTATTTTTAATATTTTTGCTTTACACATGAATTTTAATTTGTCTAAAATAAATTTTTTATTATTCAATTATTTAAAAATTTAATGAAAATATTAGATCGTGAACTTAAATTAATATTAATAAAAAAATTTATTAAGGAATATTTGTTGATATTATTTTTAGGTTTTGAATTAATAACTTTGACTAAATGATTAAATTAAAATACATAAATTAATATATGTATGTATATATTGTAACGTCCCGATAAATAAATAATTATACAAATTAATTAATTAAATTATAGGTTAACTTTGTCATTTTTTAAAAAATTAAGAATTTTTTGAAAATTTTTGATGCTGTAAATAGTAATTCGATAGGCTAAAAATTTATCAAATGTTAATTTTGAGGCAAATGACCCGATTTTTTTTGGAATTTACAAAATGAAATATATTTAATTATAACTAAATAAGTAACTATATATATATATATATATATATATATATATATATATATATATATATATATATATATATATATATATATAATGAGCCAAATGACAAAAAAAAAAAAAAGAATAAGAATAATAAAAATAACTTACCCTTTGTTTGGATGAGAGTAAGTCCAATTTACTTTAATGAAGGGAAAAGAGGGGAAATGGGAGTAATAGAAATTGAATTTCCCTTATTTTGATTTTCATTGTTTGGTTACGTACAAATTCACCTCGCTTTTCTTTCTTGCATTCTCATTGTTTATCGTCTTCGTCTCCCCTCAACCGTTCACCGTCTTCTTCTTCACCTTCACTGTTCTTCCTCTTCTTCCTGGTCTTGTTTTCTATAAGCTGGTCTTGTTTTCTATAAGAATTGCTCCTTATTAATCCCCACTTCATCTTCTTCATCGCTATCATTTTTTTTCCAGAAATCTGCATGTGCTTTCATCCCCTTCATCCTGTGCTTTCAACTCCTCCATCTTCATTTTGCCTTTTATCCTTCTTTGTTTCTCCAGAAATCTCGTTCTTTTTGTTCTTTATTCATTCCTTATTTCCCATTTCCTTTGCTTTCTCTCCAAATTGGGAGGAAATATTTGGAAAGTTTGAGAGAAAATTGGGAAATTTAACTTCCCTTGATTTACTCCAACTTACTCTCCTATTTTGCAAGCCAAACGGGAGAGTAAATTGAATTTCACTTACTTCCCCTCCATCCACTCCCAATTCCATCCATCCAAACAAAGGGTTAAGATAGAAAAGTTATAACACGAGAAATAAAGGAAAGGGAAAACAGAGGAGGGAAGCAAGAGAGAGAGAGAGAAACCGAAGCTTATTTCCCCAGTTTCGACCAACTCAAGCATCCAATGGCGGCATGAATGGCACCGTTGGGCTCCTGGCGAGCGGGCGCTCCTTTCGGTACCCACCAATCACCTTCGATCGCCAAAAAATGGGAGATCGAAAAAGGGAAGCTAACGCCTTTCGACGGTGATTTCGACCAAACGGATTTCGTCTTCCCCAATTTTTTGAATTTTGGATTTCCTATCTAGCAAGAAGAAGAAGGATTTAGAGCTATTGAAGTGGTGGGTTATCTGTTGTTTCTTGCTTTTGATTTTATTTTTTTTTCTTTCTAATTTGACAAGATCTGAAGTACTCTTATAGCTTTGAGTTCCTGCTGTTTGCATTTCGGTTGAAAGACCTGTTCTTTTTTTTTTTTTTGGTAATTGTTCTGGATTTCAGATTGATGTGTTATTTAATAGAATTTCAATAAACCCATTTGGTAGATTTGAAACTCTTAAACCTTTATTGGAAGAAAGAAAGACCTTGAATTTTTCTACTTACGTTTTAGATTTTGTGCTATGCTTTTTATATCTAGTACCAAGTGATAAAATAAGCTTCCTTTTGTGTGTTTCTTCTCTACGTTAAAGATTTTATATTTATTTTACCATCTGCATCTGGGAACATTAGAATAAGATATGAGACCTTGCTTGATTATAGACTTTTCATCGTTTTGGTACTTGAGGAAATCCACAAGAATTTGGCGTTAAGTTCTTTTAGAACATTGTGAATTTGAATTGGCTTCTAAGTTTTGAGAACATTGTGAATTGATGAAATCATCCTCACTTTAACAACGTAAATTGTTGATGCAGTTTTTTGTTCGAATCCCTGAGATGGTTATAATATGCAACTTCTAGTTCTCTTTCGGCCATGGATTATTTATTAAGATTCTGTATGTTAGTATTTGATTTTTAAAATATAATATTGAAAGGTTCAATCATGGTTACTCATTAAATGTTCTGTGACTACTTTCCTAACAATCAAATGTGACTTTAAATACATTAGCAAACTGGACAATCATTCAAAGGGTGGCAACTAGTAAAATGCCATAAGGTTTTTATTAAAAATAGAGGGAATTAGTAAATAGAGGTGGCAATTCATTTACTTCGTGGCCCTAGAGTTTTCGTGAAAGGAATTGTTTCTGATAGTTTGACAGATATTCCTGAAATTAATTTAACTCGGAATGATTTTGCATATGCTATTTTGCTGGCTTTAGTAGATATGGTTAATTACTGTCTTCTAGTTGAAATATTGTTGCGTAATAATTTTATTTGGTAGCATAGTTCTTCTCTATGCTTTTGTGTGGATAAAGTGCGATCTGAAATCAATTTCCATGGATTATTTATTAGAGAAATTGTTGGTTTCAGGAATGAGAGATGTTGATGTTTCCTAGTAAATGCTGCATATCGGTGGATATTGATGTTTCCTAGTTTGGTACGATGATCAGATGTTTGCTACGATGAATGCTTCTCAATGCTATTGGCAAAAGTGGATATCTATTTGTTTTAGTTGGTTTGATTGCTTGATTTTTTTGTCTTTTAATTGTGTAGCTCCCCCTATGTTGTGAACCACTATTTAGTAGTGATACTGAGTATCACAGTTTAATTTGAATTAGTGTTTTCTTAAGTATTTAAGTATTGTACAATTTAATGTACTATTATGATATTATATTTTTTAAATTAATAGTATTGTTAATAATATTGTATAATTATTATTTACATAAATTAAATTTTGGATGTAATAATAATAATAATAATAATAATAATAATAATAATAATTTGGAAATTCAAATTTAATATTTTTAGCAATAATAATAATAATAATAATAATAATAATTTGGAAATTCAAATGTAATATGTTTAGCGACGGATTATCCGTCTCTAATATTTTTTAATTTTTCTGGTGGCTAGTTTTAGTGATTATTTAGCGACTAAATTTTTTGTCTTTAGCGACTGTTTTACCATCGCTATTTTTAGCGACTGTTTTATATTTTAGTCGCAAAATTCCTTGCGACGGTTAGTCGTCGCATCGCTAAAATCAATTAGGGATAGAAATTTTCTTTGCTAATTTCCTGTTTTTTGTAGTGTAATAACTCACTGATTTCCTTTTATGGCAATATATATCCATCCATCCACTCCAACCGCTCCAGGCAAAGTACTTTGAACTGTTTCAGACAATAAAATCGTTATTGTCTATGTTCTTCAAATCAGTTAATTCAGTAAATATGATTTCTAATTTCATAACTATAATTTTTTTATTTTTAATTTTGGTGTGTAAAACTCTTAATTAATCAGTTGAACTGATGGGTACAATCCTGTTCAATAACATGAGTTTGAAACAAATGAGGACAATAACAATATGCCATAAATTTTAAAAAATATATATATAAATACAATAAAAATTTTAATATAATATATACACACAAAACAATAAATATATACACAAATAGCATACCAAATTAAAACAAATATACATACAATATGCACAAATTTGAAAAAAGTATATAAATATGATAACAATTATTAGTCAATATATATACAAAATAACAATACATACAAATAAAATACCACATTAAAACAATAATATACATAATATGCCATAAATATTAATAAAAACAATTATAATACAAAATATATAAAACAAAAATAATAAATATACACACAAATATAATACAAAATTAAAACAATAAAAAAAATAAATTTAACACACAACAATAAAATATATAATAAATTAACAAAAACCACAAAAATATAAACTTATTATTAAATTAATAAATTTAACAAAGAAAAAAAAACTGACCATGGGTGAAGATCCCCGCCGGAAGAGGTGACCACAACGGCCTAGATCTGGGCACAAATGGGTTGTGAAGAGGGGCAAAACAAGAGGGACCGCGTGGAGGAGAGGGGTAGATCAACCACCGCAGACAGCCGTGCAGGGGATACCGACCATCGAAGACACGCGCGGAGGAGAGGAGAACACTGGCAGAGCAGATCTGGACGGCGGTGGAGGACGCGGGGAGGGGGGGCGATTGGAGGGAGAGAAAGAAGATGAGACGGCGCCGAGCAGGAGGGGAGAAAGGAGAGGGGAAAGAAGAGGGAGGGAGGAGAGAGAAGGAAAGGGGATTTATACCCCTCAATTTAGAAATAGAAATTCATTTCCGTCGCTAAATAGAGATGGTTATGTGTGATCGTCTCTATTTAGAAACGAAAATTCATTAGAGACGGAAATTCATTTCCGTCGCTAAATAAAGACGGTCACACATAACCATCTCTATTTAGCGACAGTTTTTTTTTACCGTCACTATATTTAGAGACGAAATTCAACAACTGTCGCTATATAGCAATGGCTTGCAAATACGGTCGCTAAATATGGTCGCTAAAAAGCGATGGAAATCGCTCCCGCCATTTATAGTGACGATACCAAATTAGAGATGGAATTTTTTTTTTCGCCTCTAAATAGAGAAGGAAATAGGTTTTCGTCTTTAAATAGAGACGAAAAAATATTTTCGTCTCTATTTAGAGACGAAAAATCGACCATCGCTATGATTCAGTCGCTATTTTCAATTATTCTTGTAGTGTTTCTCCTTTACTTTGTTGCATGATATATAGTTTAACTTGCTGACTACTATCAATTTCGTTGTTTCCCATAACTTTGTAGTGGAACCTGAAGGAAATGTGACAGTGATTAATACAAACTTTTTGTTCTTTACTAAAAGTTTAACTTGGTATCCCCAGGAGCAGTTTTAAAGTCTTATATTAAAATTGAACCTGGATTTTTTATATGAACTAAACTTTTTATGCTTTTACAATCTTGCTTATTTCTTTTCCTAAACAAAAAGCTTGATAAACTGATGGACTTGTAGAATGTGTCTAATGATGAAAAAGTTTGGATCCGAGTGACTTTTGATATAAGCCCTTCCCTGGCTTTGCCTTAGTCTTTCTGTGTTTTGGGGGGAGCAAACTTGTAGATTCCTTTTATTTCTTTTCACTAGTGAGTGGCTTCACACTATTGGAGATGGGCAGAGCTTTAATGAAATAAGCTATTGATTGTAGGGGTGTTCAAAAATGGTGTAACCCGTTCAAATCGTTTAATCCAACCCGTCTAACCAATTTTTTTCATAATTTTAATGGGTTATTATAACCCATATAATCCATTTTAAAATTTAAAAGATATTTATATGGGTTATGGGTTATTATATAACCCAACCAACTAATTTATCTAATTATTATGTCGACTCTAATTATTATTTATATCAAAATATAATACAGATCTATATCAAAATATTTAGCATATTTAAACTCGTATACTTATCATGTAATGTCCCAAAATTTTAGTTTTAAATATTATTTTTTGAGCTGTAAATAGTGACTTTGGGGTGAATGATATCACCTGAAATCAAAAAATATTTTATTCGACAATTGGAAAGTACAATTCATGAGAAATTCGAGAGTATAATTTGAGGTAAAATTGAATTTAAATAGGTTCTCAAAAGTAAAAAATAAAAATAAGATACAATAGTAACGACAGTTGACTAAACTTTGACTGAACTTGAAAAAATGTTAGAAACCTCCGAAAAATTATCTTAATATATGGACTCATACCAAATAATGTAAGGAAATTTTTGAAAGTGAAAAATTAATTTTTGGATGAATTTCGGAACGTAAATAGTGACATCGGGATGAATGATACTATCGAGAGTCGAAAAATATTTTATTTGACTATTGAAAAGTACAATTTATGATAAGTCTGAAAGTATAATTTGAGGTGAAATTGAGTTTAAATAGGTTCTCAAAAGTCAAAAATAAAAATAAGACACGGTTTGATTTAAATAGTAATGGCAGTTGACTAAACTTTGACCGAATTTAGAAAAAATGTTAGAGACTTTCAAAAAATTATCCTAATAGATAGACTCACTTCAAATAATGTAAGGAAATTTTTGGAAGTGAAAAATTAATTTTTTGATGACCTTCGGGCCATGAATAGTGACATCGGGGTAAGTGATACTACCAGTAATCGAAAAATATTTTATTTGACCATTGAAAAAAACAATTCATGAAGAGAAAAATTAATTTTTAGATGACACAGAAAAATAAATTTTGGTGCAATGAAATTAAGTTTTAGGACAAAATAAATTTTGGTGCATTTATGCATTATCTAAAAAAATGTTTACAAGAATTAAATTAATGTTTTATACTTAAAAGATATAAATATAGAAAATGTTTATAATAAATCAAAGAAAATTAACATAACCCATGTAATCCGGTGATAACCCAGACAATCCAAGATAGTGATAACCCAGACAATCCAAGATAAAGAGTTTAATTAAGTTATAACCCAATTGGATTGTGTTGGGTACAATACATTTAAAATTTTAAATGGGTTGTATAGAAAACTAATCGTAACCCATCCAACCCATAGTTGAACACCCTTAATTGATTGTTGTGTAGCAAGTTAGAAAATTCAGGGTTCGTAGCTTATGAGTGTTTGCTTTATCTCTCCATGTGATAAATCTATAAATTACTAAGAATTGGATCTTTCTTTACTCAAAGCACATAGCCATTGGAGAATATATGAAATAATTTTATATAATTATTTAATTATTGGATAATAGCTAGCGAATGGGATTGCCTAAAATGTTTGATTACATTTCTCAATATATTACTTTTTATTTTTTTAATTCCCAAATATATGTTTAAAATATTTTTTTTTATTTTTTTTTGCTTCATATCATGGAAATTTTATTGTATACATATAATTAGATGGGGGAAAATAATGAAAATGGTGAAGAATCCAAAAATTGATTTGACAGTAATAAACTTGTTTTTTTAAATATTTAATACGAGAAAGTAAAATATGGTAATTAGAGTATAAAGACGCATTGCAAGATAAAGAGGCTGCACGGCACGCTGAGGTATCTGCAATCCGAAACCTTCAACATTTAACTTCAAATTTGGCCATTCTGTTTGTTAAGCTTACTTATAACTAATTTTATAAATTCGATTAATTTGATTTTGTACCAAAAACTCGAGCAAACTCATAAAATATAACAAAATGTTCATTTCAAAATATTTAAAAATAATTTATATTTAGTGCTCAAATTCAAAATTTCTAATTGTATTATTTTAATACTCTATAAAACGGATTTTATGAAAGTTCATGTCTAGTAAGCAAATTTTTTGTTTATAGAAGAAAAACATGTCAAACATAGCTTAAGAATATATTTTATTTGATAAGGATTATAAATTAAGGTATCATTTGCATGTGTTGTCCTATAAACACAGGGGCACACTATAAAAAAACAAAAAATTAATGACAGAAATTTCTATCGCTAATTGATTTTAGCGATGCAACAACTAACAGTTGCAAATAGCTCCGTCGCAAGAAATTTTGCAATTAAAGTATAAAACAGTTGCTAAAAATAGCGACGAAAAAAATAGTCGCTAAAAACAAAAAATTTAGTCATTAAATAACTCTTAAAACTAGTCGCTTGGAAAAATTAAAAAATATTTTCCGTCGCTAAAAATATTAAATTTGAATTTTTTATTATTATTATTATTATTACATCAAAAATTTAATTTATGTAAATAATAATCATGCAATATTATTAACAATACTATAAATTTAAAAAATATAATATCATAGACTCAAAATATCTGAATTTTTTTAATAAAATAAAATGAAAAATTAATTTACATGTAATTAAAATCATATTAAATAATATACTCATGTCCACCATCATAAAATATTTAAAAATTATAACAAAAAACACTTTATAAAATCTTGAAATATCCACGGAACGCCACCACTTTGAATCTTTAATTACTTCACGAACCGCCTAATTTATAAATTATGAGAAAAAATAAAAATAAAATTAGCAACAGAGAGATCTTTGTCCAGCTCCAAAGTGATGTTTGTCAAGATATAGAAACAGTTAAAAAAACCAGAAAAAAGTGTTGCACTACAAAATTCAAAGAGTAAAAGTGTGAAAAATACTGAGAGAGACTTCAAATGTCAGTTTATTCACTGTAATCTCTAGACAACTTGAGCACTAATAAAACCAGCACTACGCGAGGATTAATGATTTTTATCCACAAGTTATCCACGTGAAAGTCTTAATGAAATTAGCATTAGCAGTAGAACTTCATTTTGAGAAATGCTTAACAGGTAAGATATATATTCCATGTTATAATGCAGAGAGTTGCTGCACAGATTGTGTGATTTTAACACTATTTGCCTACAATATCAGTACAACATTAGAGAAACAGGCTTACAATAATTGTTAAGAACACTTCAACCAATTTGACTTGCTTCTATTCACATTTATAAGACTACAAGAGCATGTCCTAATACAACTAACAATTTGAAAACATATTCTCAGCTCGAATATGCCTTAAATAAAACCTAGATAGCAGGGCTTCCACAAATTTTAAGGACAGCTCTCCCTAAATTCATATAGCATATTAACCGAGTACCTTAAAAAGGTAATCCATATTCTACTTGCATTTTTGCAAATTTCAAACAACTTAAGTTGTACCTTCATGAGGAATGATGGTCAAAATATAGTGTAGACTTATAAGAACGCAAATAGCCAAAGACTAGTCAATACTTCAGAAGAGCACGTCACTAGGATGGTCCATTGCAGCCATAGATGCATCAACACAGTATTGACCAACAGAAAAACAATTAACACAGTATAAGACAACAACTGAACATATTGACCAGCAAATACTTAAGAACCTACCTCTTCATGTATTTTTGCCATATCTCATGCCATGACACATCGCCTGAAACAAATAGACCCCAAGCAAATCCCGAATCTCAGTCAAAAGAAGAAACGGGAAGATAGAAGTTTTTTTGCAGGTGTAAGTTCATCCAACATAGCATAAAAATTAGCAATTATTTTTAAGTTCTCATGAAATGAAAAACTTTATGTAAAAGAAGCAAATTAAGACAATATTAACTTCAAAAACTTCTCACATGTCCACATCTTTGCTAGAGTAGATGTGCAAATTAGGTTCCTGCTTAACAATTGCTTCTTTCTGTTCATTATGTAGGTGTAATAAAAATCCTTCCATTTAGTATCTTGTATAATGGATTCATCTAGCTGCCTGTAAGAGAATATTAAAAGAATTTTAAACAAGAAAATAATAACCATACTCAAAAATTAAGTACACTAATTTCCTAACTGCAACTATTCCTATTATCAAAATTGAAAAAAAAAAAAAAAAAAAAAAAGCTATCCACCCCAGTTATATAACCAATTAGTAGCTAAAATTTCACTAAAAAATTTAATTAGGGAGAACTGATTCTTTTTACCTATTAAGATAGTAAACCTCCCAGCTTGAAACGAGATCTAATGGCTTGAGATTGTAATCTATACAGAAAGTGAGGCCTAATAATTACTAGATCACGAAGTTAAAGCATTAGCTAGGCCAATTACAAATGAAAATCCAGGAACAAAGTGAGGAAAAAGAGAAAGATCTTTACATTTTCTGAGAATCGCTGGCGAGCAAGAGACGAAGGGCGAGCGGAAAGCTGCGATGGGCGACGGCGGCGAACTGACTGCGCGCGATGTAGAGGTAGCGATAGTGGCAAGATCGGATCTGTGACGGCGGGGTGGAGGCGAGAGGTGGGGGGGTGGGGGCGACGCCGGATCTGGCGCCTGATGGCTCGAGACGAGAGGGAGGGGACACGCAAGGGAGGGGGCGGCGCTCGGGAAAGGAAGGTGATACGTGTAAAATTGCAGAAAGAAGAAAAGAAGTATGTAGAGGAAGAAGAAGGGCTGGAGAGAGAAAACTCAGAAGAGAGAGAATAATTTCTTCATATAAAAAGTGTAGCCAATCCTTGGCCAAGGATTACAATATAACTGTTGCCCCTTTGGCAGTATGTGCCAGCAAGGTAGGCAATAATAGAATAACAAATCACTATAATAAAAACAAAGTAAATAACAATTTATTCCTTCTAATTTCGCCATAACAGTGCCTTCTCCTCAAGGAACCTTGTCCACAAGGTTGATGTGAGGAAACCTTTGCTGTATATCGAAAAGGAACTCCCAGGTAGCTTCCTCAGGTGGCAGGTTAGACCATTGAACCAAAATTTTTGTTGCAGCACTGTTACCCCTTTTAACCATTTTTCGATCAAGAATAGCTACAGGAATTGAGGGTGTATGAGGTGGTACAGGTAAGGTAGTAACGGTGGTAACAGAAGCAGGGACAGACTTCTTAAGTTGAGAAACATGAAATATAAGGTGTATTTCTGCTTCAGAAGGTAACTTAAGTTTGAAAGCTGCAGCACCAATTTTTTCCTCTACACAGTATGGTCCATAGAACAGAGGAGAAAGTTTAACATTTTTCCTTTGTGTCACACTGAGCTGCCTGTAAGGCAGCAATTTTAGATAGACCCAATCTCCAACCTCGAAGGTTCTGTCAGTCCTGTGTTTGTCTGACTGCTGCTTCATACGATGTTGGGCACGTGTTTGACGCGCGCCGGAACCCGAACAACCCAGCAAGGGCCCTCGCTTTGAATCCGCTTTAGGATTCGAGGTATGAAGGTTCGCGTCTTTTGATAATGGGCGCCATGAGACATCATCGGTGTGTTCCTCCCAATAGAACATTGAGGAGAACAACCTAGCCTATTGACGCCTAAAGGCACCTTTGAGGTTTTTGGAGTCGCCACCCAATTTGCAAGAAATTGGGAAAAGGTTTATCACCTCTATTGGTCTAAACCAGAGATATGGTGTCCGGAACTTCCCTCTTATTTATACTTTGGTTAATTATAAATGGGTTTCTAACTTCTTAAAATTATATCTCTCATCTCACACGAGCGATGCATTAAAAGTAAAAGCGCATTTCAAGCACATAAAGGAAGTAAATAAAAGCGATAAAGCAATAGATAGGGAAAGCGATAAATGAAAGCGGTAAACACGCAAGCACGCAATTACAATAGAAATAGGGGCAGAATACAACCCCAATAAAAGGAGATTAAAAACGTAGGTGGGACGGAATACAATCCCCGAAAGATAAATAAAGTTGCCCCAAAATTAATTACAAGGGCCCAAAAAGAAATGGACTTGAATCTTAAACACTCACACAAGATCGAAATAAAAAAACATGCATAAATCGGGACATTATTTTAGGGACATTGGTCCCTTCGCACTTGTTCGAAATTTAGGAACATTGGTTCCTTCGTTTTAATTTTAAAGAGGGTTCGAAGAGTCGTTTTGGTTTGTTTGGAGAAAACCGGGATGAGTGATCCCATTTTTGAAGAAAATGGACTCTTCGTTTTGATTGTGACATTTTTATTGTTAGGCTAAAACAAGGGACATTGGTCCCAATTTTATTAGTAAAAGTTCCAATTTAATTGTAAAAATATTTTTGTGATTTTTTATCGCACGCGTACACAAATAAAATAATTATTTACAAATAAACACATAAAACATCAAAGGGGAATTGAAAAGATCTCACCAAAATGGAGTGTCCGTCCACGCGTCGCGACCCATCCGGGGAGTCGCGGGACGCTCACATGGCCCGACTCAAATTAAAACTCATACAGAAATTAACATCAAAAATATTAGTAAATATTCAAAGTAAATTAATCAAATGAATGATAAATATAATAACAATAACAAAGATAGCAATGCAACAATATAAATCAAATTATCCACAGTGAATAACAATGCAACAATAAATAGGATGCATAATAGACATAATAATCATAATAAAACCATATAATAATAATAATGATAATAATAATAATAATAATAATAATAATAATAATGATAATAGGATGGTAATAATGATAATAATAATAACGATGAATGATAAATAATATGAAAACAGAATAATCAATTAGGAATAATATTAATAATAATAATAATAATAATAATAATAATAATAATGGACTACATGGTAGCAACTTATAATAATAATAATAGTAATAATAATGATATCAATAAATGGGCCAAATAGTGATGGTAATAATGATAAGTACAATATTGCTACATGATGCTAATATCAAATAGTAAGGGTAATGATAATATAAAAGGAGAATGGTGGCCAACGGCAAAACAAGTAAGAATTAAGCCATAAAAATCAAACTTAATATACATAGAGAAATTGGACCAAAACAAGACTAGGGATGTCAACAATAGCAAAAATAAAAACTATTAGCCATGAATAAATATGATAATAGCAACAAAAACAATATTAACAACAATAAATAACATACAAAAAATAAATGAGGACGAGTTCAAGAATGTTTACCCTCAGAATTTTAGATTAGGGAAATGGTGTCCCGATCGATTTTCCTTGTTGGATTCGTAATGATAAATGTTTTAAAAAAAATGTAGAATTTAATATTTTGAAATGAAATCAAGAAAATATTTTGGTAAAAATATTTTTGGTGGATGATTTGAGCAAAGGAAATTAATTTTTCAAGCCTAAATCACTCAAGAAAGCTGATTATGTATTTTGAAAAGCAATTAAAGATTAAAATTTGAGAAAGAAAAAAAGAAGTTAAGAATATTTTTTGAAGAAAAAGGTTGAAGAAAACCCTTTGCTGGAGAGAAGAAGTTGAAAGAAAAAAGTTCCTAAAAATTTTTGCCGTCCTCCTTGAAAATGAGGGGAAAATCCTCTTTAATTTTCAGTTTTTGGCCAAAAATAGAGAAAGACAAAATGATCTTTTAATTTTTCGTTAATCAAAAATAGCACAAAATGGTGAAAACACCGGAAAAATCAGACTGAAAACAGCGAAAAAAACGGACAGGCGAAGACCAGGTCGCGCGGAGAGGGCAAGGGCGCGCGCGGCAGCAGCCTGCTGCGCGCGTGGTGCCCCCGCACCGCGCGCGGCAGGCAGCTGCCTCGCGCGTAGGGGGGGGCGCGGCGCCCCCTGCCTCGCGCGCAGGGGGCTGCGCGCGAGGCCCCCTGCCTCGCGCGTGGCGCCCCACGCCTCGCGCGCAGGGCGCTGCGCGCGAGGCCCCTGCCTCGCGCGCAGGGGGGGCGCGCGGCGCCCCCCGCCTCGCGTGCAGGGGCTGCGCGCGAGGCCCCCCGCCTCGCGCGCAGGGGGCCTGCGCGCGAGGTGCCTGCCTTGCGCGCAGGCGCCCCTGCGCTGCCGCAGGCGGCCTTCGCGACTTTTTTTTTTTTCATTTTAAATCTAGACACAAAATTAATATATTTTTTTACTCCATTTTAATTTTAATTTCCCAAAAAAATATATTTTTAATTATTTTTCGAAAAACACTTCTTTGACAAGGGAATCGATCGATTCTCACATTTCTTGCCGAAAATCGGTCTTCTATTTCATCATCGGGTAATCCTGATCTTGGACCGCCTCGGGACCCGGTGTCTACAACGTGTAAGACAGTATTTCATAATCTGCAGAGCTACTTCCCTGTCTTGGAGAAATTGATCTACTGCTGCAATCTTGGAATCACCAGGGAAATAGGGAATGTGAATTGGAGGTGGCATCCCATAAACCACTTCAAATGGGGTTGTTTGAATGGCTGAATGGAAGTTGGTGTTGTACCACCACTCAGCCAAAGGCAGCCAATTGCACCATTGATGGGGGTTAGCACCTGACATACACCTAAGATAAGTTTCCAGACAACGATTAACCACCTCAGTTTGCCCATCAGTCTGAGGGTGGTAAGCAGAAGATCTCAGTAACTCAACTCCCTGCAATTTAAACAACTCTTCCCAAAAATTGCTGATAAATACAGGGTCCCTATCGGTCACAATGGAGGAGGGAATCCCATGTAATTTGAACACATTAACAATAAATGCTTGGGCAATGGTGGCTGCAGTATAAGGGTGGCTGACAGCAATAAAGTGAGCATACTTCCTGAGTCTATCAACCACTACTAAAATCACCTCCTTCCCTTGGGATTTAGGCAAACCCTCTATGAAATCCATGCTGATGTCAGTCCAAATACCTTCTGGTATGGGCAGTGGCTGTAACAGCCCCGGAGTGTTGATATTTTCAGGCTTACATGTTTGGCAAATAGCACAGTTCCTTATGTAATTTCTCACATCTTTGTCTATACCCTTTCAGAAAAAAAGCAATTTAATTCTTTTCATTGTTGCTTGCATGCCGGAATGTCCTCCTATGGCCGAATCGTGCATCAATTGAAGGATTTTCCGCTTGAGCTGATCATCATTACCCACTACAAGTCTGCCTTTCCTTCTCAACAACCCTTCAATCCATGTATAAGAAGTCTGACTTAATTTACCATCCTGCAAAGCTTCAATAATGGCCTACAAGTTAGGGTCTGAATGCCAACTAGCCTTCACTTCAGGTAGGAGTTGGCTCACTGGTAAAGAAAGAGTCAAAATTGCTAGCTCTGAAGATGATAACCTGGAAAATGCATCAGCTGCTGTATTGTCTTTTCCCTTCTTGTAGCATATCTCAAAGTCATATCCAAACAACTTTGCTATATACCTTTGCTGGTGAGCAGTGGTGATTCTTTGTTCCAATAAAAACTTGAGGCTGTGATGATCTGTCTTGATCACAAAGTGTTTGTGAGCAATGTAGTGATCCCACTTCTTCATTGCATAGACCACAGCTAAAAGCTCCTTTTCATACACAGGGAGAGACAAGTGCCTTGGAGAGAGTGCCTTGCTGATGTAAGCAATAGGGTGAAATTCCTGCATAAGAACTGCTCCAATTCCCACATCACATGCATCAGTTTCTATTATAAATAATTTGTCAGGGGATGGTAAAGCCAAAACTGGCGCTGTAACTAATGCATTCTTTAAAGTCAAAAATGATGTCTCTGCTGCAGGATTCCAAGCAAATTTATCTTTTTTGAGAAGGTCAGTTAAAGGTTTACTTACTACACCATAACCCTTAATAAACCTTCTATAGTAACCGGAGAGAGCTAAAAATCCTCTCAACTGCTTTAAATTCCTGGGACTTGGCCAGCTTGCTACCACTTCTACCTTTTTTGGATCAGTAGCTACTCCAACTGCACAAATAACATGGCCAAGATATTCCACAGAAATCTCCCCAAATAGGCACTTACTCTTCTTAGCAAAGAGTTGATGTTCTTGCAACTTTTGAAACACAATTCTCAAATGGTCAAGGTGCTCCTGCATATCTCAACTGTAAATAAGTATATCATCAAAGAAAACAAGCACGAATTTCCTTAGGAAGGGCCTAAATATCTCATTCATCAAGCTTTGGAAGGTTGAAGGGGCATTAGTAAGCCCAAAAGGCATAACCACAAATTCATAATGCCCATCATATGACTTAAAGGTTGTCTTCTGAATGTCTGCAGTATACATTCTGATTTGGTGATAACCTAATCTAAGGTCAATTTTAGAAAAGATGGTGGCCCCATGAAGTTCATCTAGCAATTCTTCAATCACAGGTATAGGGAACATGTCCTTAATGGTTTGCTTGTTCAATTCCCTATAGTTTATACACATCCTCCAGCTGTTATCCTTTTTCTTCACTAACACTATAGGTGATGAGAAGGGACTGACACTGGGTTGTATAATTCCCTTTTGTAGTAATTCTTGGATCATGTTTTCTATGGCTGTTTTTTGAATTGGGGAGTGTTTATATGGCCTAATGTTTACTGGTTTTGACCCTTCAATCAAAGGAATTATGTGGTCTCGAGTCCTTTGTGGGGGTAATTCTTTTGGTTCCTCAAACAAACAATTGAATTCTTGCAGTAATTGAGCGAGTTTAGGATCAGTTACCCTAGCTACTGGTGGTGAGCTCTCAGTAGTGAATGATTGACTCTCCTGCACCTGGATAGCATAAGCAAGAGTTGACTTACGCTGTAATAGTTTAGCCATAGTATTCTCTGCAATCAACTTTACAGCAGTGGAATTTTTCCCCAGTAACCTGTGTTGCTTGCCATTGATAGTGAAAGACATACAGAGATGCTTAAAATTCCAAGTGATATCGCCCAATGTAGACAGCCATTGCACTCCTAACACCATTTCACAACCTCCCAAAGTCATAACATAGAAATCAGCTTCAAATCCTTGTCCCTGCATCTCCCAACAGAATTATTTGCAAATATAAGAGCATTTAACTTCTTGCCCATTAGCAATAGTAATTTTCACAAGAAGAATCGACTGTAACTTACAACCTAACCCCTTAGCCACTGTAAGATCCAGGAAATTATTAGTGCTTCCTGAATCTATCAACAAGTGGAGCAACTTTCTTTTGTGATTCCCAATCAATCTCATAGTCTGATAGGATCTGTCAGTTAGTCCAGATAAAGCATGAAGGGATATGACTAGTCCAGCATCACTGTTTTCTTCGTTGCTCCATAAAAAAGTTTCATCTCCATATTCTACCTCTTCCTCTGGATCATCTTGTACAACAACCATGTGTAAATGTTTCTTCTTACATATGTGGCCAGGCACAAATTTTTCATCACACCAGAAACAGAGATTCTTAGCTCTCTTCTCATTTAATTTTTCTTCAGATAACCTTCTGGTCCTTGGAGGAACAAATTTGGGTTTATTCGGGGTTTGTGTTTGTTTAAATGTATGAGCTGGGGTGGGTAACAATGGTGGTTTGAAGTTTGATGCAATAGTTCTGGTATTGGAATTAGGATTTAGAGATGAGGTTGCAGTTGGGTATGATCTATTGAGGTAAGTTTTTGGAGACTTGGCAACAGAGAGATAAGAGTCTTGTAGCCTGGCCAATGCATAAGCTTGCTGCAGTGATTTAGGACCAAACATTCTTACTGGAATTTTGATCTCGTCCCTGAGCCCGCTCAAAAAGCAACTGAGAGCATAATCTTCGGTTAGTGTGACTTTGTGAGATAAAATATCGAATTCTTCTAAATACTCTTGAAGAGCTCCTGTTTGAGTTAATCCTTTGAGATCTGCCATAGGATCCTCATAGACTTGCTCCCCAAAACGGCCCCTGAGAGCCGTGAGATACTCCTCCCATGGGGGTTCTCCCCCTTGATTCCTGTTCTTCACATAGGATTGATGCCACTGTAAAGCTCTTCCCTCCAGGTGTATTGCTGCTAATTTCACCTTAGCATTGTGTGGGGTGAAGTCTATTTGGAAAAACCTCTCACACTTGAATAACCAACCTTCCAGGTCCTCTCCATCGAATTTGGGAAATTCAATCTTGGTAAATCGAGTGGCCATTTTGTAGGTATTAGAAGTTGGTATTTGAGGAGTAAAATTTTGGTTCAATGGATTAGTGAGATCAATGAGTGGAGGAGTTGTCTGGTGTGCCGGTAGTATATCAACAGTGTTTTGGGTATTTTGGTTCTGCGGGTGGAGAGCTGGATTTTGTGGACTTTGAACCGAGTTTTTTTGGGCAGTAGGATTCTGGGTATTTTCAGTGGGTGTTGAAGAAGTAGAAGGTGACTGTAATGTAGGAGTAATAGAGGAAATAAGAGTCTTCAATTCACTGAACATCCCCGTAAATAGTTCCTCTTGTTTTTTGTTATTTTCCTGTATCATTCCTTTTACCATGTTCTTAATGGATTCCTCCATTTTTTTCTGCTCCTGCAACCTTGTGTTTCAGCTATGGAAATGGCTCAACGATTTGGATATTAGGGAGATGATGACTGGTTCAGGCGCAAGGATCGATGCTCTGATACCAGATGATACGTGTAAAATTGCAGAAAGAAGAAAAGAAGTATGCAGAGGAAGAAGAAGGGTTGGAGAGAGAAAACTTAGAAGAGAGAGAATAATTTCTTCATATAAAAAGTGTAGTCGATCCTTGGCCAAGGATTACAATATAACTATTGCCCCTTTGGCAATATGTGCCATCAAGGAAGGCAATAACAGAATAACAAATCACTATAATAAAGACAAAGTAAATAACAATTTATTCGTTCTAATTTCGCCATAACAGAAGGCGATGGTGCGGTGACCGTTGCGAGCTATGGCTATCGCCGGCACTCCATCCCTTCGCCTATCCGTTCTCAGTTTCTGCTTCCCCTTCACCTTCCCCTGCGTTTTCAGTTCTCTTCCCACTCTCTATTCTTTTTTTTTCCCATTTGCTTCTTTTGTTCCCGATTTTTGTCTCTCTTTTTATTAATTTATTTTCTTTATTATTATTATTATTATTATTATCTTAGTAGTATAATTATTATTATTATTTTAGTATTATTGTTGTTATTATTATTTTAGTAGTATTATTAATATTTTCATAATTATTAAATTTGAAAATTTTTTAGCGACAGGAAAATCTATCGCTATTCTGTCTCTAATTTAAGTGCATTTAGCAACAACAAAATTAGTCGCTAAAATCATCGCAAATAAAGGCTCTAAAATTGCCTTCAAATTTAGCGACTAATATTACTGTCGCTAATTTAGCGACAAATTATTTAGTCGCTAATTTAGTTGCAAAAATGGCACTAACAAAAATTTAGCGACTTTTTTCTCTGTCGTCGCTATTTCGTCGTTAAATTTACCTTAAAATTAAAAAAATAAATTTTCACGATAAATTCTAAAAGTGGTCGCTAATCCGTTGCTAATTAGCGACTGAATTATTCTCGTCGCTAAATTTAGTCGCTAATCTGAGTTTTTTTTGTAGTGGCATAGGATTCCTTATAAAAAAAGGAATTAGGGCAGCAATATTAATTTAAATATTTGTGATTATTTTTTCATGTGATGCTCTGCATTTTCTTTACTCTATTTTTCTAATATAATATAATTTATTTTGTGTCTAAAAATTACTAATGCGATTAATTTAAATTTATGCTAGATGAATCCACAAAAAAAGAGCAAAACACTTCTTTTTAAGTATTTAAATATGTGTCATTTTATTCTATCACTTGAACGTTATTTAATTTAATTTAATTTTTTTTTATTGCTTAATGTAGACATTGGGTTTCGAGGCGGTTCAAGATTAGAATTACCCGAGAATGAAAATGGTACTTGCCATAAGTAGAAATGCCAATAATTATGTTTTTCTTGTCGAAAATCTCCTTTGGTTTTCTAAAATTTTAATTCAAAAATTTGTATTTTTATTTTTATTTTTTGGTTATTTTTTGTTTTTTTTATTTTTGCTTTTTTTTCGCGTGCCATGCTTGAGGGCCGCGCCCGCGTAGGGGCGGCGTGCGCCTACGGGTGCGCCTCGTTGAGGCGACGAGTGTGCCCCTGGGGTGCGCATCACCGAGGGCCCGCGCGCCCCCTGGGGCGCGCGTCTCGGGGTCTTCGCGCGGGCATTTTTACCCCTTTGCCGTGGTCGCTTTCTCCTGTGTTTCTCTTGGACAGTTTTTCAGTCTGTAAAAAATTAGTTTCATGCTTCTATGTTATTTTGGGTAACGAAAATTAAAAGAGCATTTGTCTTTTCCTATTTTGGGACCAAAACAGGGGAAACAAATGGGAGTTTTCCTTCATTTTAAAGGGGACGGCAATTTTATTGAAAAATGAGGGGTTTTTAGTTTTCTCTCAAGCAAAAAAAAAAAAACCTTTTTCTTCTTCAAAAAGTTCTTAAGCATTTTCTCAAGTTTTAATCTTTTCTTCTCTAACAAACATTTCATATTGGGTTTGATTTAAGCAAAAAAATTAATTTTCTTTACTTATTCATCCCATAAAAAATATTTTCTTGAACTAATTTATTTAAAAATATAGATTTTCATATTTTTTTCGGGTGTTCATCACCATAAATTCGACAAGGAGAACGGATCAATACATCCTATTTTCCGACCTATAAAATCTGAGGGTAAATATTTCTAGACCTATCCTCATTTATTTTTGTATATTATTTATTTTTGTTAATATTATTATTTTCATATCATTATTATCATGTCTATCATTTATTTTTAGCATTTTTAATGTGATTAACGTTATTGTTGATTTTTTATTTGTTGTCTTAATCTAACTTCTTCGTGATTCCTTTTACTATTGCTTTTCTTACTACTAACTTGACACTGTTGTGGTTATTATACTTTTACCATTATTATTATCATTATCATTATTTGCTGTTAATTTTTGCATGCTCATCTTATATCATCATCATCATCATCATCATTATGATTATTATTATTATTATTATTATTATTATTATTATCATCATCATCATCATCATCATCATCATCATCATGGCTACTTTATTATTGTTATTATTATTATTATTATTTCTCATCACTATTATTATTACCATCATGCATTTATTATTATTATTATTATTAGTATTAGTATTATTATTTGTGTTCACTGTTGATGTGTGCATGCTCATTTATCATCATCATTATTATTATTATTATTATTATTATTATTATTATTATTATTATTATTATTATTATTATTAACATGATTTTATCATTGTTATTGCTATTGCTTTGATGTTAATTTTTATTATTATTATCGCTTTGATATTTGCATGACCCCTTTTTATTTACTTCGCATGTAAGTTATTTGCATATTAAATTAACGTGTTCTATATTTATTTAGTTTTTATTTGATTAATTTTAGAATTATTAATAATGTCTTTTAATATTATCTTTTGGAGTGGGATTTAAATGTGGTTTCCCTTGCATGAGTGTTCCTGTGACCTCCCGGATGGGTCACAACGCGTAGGAGACCGCGTGGTTCGGTGAGACCTTCCTTATTCCCCTTTATGTGTTTGGTATTTGATTGCAAATAATTATTTTATTTGTGCACGCGTGAGATAAAAAGTCACAAAAATATTTCTATAATTGAATTGAAATTTTTACTAATAAAATTGGGACCAATGTCCCGCGTTTTAGTCAAGGAATGTAAAACACCACGATAAAACGAAGAGTTTCTTTTTCTTCAAAATGGGATCACTCATCCCGCTTTTTTAACCCAACAAGCAAACAACTCTTCGACCCCTTTTCAAATAAGTACGAAGGAACCAATGTTTCTAAACTTCAACTAGGCGCGAAAAAACCAATGTTCCAAATCTAAACGAATGTCTCGATTTATGTATGTTTTTCTCATGTTTGACTTCATTTGTTTATTTTAAATTTATATTCATGTATTTTCCCTTTGGGTCCTTGTAATTAATTTTGGGGCAACATTATTTAGTCTCCATTTGGGATTGTATTCCGTCCCAATTTATATTTTTAATCTTCTTTTATTGGGGTTGTATTCCCCAAATTTTTCTTGTAATTGTGTGCTTAGTGTGTTTACTGCCTTTTCTTTATCGCTTTATTTATCGCTTTCTTTACAGCTTTTTATTTATCGTTTTTGAATGCTTGCGATGCACCTTTTAATTTAAATGCATTAATCGTGTGAGATAAGAGATAGAATTTTAGGAGGTTAAAAATTCATTTATAATTAACCAAAGCATGAATAAGAGGGGAGTTCCGAACACCAATCTCTGGTCTTGACCAATAAGAGGTTAGAGACCTTTCTCAATTCCTTGTGAATTGAATGGCGACTCCATGATACCTCAAAGGTGCCCAAAGGTGCCATGGGGCTAGATGTTCCTTTTCAATGTTCTATTAGGAAGGAAGCGTCCAAAATGTCTCATGGCGCCCATGATAAAAAAGACGTGAATCAGTCTCTCGAATCCTAAAAGCGGATTCAACGAGAGCCCTTGCTGGGTTCAGCATGCTTCACAGTGGCGACTCCACTGGGGGCTGTTTGTGACTTTTCTCTGAAAGTGTTTTAGCTAAAATGTATAATTGGATTTTTAAAACTTAAAATTCTATCACTTTTCGAAAATTGCATTGCATCATTTTAGGACCTTAGAACTATGTTAGTTGGTCCCCTTTCTTACCCCAGTGCATTCCTAAAATATGAACCTATTTTCACTCATTGTAGTGAAGTATTAGAGATAATCACCAGCCCAAGTCTAGCGCCTCGTGGTATATTAAATGGAGACCCAATGAGTCGTCACGCTCGTGATGAGCTAGACCCATTGGCAGGGACCATGCTTGGGTAGCCCAAAAGTAACATCACCCAGACCAAAACCCATGTAATGGCAAGTAGAAACTTCTCCTAGGTGGTATGAACCGTAATACAGTGCTTGTGATGTGGGCCATTATATATTAGACAAAGTCAAGCGAATTGTGTGATCTTCTATCAAAGGTTTTCATGCCCGGTAGGTTCATTTCAATTTAATTGAATTGTTCAAATCTATAATGGCCAAAACCCATATGCATGTGCTTTAAATTAAGAGTGTTATGCTGCCGATTTTTTTCACCGTGCACTTTGCGCGTTTATAGGTTCCCCTGCTGACCCATGGACTAAGCCCGCTTAGGAGAGGGACCGCACGATCTCGTGTGTGGGAGTGATAAGGTTGGAAGGATCTATTTGCTTGCATGTGGTTGTGGATGTTGTACAGCATGCTCATGCATCGCATGTCATTCGTGCATGTTAAAAATATATATATATATATATATATATATATATATATATATATATATATATATACACACACACACACACACACATATGCATTCAATTTTATGTGTGTGTGTATCCTTTTGTTTGCGTATTATTTTTTACATATACATATCATCCTACGTACAATTTTTTTCATGCATTGCATCGTATCGTTGTAATCTATTGATCTTTCACTCATCAAGGATCATTTGCATGGCACGATCATGCACTGCATGTTATTCATGCATCATTCTAACCCCTTGAATTTTTTAGCCACTATAGACCATTTACCTGAGAGGTGTTGGGGTCCCTGTAGTCGCTTGAGGAGCAAGCAGAGTTCAAATTGGTTGGCAGAGATTTCAAGATCAGTAATGGCAGATCTATCGTAAGAAATGGATGCTTCGATGACGCAAGATTTGGACAAAAGATTTGATGATTTTGAGAGGAAGATGTTAGCTATGATGGGGAGCATCGTCGCCCAGATGGCACCAAGTACCGGGCAACCATCTGTGGCTCCTATCGTGGAGCAAGGTGAACCACCTATTTTGGAGGGGGCTCATATAGCAGCCGCTACTATACAACCGCTAATTGTTGAGCCTAGAGCAATGGCACCTGCTGAGCAGAGAAGGGTGAACATTTTAGACCCGATAGATGACTTCGTAGAGGAGGAGGAGGATGCGCCGGTAATTCCTCAAGTTATGAGGGGAAGAGTCCCCAAGGTGGAGGATGACGTGGTAAAGAAGATGGAGGAAAAAGATTGAGGCTATCTCCCATCTACTATCAGCTAAAAAGGTGGTCATCCCTGAAAATATAGATCTGGAAGAGGAGGAGCTACTACCCCAGAGGTTCAAGATGCCGAATTTGCCAAAGTTCAATGGCACTTCAGACCCTTCTGCACATGTTAAGCAATATGTCTTGATCATGAAAGGCACGGGGCTGACAAAAAAGCAGAAGGTAGAGTATTTCTGTCTCAGTCTAACGGGGCCGATAATTGATTGGTACCATAGGTTAGATAGAAGGTCTAGAGAAGATTGGGATTTATTGACAGAAGAATTCCTTAAACAATATGACTGTAGTACCCGGATAGAGGTTACCTTAAAAGACCTTGAGCTATTATACCAGAAGCCTAGCGAATCCTTCCATGACTATCTCACTCGGTGGAGGAATCGGGTGGTGGAGATGAAGAGAAAGCCTGATACGGCAGATCAGATCAGGCTGTTCATTAGAAATGCAAGCCCGTACTTAAGAGAAGGGCTCAAGATGAAAGGGTTAAAAGATTGGGAGTCTTTAAAGGACATTGCCTTAGAGGTAGAGGGTGAACATATGGCCAAGAAGGCGAGTGGTGAAGGGTTTGTTAAGAAGGGCTATAACAGTCAGGGGGCGAATAAGTGGGCAGGATCCAGTAGTGGTGATAGGACTGAAAAGACGGCTGAGGTATCGACTGTAGGGGTGAACCAAAAGCGCTTTTCGAATTTGGGCCGACCTTTATTCTGGGTGTTAAAGAGACTGGAAAAAGAGGGAAAGCTGCAACCTCTGCCGCTTAAGCCAGCTAAAACCGAAGGACAATCTGGCCATAAAGACGATGAGTACTGTGCTTTTCACTAACATACGGGGCATATGATGGGCCGATGCGCGAGACTAAGGCATGAAATATAGGACTTGATCGATAGCAGGCAAATCACTGATCCTGAAAAGGGGAAAAGTAAGAAAAAGTCCGCCTATAATGCCATGATTAGTTCAAGCTTGCCTGAATGGTATGTACTGCGAGACTTGTTTAGTGACTAACTCGTCGCCACCACTCACCCTGGGACAAGTGAAGGAGGGATTTTTGTAGCGGCGATAAATCATTAGCACACTAGTGAGAGTGGGGAGGAAGAGGAGAAAGGAAGACAGGAGGGATATAACCAGGCGTTAAGAGTGGCAGATCTTTCGCGACAGATCAAAGAAACTCATGCTTTAATGGCTCAAGAGATTGATAGGAGGTTCGAGGAGCTTGAAAAAAGGTTATCGGCCATGATTAAGGAAAGAATAGATGCTATGGCGCTAGTTCTTCAAGCCCAACTTATGGCGACTACCTTTAATCGGGTTGAGCCGGCCGCTGTTGAGAAGGCCTGTACGGCAACGACCGCAGCATTTTCTTGTACTTCCCAGTCTAGAGGTCAGGAGCCACTTGAGTCACCAGTTCGACAAAGAGGAGATAAGAAGCCCATTCTGGAGCATAACATCGCGCCCAAAGGGCGCAATCCAGTGAGGATGCATGCCCTAAAAAATGAGAGTCCGGGTATCCGCAATGACGGTAAGGGCAATATTAAGAAGACGGGAGTGCTAACCACGAAAGTGAATCAAAGACACTATTCTGATTTGGGTAGATCCTTGTCATGAGTTTTTAAGAAGCTAATGGAAAAGGGGGTGTTACAGCCAATGCCTCCTAAGCCCACCAGAAGCCAGGGGCAGCCCAACCATAGAGTAGATCAATATTGTGCCTTTCACCAGCACACTGGACATTTGATAGACTATTGTCGGACTTTAAGGACCAGGTTCAAGACCTCATTGATAGTAAGCAGATTTTTGACCCAAAAGAGCGGAAGAAGGAGAGGAAGTCAAATTGAGTACTTAAATGGAGGAGAAAGACAGTCCTCATAGATTATGATGAGCTATTGGCCAAAGTGTCTGTGCTGGTGGAAACAGGAAGAGGATAACTATGTAGATGTTCTTTTATTTTTGAACTATTTAATGACGATGTTTTAATTATGGTTTTATTAAATGAAATGAATGATTTCACTCATCTGTGTGATGTTTCTCGCGATTTTACTATGCATAATCATGACACATTCATATTTAATAATGATTCAAATGATGCCATTCCATTCAATCTCGGAACTTTGAGGAACCCAAAGAAAATCTTGATAGCATCCGTTATGACTCTTAAAGAGAGATTAAAAAGAGACAAAATAAAATAAAATAAAATAAAAGAGCCTTCGCCTGGACCTGGTATGACATGCTGAAGAATGACAAGGACATTCTTGAGATCAATGCTACTTCCACGTGCCAACATGACGCCAAACTGAATTTTGAAAGCCATGTCTTTGCACTCCAATATCTGGGTTGCATATGGTGCTGCCAAATAAAATCAAACTCCGAGAGCTACATCAGAAGTTAGATGAATAAAACTCAAGACTGTCATGAGGAAAATATAACTCATCAGAACCGAACAACGTGACCCCTTCCTCTTAACAATTTGAAATGTGTATCCCAAAACTAATCAAGACTGACCTTTAACAATCCGGGACCCTTACAGCCAAATTTAACAGGACAGCTCTTTACCTTTTAACCAAAAAAAAAAATAAAGAAAAAAAACAAAAAAAAAACGAAAAAAAGAGAGAAAAAAAAAACCACAACCTTTGCTATCATCCGAGCCTAACCTGTCCCCAATCTCAACCGTTAAAAAAATATTTTAGAATTTGAACCACCAAAGCAAATAAAAGCAAAGTGTGAGATTTCACATCCAAGCCCCAAATAAGGGACCCATCACCTCAACCAGTTTGTACAAGAGACAAGAACAAGATTCGATACAAAAAAGAACTACTCTCTGAAGGAGCAGCTTTCCTGGCTAACGAAGATGGAAGCAAATTCAATCAACATCGACGAACTGAAGAAGGGTCCATGGCAGAGGCTAAATAAAGAATAAAAAAATAAAAAAGAGATAAAATATTCAATCAAGAAAACCCGTGAGGGCTGATTGGAAACAGGAGTCTGATGCTTACAAGATCTACTCTGAGATTAAATGTAATTTTGCATTCCGAATCCTGGTGATCAAGTATAGAGAAATCATACTCAAATGTACACAATTTTGCTGAAATACATAAAACAAAAGCAGTTCAACTCATCATTTCCTAGTTCTTTTATAAAAAGAGAAATATCATCTATTATTGAATGTGTAAAATCTAAATGGCTACTCTGCTCCTGCTCTCATCGGCCAGATGCCTAAGCCGATGGGTCCTGTTGTCAAATACGGGACTGAACACCCACCAATTATGCGCACCTATGGGGGCAAAGATGTAGTTTCTGATTTGCGGCATGACAGTTTTTTGCAAGCAACCGTACCCGGGGCTACGATGCTTAAGGGTAAAGATTGAGGATGAGATGGCACCTTGGAAAGATAGAGGATGCCTCACGACATCTTGAATCCCTCCGAACTATCAAACACAATAGGCGATGATATCCAAAGTGGCCTCAGGAAATCCCCACAAGAGAACAGAAAAGAGAGCCAGGGGCATAGGGAGTTGACCCTTGTTAGCCACCTCACCCAATCTAGCAACACCTGTGTCACATTTAAATCATTAGTTTGTTAGTTAGAGTCTCATTGTCCAATTGCAGAGACAGTATAAACAAACCAACCAATTGGTTTGATAATTGAAATAATTAATAATTAACTGTTAAGACTGACATTAATCAAAGGTGTTAAGGATTTTATTATAATTAAAAATTAAAACTGAGATAAAGTGACATAAAATATTCCATTTTATGTTGGATCAAATATCAAATGCATACCCATATTAACATCTTTAGAATTTCTAGTCCTTTTATATTTCAACATTCACTTGCTACTGTTCATAAATGGTGTAAGATGGTAATTAGAGCATTGGCTACTTTAGGTATTCACTTGATCAAACATGTGAATAGATTTCCTATGCAGTTAGAAATTCAAAGCAATCCCATATGGTATTCATATTTTGAGTAAAGATAATATATTATTAAAATATTAAAATTTTGTTATTTTATGGTATATAATAACGCTACGTATATATAATATTAACTGTAAGTTAAATATTTTATTTTTGTCTGGTAAAGAACTGCATAGGTGCAATAGATAGTACTCATGTGGCAGCTTGGTCACCAATTTCTAAAGAAAAGACCTTTCGTAGTAGAAAAACAACACTTGTGACACAGAATGTTATGGTTGTTTGTTCTCACGATATGTTATTTACATTCGTGTACACTGGATAGGAAGGGACAACAAATGATTCTAGAGTATTTCTTGATGCATAATAATTTTTCCCTTCCAAGTGGCGGTAAGAGTTTTCATTATCATTTCTCCCTTAATATAGATTGATGTTATTATCATTTGATTAATATAGACATTAATTTGTAGATTATTATTATGTCGTGGATGCTGGTTATCCCAATATACCGGAATTTTTTGGCTCCATATCGGGGTGAAAAATATCATCTAAATGACTATCATGGATGAGGACGAATTACAAGAAAATATGAGTTATTTAATCAGAGGCATTCATCTTTACTTAATGTGATATAAAGGGCATTCTGAGTGTTAAAGGCTAGATTTCCAATTTTGAAATAAATAACAAATTATCTTTTACGTCAAGAAAAGCTTATTCCCATTACATGTTGCATATTGCACAATTTCATCAAAATGGAATATAAAGCAGATCAATTGTTTATATTATACAGTAGAGAAGATTTAACAATGCCTGAAAAAGTCACTGCTAGAGTACAACAGTAAGGTATTAGTATTAATTTATCCCAGCAAATGCAAATGGGAATAATTAGAGAGGCAATTGCTGATCAATTGTAGAACAATTATAATAATACTAATAATAGAAATTAGAAATTGAATGCATTTTAGTTTTTGTTATTGTCATTTTTTAAAAAAATGTTCATCAATTTATAAAAATTTAGTTGAAGTGATATTGTAGACACCGGGTCCTAATACAGCTCAGACCAAGGTTACCTAATGATGATAATATTTATTCAAAAATAGACAGAGAATGAAAGCACTTTGGCTCTCTATGGACTGGGGGTTTCAGCAGGGTCTTTTAGGTAAATCTTAATAGTTTATAAAAAAAGTATATATATAAAAAATATATATATAAAATATAAAAATTAAAATTAAAATTAGGTTAATTCAATTAATTGGTATTATAGGATAATTAAATTAAAGAGAAAATAAATTAGAAGGTAAGTGTAGAGGTTAATTAATTAGAATATATGATAATTAGAAAAATAAGAATAATTTAAGATAGAGAAGAGGGCATTTAGGGGAACTTAACTAGACCTAATGAAGGGGGGGCGGCAGAAACAAGAAAAAAGGAGAAGGAGAATAGGGGAGAGCCGCCAAGAGGGAAAGACCAAGAAGAAGAAAAAAGAGAGAAAAAGAGAGAGCAGACCAAGAAAGAAAAGGGACCCGAAAGCAAGAGAAAGAGAAAAAGAGAAGGAGAAATCGGGAGCTGAAAACCAGTTCAAAAAGGGCTGAAAGTGTTTCGATATCTCATGTTCTAGAGGCCACAAATCTGAAGGTAACATAAACGAAAGCTTGCGCTCCTATACAGAAATCATGTTCGGATATATAGACCTCTATGTTTTTTTAGTTAATCTTTGATTTGTTCAATCTTGGGTTTCAGTTGATGGTGTTTTCATGAGTTTAAAAGGGCTGAAATAAAGAAGAATCAAAGACCAAAAAAAATATGCTGTTCATCTTCTTCTTCCCTGGGCAGTGGTCCCGTTTTCCTTATTGTGTATGTTCTTATTTATGAGTTTTATAAAGTTGTTCATGCTTTCGTCTATTGGATAGATGGTTTCAAAGATCTTCTTTTACATGATGTGAGGCTTTACTTGCTGTTCCCTTGGCCAAAATCCCATCTTATGCATACCGTATATTTTCTCTTTTGCTTATTTCTCTTCACTTTGTGCAGATCAGCATCGTTGTTTTCTTTGTTGGTGCATTTCGCATGTTTTTAGTTTAATCTAGTATTTCCCTCTAGCATACACATACAGACGCCTATTGAGTTTAGTTCTTCACTTATTCATTTATTCATTCACCTGCTTGTATGATTTCATTACCAATCTTCTTATCATTATTAACACTGTTAACTTCTTGCATTCTGTTTTTTTAGCTTTCTTTTTTCTGTTTTTTAGATCTCATGGTTTTAGTTGGTAAATTAATCATTCTTTCATTTTTGTGATTGTTCCATTCATAAGTAATTGAAAATCCATTTAAATCATGAAAAAATGACCATTTGTGCATAAATGAAAACTTTACTATTCATTGTCTTTCTCACTCCTCTGTTTTTAGATTTTTCATTTTTGATTTCATAACTTCATGTTTTATGCTTTCATTCTTGTTCATTATTGTCTGATGATTATTTCCTAGATGATTTCGGGTATTATTTAAGGATTTGTATTAATTTCTGGAGATTAAAATGGAAAAACCCACATCTTGAGAAGGAAGTAGGCGTCCCCTGTTCCAGTTTAGTTTTGCATGCATGTGATGAACACTGTCACTACATTCTTTCATTTTGCATTGCATTTCCTCAATTTTGGGCCAATCTACAGTGGTTTTGTCCTTTAGCCATCCTTTCCACGTGATTCATTTAGTTTATTCATTTTACTTTTCATCATTTATAAGTATTTTGTTCTCTTTTGATTGATTATTTAATTTCGTTCATTTTATACACACTCCAGTTTATGGTCATTTTTATTTTGTTAACATATCTGTGTGTCATATTAATTTACTAAATTTATTTAATTTGAATATCATCATTATTATTGTTATTTTATATTAATATGTTTCTTATTATTATTATTATTATTATTATTATTATTATTAAATTATATTTTTGCATGATTTCCTCTCATAAGTTGGCCATTGTCATTTTTGCATGCATGTGTTTTTCTCATTGCATTTATTTATCTTCTTCTCACGTAGGGCCTACCTTTTGTTTTCATCTCATGGCCATTAGCACACACATATTTGCATATTGATTTCTTCCATTTGTTTAATTACTTAATTCATGTGTAATATGCATTTAATAGTTAACTTATTTGATTATTAATTCACGCCATTCATTTCACTTATTTGTTTAGATGTTATATTATTATTATTATTATTATTATTATTATTATTATTATTGTCAAATCCTTTTTGCATAATTTATTTAGTTTGTTTGTTGATTGTTTGTATTAGGGGTGAGCAAAAAAACCGATGGACTCGGTTAACCGAAAAAAAAATTCGAAACCGAACCGATGGACTGGTTAACCGATTGTAATGGACCGGTTAATGGTTAGTGTTTTGAAAAAACCGATATTAATGGACTGGTTAATGGTTTTTGACCCATGTGACCGGTTAACCGAACCGAAACCGAATTTTTAGTTAATTTATTAATTTTTTAATAATTTATAACAATTTATCCTAATTAAAGGTGATAATGTACTTTTTTTTCATTATACTAATTATTTTAAAATTTTTAAGTTTTTTTAATTGGCTATTAGTAAGTATAACAATTTATCTAATTAAAAGTGATTATGCACCGATTAATATATTTACTTATTAAATATTAATTTTTTAAAACAAATTTGCTTATATCCACCAAATATTTTTATTTTAATAACAATAATGTTATATTATAGTGAAAAAATTTTAATTTTTAAGTATCTTGAACATTTTAATTTTATTTATGAATATATTTATAATTATAATGGTTAACCGAAAAATATTGGGTAACCGAACCGAAAATCCGAAACCGATGGACTGGTTAACCGATGGTAATGGACTGGTTAATGGACTGGAATTTCAAAAAACCGATATTAATGGACTGGTTAATGGACTGGGGCTAATGGACCGGTTAACCGACCATGCTCACCCCTAGTTTGTATTATTCACTTAACTGCTTGACTCATCTTTATTGCTTTATTTAATTGGTTTAATTAATCATTAATTTTTATTTGACATAATTGATTGTATATATTTAATTAATTTAATCGACTGTTATATAATTTAAATAATTGTTTAATTGATTTGTATTATTTGCTTAAATAATTGTTTATTCGATTAATTTACTCAATTAGTTGCTTATGTACATTATTTACTTGATTGATTATTTATTTAATTAACTTATACAATCATTTATTATATTTTATTATTGATTTGATTTAATTCACTAACACTTTATTTTATGTTGTTCTTTTTTAATTGCCTTAAAATGTACTTACCTGGCCTTGAGCGATATATTCGAATGGATCGGGGATCGAGAGAACTAAGTCCTTCGAAAACTTGGGTTTGCATCCTTAATTTCAATATTTATTCCTGTTGTATTATCTTACATGTTGCATGTAAAAACGAATTTCAAAATTGCACGTATAAGAAAAAATCACAATTATTTATAATAATTAAAACTGGGATTTTTTATTAATAAAATGGACCAATGTCCTATTTTTTTATCCAATAAAATCTCACTATCAAATGGAGAACTAATTTTCATAAAATGGGATCACTCATCCCGGCTTTTCAAATAAACGCCTAAAAATAGTTCCCTATTTTTTAAATCAATAAAAGGAACCAATGTTCCGAAATTCAATAAACAATCCGATTTATGTATGGTAGATTTTATTTTCTTTTTAAGGTGTTTATTTATATTGGGCCCTTGTAATTTAAGTTTTTGGGGCAAATTTTATTCTTGTAATTTATCTATTTATTTATCGCTTTATTTACTGCTTTTCAACGTGAATGAAGTGCGCTTTAATTTTAATGCATGATTGTGTGAGGAGAGAAGTGGAATTGCGTTTCATTAAAAACTCATTTATAAAACTTAACTCATTAATAAAAGTAAAGTTCCAAACACCGTCTTTGGTTTAAGACCATCGAGGTTAAAGACCTCTCCCAAATTTTTGGGTGGCGACTCCAAAACACCTCAAAGGTGTTTTTAGGCGTCATTAGGCTAGGTGATTTTTCCCAATGTTCTATTGGGATGAATGCACCTATAATGTCTCATGGCGCCCATGATCAAAAAGACGCGAACCAATCCCTCGAGCCCCAAAAGGCGAGCTCAAAGAGGGCCTTACTGGTCCGGCGCGCGTCACAGATATCATATTAATATACATATAATTTAATAATATATATGTATTGTTTCAATTTTAAAAATTAGAGTATAAATCTTTTCTCTTAATAATATATATAAGTTCATTTTTTAATTTAGAAAACAATTTTCATTTTTAATAAATGAATATGTTTTGCATTTTTCTATTTTCTGTGTCTTAGAAAATAATTTTTCACTTGCTGATAAATAAATGTATTTTTTAAATTTTCTATAGAAAATAAATACTCAAATTTTGTAAAAAAGCATAATACAGAAAACAGTATTCTGCTTTATTATTTTGATTATATATATAATAAATGTACTATTTTTATTTTGAGTTATTTTTGTTGCACAAAATATTACTAATTTTAGATTTTAATAAATTATTATTAATTTATAATTTTTTTAAAAATAAAAAGAAAACATTATTTAATTTTGATTATTTATAAAATAAATGTATTATTTTTCGTTTTAGTTATTTTGATTGTACAAAATATTATTAATTTCATATTTTAATAAATTATTATTAACCTATAATTTTTTTGAAATAAAACAAAAATATTATTTAATTTTGATTATGTATATAATAAATATATTATTTCTATTTTGAGTTATTTTAATTGCATAAAATATTACTAATTTTAAATTTTAATAAATTTATTAATCTATATTTTTTTTGTATTCTGTTTATCAAATTGAGTAAATTTTTTTTTCATATTAATAAAATCAAGGGCAATATTTAACTTCTATTTGTTCATCCTAAGCCAATATATATATATATATATATATATATATATATATATATATATATATATATATATATATATATATATATATATATATATATATATATATATATATATATATATATATATATATATATATATATATATATATATATATATATATTATGCCCCGCAGCTTTTCCATAAGGTGGAAAAGTTGCTTCCAAAAAAAAAAATACAAATCCAATTTTGCAGCAATTGGCTGCAAAATTGAAATTTTAATTCTGCAATACTATGTTGCGGAATTATAAAATACTCTACTTTTCTAAATATTTTTTAACACACCCTAAAACTCAAATTATTTATTTAAAAAATATTATTTATAAAAAAAAGTCCCCAAAAGATGCTTCTTGCCTTTTCAAAAATGAAAACTTCTGTAAAAATTTTGTTTGTCAAAGGCTGTGCAAAATCAAACTAAAAAAATCAAATTGAATAGTATATAATTTGATTATTTTGGTTCAATTTATTATGTTTATTCAATTTGTTTGGTTAGATTTTATATTTACAAATCAAACTGACCAAATTTTATATTTTTTTATATAATATTTTTAATATTTTATCTATATAATATATAATTAATTAATTAATTAATTATATATGTTATATAAACTAATTATTTAAATTAATTATATACTGTATATAATACAGTTTTACTTATTATGTTTTTTTATATGTATTAATTAATGATTTAATTAATAATTAGTTAGTAATTATTATAAATGTACTGCTATTTTTTTTTCCATTAAATTGTCACTTCTTGAAAAAAATTATTTCACTAAATTGTTGTTTTGATAAATTGAAAATAATATTTAATGCATGCGTTTTTAAATCTATGCTTGATGTGATGTTTAATAATTTTCTTCTTTTAAATACTTTACTATAATAGCATAAATTAGAGGAGAATATTTTAGGGACATTTTTATTAATAATGTGTTTTGGAAAGTTATTTTGATAATTGGGGTGGATTGGGAGATAATTGGGGAATTGGGGTTTGTGGTATTTCCGCAAATTGGTATTGCGGAAATACTAAGCCATTTCCGCAAACCTTATTTGCGGAAATGGAGTTACTATTCACTCATTTCCGCAAATAAGATTTGCGGAAATGGGTAGGTGGGTCCGCCATTCCACATTCCGCAAGCTGTTCCATTTCCGCAAATTTAAATTGCGGAAATGGACGCACTTTTCCATTCCCGCAAGAAGTAATTGCGAAAATAGGTAGTGTGTACAATAATTTACATGCATTTCCGCAGTACTTACATGCGGAAATGGCAATTATTTTTACTTTTCCGTTGCTCAATTATGATAGAAATGTATTATAAATACATTTGCTTGAAACCTGTGAGTTTACAAGTTACATCTTATACATTAAATTCGTGAAAGGCAGAAGAGTGAAACGAAATTTGAAGGATTTGCAATACGTTTCGAGTGGAGTGAAAAAATCTGCGTTTAAACATAAGTGTTTTTTTCTTACATTATAATAGGTAATAATTATCATCAGTAAGCAGTTATTTTTTTCAATTTATGTTAATTTGTTAATCTTATTATGATTTGTATTGTATAAGTACTGATTGAAAATATGTTTTGAATTTAATGAATCACAGATATAAACTGAAGTACGATACCAAGAAGACACATATATTATATTTTTCGGAGTAAGGTATTTTTTTAATAAAAGTGTTGTTTTGTTATCTAATATGTGATATGTTTAATTCTAAAAAAATAAAATTAGATATGTTATAATTATTTAATATAATATTAAAAGGACTGAAAAAAGAAACAGAAAAAAAAATTGCAAAATTCATTAGTAAAACGATAAACGAAAAATTGGCAATAAAAAAAAAGAAAAAAAATTACAAAACTTATTAGTAAAACGATAATCGAAAAACTGGCAGTAAGTTGTATAAATTTTGTTGAAAATTATATGTCGAGAAATGTCAATATTTTTCGTGACAGTATGAATAGATTATTTGAAACCTAAAAGCTAAAATGTGTCATAATAAAATGCTATAAAACATGATGAAATAGTTAAAATATTTGTATAAGATGGTATAAAAATTAGTTGGAGAAAATACATAGAAAGTTAGGAACACAATTACATTATAAGCTCAAAACAATCTGTTTGGTAGAGTACAACTAATGTTGCACTTTATTGTTTTACTTCATTATTGTAAATTTGAAAATAATATTATTGATGCTGTTGTTATTTTATTAATTTAAATGGGATAAATTATTAATTGAAATATCATATGTTATTGATTTAGTCCATATATACATCATATTACAAGATAAAATAAATTTAAATTTAATGTAAGATTATTGTGTTATTAGCTACAGATAATTTGAGGATGTCAACATATGTAGACTTTTACTTGCACATGGGTGGTCAAATAAGTTATGGGATCGCGGGTTTTGAATATGATGTTTCGGGACCAAATGCAATTACAAGGAGACTTAGACTTAGAAATAAGCCAACTCTTGCTGAATTAATACATAAAATTCACGTAAAAATGGGTTTAGGCCTTAATGATGTGATTCAAAGGATTATGTACAGAAGTCCAAGGTATAATCGAGGATCAGTAAGTTGGACATCAGTGGATTTGGTAGATGATAATGACATCGATATGATTTATGAAAATGTCAGACAACAGGATGATAGTCCATTGGTGGAGTTAATAATTGTAGTGGGTGAAGGGGGTGTAGGAGCTAGTAGGCCAACGTATGATGCTGGTGATGAAAATAGAAACGATGTGCAGCAAGTGTAAAATGTTCATGCAACGCAACAATTATTTGCAACTGAAGTTGGCCCCAATCAACCTTGGCCTTCAGTGAGCGGGCAAGATGTGGAATGTTTCAACGAAACAAATTATTGTCAGAATGATGGTGTTGATGTGGGTCCTAGTCAGCACGATCAGTTTTTGGGTCGACGGGATAGTGAATTGCTTCTTGGAGGGGACAGGGACAGTGGGGACAGTGTAACCTCAGGACCCGGTCGGTTACGTCGATCGGCAAGCCATGCGCATGATGCGGGTATGGGTAGGCGGAGACAGACAATTTGCGACGTGCAACAGGCTCCAATGAGTCAGGCTAGACGGTCAATCAGCAATGTGCCCAATGCTTCTAGCAGTCAACCTAGACATTCGGTTAGCAATGTGCCTGATGGTGCTATGAGTCAGCAGAGATGGGCAGTCAGCCAGATGCGTGATTCTTCAACAAGTCAGCCGAGGAGGTCTTTCAGTTGAAGGGTTGGTGATTTTTTAGGTAAATCTATATTTGGCAGCAGATCACGAAGTCATAGAGATGAGCCGAACTTTGTGCAACCTGCAGGTGGCAACCCCCATAGAGGAACAAAAGATTCCGGGAAAAGGCATTCAGTTCAGCATCGGGCCGATGCGGGTCACACTGATGCACAGCCGTCTGTTGAACGACGAGATGGAAATCTAATGGACAGGAGGATGGCAAGAGCAGGTCGTTCTCCTAATGACCTCGTTACGAATGAGGAAAATGAAATTGGAGTAGAAGTTGGCATAATGGATCAGGACGAAAATGAGTTCTTCAACAATGATTATCTGTCATCAAGTGACGACGTGGAGGCTGAAATCACGAATATGAGTGCAGAAAGCGATGACAGTGATGTCGGCGATGGTCATGAGTCATCTGATACACAGTTTGTTAGTCCTGTAGCCTCAGTCCATGGCAGTGGAGAGGCAACTGAAGCTATCTTTAACTTCCCATCGGAGCACTACACAGCAATCGACTTTGATAAATCGGAACTCATCATGCCTGAAGGTGATCGTTTTGAAACTTGGGATGGTTCATCCGAGTTATCTGTAGGTTTGCTCTTCAACAGTAAGGATGAAGTCAAATCATGTGTGAGAAAGTACTCAATTCAGAGAAATATTGACTTCAGAGTCGT
The DNA here is from genome assembly GCA_947683425.1 of Excoecaria cochinchinensis. Classification (NCBI taxonomy): domain Eukaryota; kingdom Viridiplantae; phylum Streptophyta; class Magnoliopsida; order Malpighiales; family Euphorbiaceae; genus Excoecaria; species Excoecaria cochinchinensis. Next base: position 38,913,271 of record CANTUQ010000092.1, read on the forward strand.
TGAATCGAAGCCAAAATATTGGGTTCTGAGGTGCTCTAAATCTGATATTGGTTGTGGAGGTTACGAGCTGCCATAAAAGAGAGAAGTCCTTTTTGGATGATCACAAGATTCAAGGGACCACATTCTTGCCTATCTGTAGGGAATACGTCAAAGGATCACAGACAGTTGGGATCGCAAATAATTCGCAATTGCATACGGGGGATGGTAAGTAAAAACCCAACCTTACCTATTGATATAATTATTGCAGCTGTTAAAGAGCGATTTCACTACGAGGTTTCGTACTATAAGGCGTGGTATGCGAAGATGGGTGCGCTCGAGTCAATCTTTGGAAATTACATCGAATTATACGAGAGACTACCGGGTTTCTTAAATGCGTTACAGCTGTATAACCCCAGAACTGTGTATGAGTTTTTGTTGCAACACACCTACAGCCCACTAGAAAAGCAATTTCACAGGGTTTTCTGGAGTTTCAAACCAGCTTGTGTGTCATAAAATGTCAGCTGCGTAAATGATGGCATTCCAAATGGTATGCTACTGTCCTGAAAATTATATGGCCACGACATCGGTGGAGGGACCTGTCTAACCCCCGGCGGAATAGGAATAGAAGCTACCGTAGTCCGTCTATTAGGCATGCCCCTTCGGGCCCTTCTAGTTTAACGGAAATCCTGGTATGGCACATTCATTTGTGGAAACTGAACCATATCTGGGACTGGCTGACGTGGATAGTCGACGGATGTCCTCTCAATTGCACCTACAGCGCCTAGAATGGCTTCAGAATTCACTCGGTCCCCACCAAGGTGGTACAAATGTTCAGCAGCATCAGCCTGCATGTATGTAAGTTAAATTGTTAGTACGAAAATCTTATAATATTAAAAATAAATACATCAAAAAAAAATTTAATACCGATCCTCCCATTGCTGCACCCATGTGGTAATCCATCGCACCGTTCTCAACAAGTACCACTGCATGTATTGCGACCGAATATGCAGTGGTTCCGTCAATGCAGCAGTAGTGACAACTCGATGGAGGCGATTATTCCACTCGATAATGAAATTGCCAAATGTTATTTCCCAATCATGGTCATAATTTCCTCTCAAATCAACTGAGTGCACTCTATCGTCGATCATTGGTTCCCTAGGAATGGGTTGGTTCATTCCAAATTGACGAAGACAGCGATGGGGGTGGTGCCACTCAATTATATGAAAACATACTAAGGGAACAACAGCTCTCCAAATGCCTTCACCATTCGTGCAGAAAGCCGGTAATAGATGCATACACTACAAGAAAAATGCTCTTTAACGAGGGAAAATCCGGTTGTTAAAAGTTAAAATCCGGTCGTTAAAAACCTTTAACGACCGGAAAATCCGGTCGGTAAAAGCCCCTTCGTTAAAGGTATAGACGACCGGATATTGAATCCGGTCGTTAATATCTTTAACGACCGGAATGTTTTCGGTCGTTGAATAGTGACTTTTAGCGACCAGATTTTCCCTTCGCTAATTATATTCACTTTTAACGAAGGGATTTCCGGTCGTCAAAAATATATTTTAGCGACCGAATTTTCCCTTCGCTAATTGTATTCACTTTCAACAAAGGGATTTTCGGTCGTTAAAGATACCTTTTAACGACCGAATTTTCCCTTCGTTAATTATATTCACTTTCAACAAAAGGATTTTCTGTCGTTAAAAATATCTTTTGGCGACCGAATTTTTCTTTCGTTAATTATATTCACTTTTAACGAAAGAATTTTCGGTCGTTAAAAATATTTTGTAGCGACCGAATTTTCTTTTTGTTAATTATATGCACTTTTCAATCTTTTTTGTCGTTAAAAATACTATTTTACCGATCGGATTTTTCCTTTACTAATTTTATTCGCTTTTAACGAATGGATTTTTGGCCGTTGAAAATACTTTTTACAGATAAATTTTTTCTTTCGCTGTATTCAGTATCAATGAAAAAATATTCGGTAGTTAAAGATAGTAACGGATTTGACTATTACCTGTACACATCATTCACACACATATATATATCCAAAATTATAATAAATAGTTTTTCCATAGATTGCAAAATATCATATACAAAATATATCAATATTTCAAAATTGTTTGACATCGTATCATATACAAGTATAAAATATAAAAACAGCCCGTATCTATATATCCAAAAAAATAGAATGCATAATGAACCTTATATCTTCATTGTCCATTGTTTTGAAGACCTGTCGAATTTAAAACATAAATTTATAATTAAAATTCATACATAAAGGCAATAAATCGAAAGGCCAAACAAAAGATATTCTCCCAACACATAAACCTTTGAAAACCCTAACAATAGATCTTTGTTCCTTCAAATATATGAGAAAAAAATGCCAATTATGTGCAGAAGTTTTGTCCATGAAACACCTTAATCATTGATAAGATATACAGAGGCTTTATTTTTCAATAAAAATCCTTTATGCTTGAGTTGTGAAAGAAAAAATAATAAATTATAACAAGAGGTATTCTTTAACGGGAACAAAAGCATGTGCACTTTCAAAAGTTGCTTGTGTCATTGTTTTGGCAAGACATCAAATGGAATTCACGAGTAACAAATGTGCCAAAAAAAGAAAAATCAATCACAAACAAAGAAAGGCATATATGGAATAAATATACCTCTATAGCATCAACTAGACATTCCGAGAGGACTGAAATCCATAGGGTTATAAGAGATATTCCCATTTTGAGATCTCGGGAGCTTCATCCTCATCTGCACTACAAGTTGAAGTGTCCTGCTGATTTTAAGCCATTACTTAACACAATTATTTATCAGATCCAAGAAAATTTAGTAAAATAACAAGAGTGCAAAAGTTCATGCTTCATTCCAAGTGGATGGCAAATTGAGTCAAGAGAGATGAGATGATTAACTATAATGTCCTCTTCCATTTGTACATCTAACCAAATGACTAAAGTCATTTCATTATTATTAATTATTAAATTAAGATTTGGTCAAAGTTTGCACTTTTTTTTTTTAATTATGTCAAAGCTGAATTCTGTTTATGCGCATGTAGAAAAGGTATGAGATAGTCCATCCAATATTGGAAGACTAGAGGAATTGCGACAAGTCAGAGAAAACAGCCATTTCACTATTTTCTGCAGAAAAATAAAGTGACTAACCTCATCTACTGGGAAATAAATATTTTTCTGACTCTTCAGCTGAAAATAGAGAAACACAGCATAGGCAACGAGCATTACGCAACTACTAAACCTTGATAGAGCCAACTCAGACTTCCCAAAATGCAATTCTGTTCGAGTAAAGTGGAGGACGACAGGGAATAGCAAGCCCATTACTGCCATCAACAGCAAATGGGAATTCACTGTAGCAGTTCCCTAAGAATGAGATTCAAATTAGCAGTGAAGTTATGAAAGATGTAAGAGATTTAGGAAAAAAAAAATGAGTGAGGTAAAGAATAAGTGCTTCTTTTCCCTATTAATTATTAAAGGAGAGCATACCTTATTAAACACTTGCTCCCTGTTAGCAATCACAAGACCGCCACTGAAGATTGCACATCCAAGTACCAGCAACATGTTTGACAATATTGATCCAAGCAATGACTGCTGAACTACACGTATCATGCCACTTCTCAATGCAAAAACTGATATTATCAATTCAGTTGCATTACCAAAAGTTGCATTTAAAAGACTTCCAACTGCCAAATGAGGAAATATTCAGTTAACAGTAGAAAAAGAAAAGGAAAAGAAAAAACTTCAAAAATCAGCAAAGAAAAGAATCAAATTCACAAATGGACTGGTGCCAAATCTGTCAAAATTTTTAAGCTGTTTTCTTCAAAACTTCTATAGTAAATCAAAATTAAAAGATAATGAAAGTGATGAACAGAGAAGGTGCTTTCAAGGCGACATTTCCTTAAATTGCTAATGTACCTGAAGATGCTTTCCCATATTTTGTTTTTTATCCTCATAAGTTTAGACTGCCAAAGCAAACTAGATTGTTAAATCATTCTACTCTTCGGAAAATTTTCTACTTCATATACTAGTTATAACATCTGAAATATACCTTTCCCAAAGTATCAAACGACAAGCATAGGAATTTAGTCGACACATGATATGCTACGCGTTTCTACCACTTCTTTGAGATAAATGTATATATATGTATGGATGTATGTATATTTAATGTTACGAGGTTAGTAGCAGCTTCTCTTGATGATTGTTGTTGGTAATAGATGCTTAAAAAGGTAAACATAAAAATAAATGCATAAACTTCATACAAAACTTCATACTGGAATATCTATAAATATTATGCTGCCAATCTGAAAATTAATTATCCATGTCAGTTTTTTATTATTATTATTTAAATAGTTAAGTAAAGAAAGAAAGAAAAATATGTTGTACACCTGTGTCCATGCATATGGATTAAGGATTAATGTAGGTAAGCTCCCATTATATTCCACTACCTTAAAAGTGATTGGACCTATTCATACATAATTATAAATAAACATCAACAAACTAATCAAATACAAAATTTGATTAGTGATTTTTGGATCGTAAGAATAAAGGAAGAAATACCAATTTCATAAAGAAGAGCAGACAAGGCAAAGCAGCCAGGGCCTCTAGTAAACCAAAGCAACAAAGGATCTTCTCTTGGATTTGATTCAGATTTAACAAAATAGTAGAATAGCTGCACATCCTCTGCTTTATCCACACCAATATATCTGATACACAATTACCTACTTAATTATCAAACTTCAATCATTAATTGTTACCTAATTAATTACCCTTAAAATAAAATTACCCAGTTTCAAGTTCAAAAGGAAGTGGACCCTCAAACAAGAGTTATTTCTCCTTAAAAAGTAATAATATTTACTGAGTTATTTGATAATTAATCATCTGCAATTATTTGAAATTCATGGAATTAAATACTGTATTGTGTTCACTTTGCTCAGGATTTATACAACAATAGGATGAGAAAACTAGCAATTCAAAATGTAGGACCTTTAGGTAACAAAGGCAATCTACCCTGAATTGAATGGTACCTGCATGAAGAGCATCTCAGAACAAGCATCTCAATACTGCTAATTTACAATTCCAAAGATTAAAAGCAAGTTAGTAAGACTAACTTCTGTAATGAACACATACCTTGTTAATAATCTTAAAAAATTAGAGACAAAAATCAAATGCAAAGTTGAGGATACAAACCTGTCTTCAGCGGCGAGTGACGCGGCAGCGAGGCGAGGGGAACCTTAATACTGTGACCAAGATAATTCTCCCGATGTTTGTAACCCTTGACATCTTCCCAAGTAAATTCTGCACATAAATTTATCCATTAACTCTTCAACAATCACTTCTCCATCCACAAATCAATTACCCAGCAATTCAACATGATTGATGTAATATACATCCAAATTGTCTATATATATACCGCCAAATGCCACATGGAGGATACCATTTCGCTGCCAAGATTTGGAATACAGATAATAACATATTTGCTATAACAAATTGAAGAAAAAAATTAAAAATTAAAAATTAAAAAACTGATTAAATTAAGATAGAAACCTAAAAACTTATGACTTAAAGAGATATAAATACTTAGATGATCAGTGCTAAATAATCCATTTATCAACTACATTAAGGTGTGATTAATCAAAATAATCAACAGACATATTTCAACCAAACTGGGTTCGAGTTCTGAAATAACAGATAAGGAAAAAATTCGAGTTCAAAAAAATAATATAGAAGATGATTTAGACAGAATTCGATGATTTAGAAAAGCATATTGAAGTTCAGATCAGAATAATTCAATTACAGATAGCGAGAGCTTACGATTTCAGCCACCGCGGACACCACCTCTAGTTGGATGATACATGTCGGAACTGGTTCAGGTTCAGCTGCTCAAAGAAAAGAGATCCTGGGCTTTACTCTTCCTTTCTAGTAAAAAAGAACAAACCTATATCTGCAGGGCTTCGAGTGCTGCAGCGGCGGTAAGGTAGAGGAGCGACGGGGCGGCGAGGAGAGGGCAACGGCAGACGACTGCCCTAACGTCTATTTCATCAGGGTTATAGTTTAACGAAAGGGTGAGAGTTTGCTTCCGGCAGTGAATCGATTATGTTGGTACTTGATAAATCTCAAGTTGCTTCCGATGGTGAAGCTGAGAACAGGGTGAGAATTGATAAATAAAATTTACGAGAAGGTGAGAATCTCAGACAAAGGGATGTAGAGCAGGAAAGGGATTTGGGGGTTTTAAGAATTTTTTAACAAAAGAAAATATGAAAGTTTAATGACTATGAAGCGGAGAACAGAGAGGGATGAAGAAAGATTAAGGTGGGGCTAGTGGGGTGGTTTCCGGCGGTGGGTAGCGGCGAGTGGGTGACGAGGGGACGGATTAGGGCTCCTGTAAGCAATCATTTTACACGAATTGGGTTTTGTGGGTCTGCTTTCTATTTGAGTTTACATTTTTTTGTTTTATTTTAATAAAATAATTGAGAATTATTTTTTGGAGGCAAATAATGAAGTCCCGCCATTTTATTTTAGGCCAATAACGACCGGATTTTATGCCTTTTAACGACCGGAAATAATCCCATCGTTAAATAATAATAAAATTTGAGCTTTGACGACCGGATTAATTTCCCTTCGTTATTTATATCCTTTTACGACCAGATTTTTATCCCTTCGCTAAATTTTAGTCGTTAAAACTCAATTTTCTTGTAGTGATAACATCTTTGTACGGCTGCCACTCCATCTACAAAAAAATAACCTCAATCACCGATATATACTCAAATATCCATACAAATTATTATACAAGCAAATTGTACATAAATTTACTAACCTCATTATCATGCTGCATATCCAGGTCGAATCGAATAACATGCACATCTTTGCTATTATTAACACTTAAATTTATAGGAGATCGCCATCTAATACAAAATACTTTATTGTGTTACTAAAATATCTCAAATAGAAAAAAAAAATAAATAATAAAATTAATAAACAAATTATTTTCTATATAATTAAATAGTTAGGCCAATACATTAATAAGTACCAACTTTAATTAATAACTTCACAAATAAATTATGTTTTATGTAAATAATTAAATATTTTAACAATTATAAACATTAACCACAACTAAAATAAACAATGGGTAAAAGAAACCAAACTTACCTATACCCATAAGGCCGAGTCTGATCCAGCACAAATCCCTGGGTAAAAGTGGGCCGAAATTGCGGAAGTCTTTCCCATGCCCACATTTGCAATAGCAGTAGATACCCACCAATCCCGTGGGCATTAGGACGAGTAGCACGACAAAGCTCTCTATACAACCACGCCAACGTAGCCGACCCCTAACTGTAACTACCAACATCTTCTAAATCCTCAAGCAACGGTAGCCACATCAAATGAATATAATTGTTTGCTTGAGACGGACACAGCAACCCACCGATACACCGCAGTATCCATACGCGAGTGAAGCACTGTATTTGGTACTCCGTTGCGCCGGCAGGTAAGGAATTAAATGCATTAGTCAACCACGTCATTTTTATTGAGTGTCCTTTTATAACATTGTCGGGTGGCATTTGTCCTAGCAGCTGATTGCATATAATGTGCCAATTATATTTCATATGACCGGTTACCGGGCGCCCTTCAATGGGTAAACCAGTCAGTATCTGAATATCTTGTAGTGTTACAGTCGCCTCTCCGACAGCGAGATGAAATGTGTGCGTCTCCGGCCTCCATCTCTCAACAAGTGCAGTCACTAGATTTGCATCTATATTCATTATACCAATATGTGCCACACCATAAAATCCTGCCCGCCTCAGATATGGTATAATTTTAGGGTCAATATTTGCATAGTGGGCTCCCATACTAGCTCTTCTCAAAAATAACACATCATGGGCAACCTGATATGTATTAAATATAAGCAAATTTTTTTAATAATAGCCAGTTGTCGCTACATTTTCCCCATAAAATAAAAGCAAATATATATTATAAAAAATGCTGAAATTAAAATTACGTTATTGCTCCACACCGCATCTGCACGATGTTTTCCTTTTAACGTTAACAGGTCATCTACAGCCGGTCCCGGTTTTACAAATTGCTGGTTTGGAATGCGGTCCATTTTTCAAAACACCTATATTCCAGCACAATACAAATAAATTCATCAATTTATACACAAATATATAAATTAACATTTAAATTTAACTCAACTAACCTATAATTTCACAAATATTTATATGTATCAACATGATTTATTCTTTTTACACATTACTACTACTATTATAATATTATATTTTATTACTCAAAAATAAAACCGCTACCCATCAACAATAAATCTGCAATATTTATATTAAATTATTTTATAATTTTACCTTTTACTTCTCAAGTCACCGCAAATTTCGGACTATTTCAATCTACAATTTCACAAAAAATACACTACAAAAATTGTTAAATAAAATAAAATTATTCACACATTTACATATATATACGTCTATTTATTAATTATTTACACTAAAATTACATTTCTTACTTTTTTTTTCCAAACACATAATATTTCACAAATAGATATATTAATCAATGTCATTTATTGTTGTACTAAACTAATATTACCATTACAATATTATATATCTCTACTCAAAAAAAAAAAAAAACCGCTCCACATCAACAATAGATTTGCAATATTTATATTAAATTACTTTAAACTTTTACCTTTATCTTCTCCGGTCACCGAAATTTCGTACTATTTCAATCTACAATTGCACAACAAATATACTACAAAAATAGCAAAATAAATTTAATTGTTAACACATTTAAATTTGAAAAAAAATTACGCAAATTGTTTTATATTTCAACGTCATTCATGGTTGTTACAAATAAATATTACCATTCTTCTATTAAATATTATTGCTAAAAAAAATATTTCTACACTTCGATAATTAATTTGCAATATTTTTATTTAATCAATTTCAAATTTTACCTTTTTTTTCCCAAGTCACCGAAATTTCGGACTGCTTTAATCTACAATTTCACAACTAATATACTACAAAAAATGTTAAAAAAATTAAATTTCTAATACATTTATATATATGCATCTATTTATTAATTATTTACACTACCTCGACAATATTTGAACGCCAACCTTCAAATTCAACTAATTATCTGACAAAATAACAATATACATATACGTATTACAAAATTTATTTAAATAATAAAATTAATAATTACAAACTAATATAAATTAAATAAAATTTACACTTACTTTCACCTTCAACTTCACCATCACCTTCACCTCCACCTTCAACTTTCAACCTCACTTTCACTCCACTTACACTCACAATTCTAATATATTCACGTTAGAATTTACAAATGAAATGAAGATTGAAGAGGGGAGGGCATTTGTATAAGGGTTGGCATATTTAATGGGAAGTTGGGCGGTGGGTTGCAGGTGTTCGTTGGGCGGTGGGTTGTAGGTGTACGTTGGGGGGGCAGTCGCAAAGCTAATTTGCGGAAATGGACATCCAGTTTGACATGTCCATTTCCGCAAAGGTCATTTGCGGAAATGGATGGTCAACTGACACGTTCCATTTCCGCAAATGACCTTTGCGGAAATGGAATCCCGCATTCCAATGAATTTCCGCAAATAATATTTGCGGAAATGTAATAAATACCCCTAAACCCCAAATACATCCCGAAACACACCAAAAACCCAACTAACTTTTCAAAATGCACCAAATATAAAAATGTCCCAATATTTTAATCCATGCAATATATTTTTTTTATAAAAATTATTAAATTTAATAATTGTTTTTATATTAGTAATTTGAGTAAAAAGTGACAATATAGTGAAATATAAGGTGTATATAATTACTCAATTATAATTTTTTAATATTCAAATTATGGTGTTTTAAATTTTATTGTAATTTTTTATTTAAAATATATTTAATAGTATAAAAAATTAAAAATCTAAAAATATAAAACCATTTCGACTCAACTCCGATCCGGTTCGACTATTTTTTAAAAGAAGTTAAATCTATTCAATTTGTTCGGTTTTCACTTTCAGAACCGATGTTGACCCCTTTAACCATCTATATTGATTTGGATTTTGAAATTTTTTATTCGGTTCAACGAATTTCGGTGTTTTCTTTAGCCCTACTTATGGCTACGAATTCCTGGATTTGATATTTCAATTGAACTTTACCCTCTAATTTGTTCAAATTTTAATTAGGTAGATAAGTAGCAGAGCGTTCCCTTCACTTCATCTCTTCTCTGTTGCTGTTAATTGTTATGATAATTTGTCAGTTGTCACATTACATTTCAGCAAAACGCAAAATTAGCTTTCCAACTGATTCTTCTCATCTCATGGAATTTCTTTAATATAACAAAATTTTTGAATTATTTTTTGGGTGAACGGTTTCGATTTGTGAACCCAAGAAAGGAATCTTTGATCTGCGTCTGAGCTGAGGAGCAAAGGAGACAAATTAAGTGCCAAAATTTATTGATTTTTGTCTGTTCTCAACCATTAGGTGAATGGTGAATGAAATTCGAGTTTGAAACAAGTGTATGCCAAAGGGAACAGGCGAAGTTTCTTTATTGATTGGTTTTCGTATTGAGCGAGCGCAGAAAATGGCGGTACAAGTGATGGGGTTAAGCGCTTGGTTTAAGAAGAAGATCCTGGATCCTCTCTACCAAATCCTCAGCAGGTTTCAGCTCTTTCATCTTCCTCGTTTTTTTTTTTTTATTTGATTGGTTTATGCATTTCAGTGTTTGAGTATTATGAAAATTCAACAACGATAATAAGAAAATTGAACTCTATGAGGAGTCGTCTTTCGAGCTGTGGATACTGTAACATATCTCACGTAATTTTTATGGGTTTTTGCTGTCTCCAATTTAGTTTTCTATTCCTGGAAGAATCATAAAGGGAAAATTTTTTTCAAGCATTTTTCTAGCCTCCTCCTTAGTTAAGTCTTGGATCAAATTGCGAGTATATTTTATTGCTTATTCCATCACTTCCTGGAGAAGGGGTGCTTTGTAAGGTTGATTTTATTCTTTTGTGTTACGTTGGTAGATGCTTATTTTGATTTATTTTAGTCACTGTGCTTTGTTAGTATTTGCTGTTTTTGCTTTTTGTAGGGGTGCAGAGCCGAAGCAATTAGCGTTCTCTGCAGCTCTTGGAATTACTTTGGGAATATTTCCAGTATGTGGTATGAAGTTCTGAAAGGACTCGGAAGTCTTATTTTGAATTTAATTGATTAGATGTCTAGAAATATCTGTTGGTTAGTTAGCACTACCTTTGCTCATCTTGATTGCAAAATGGAAAAGCATTTTATTTGATTTCTTTATCTTTCGTACTCATTTTTGGGTGGCGGGCTATTTTTTTGAACATCGTATTGAATAGTTTTGGAATCCTTGGAGCTCTACCTTTAAGATAGATGATATAGATGGAATTGTTCTATGCAATTGTCATGGTGGATGAGTAGGTCCAGGAGACCCAAATAGTGGAGTGTGGCAATAACTGCACCTGTAGATTGTGTTGGAATATTTCTTTTTTATGCATTTGATATCTTATGACATGCTAGTTTTATATTTTATGGCATTGTCATAGAGTAATCACTCTTTCAATTTGCAATAAAAATTTAAGCCATGAGTCTCCCTTTCAAGGACCTCTTCAACTCTATCTTATGTGTTTCTTTTGTTTGGCATAAAATCTTTCAATTGATAATTGGCACTAGGTTGTCAAATCAATATTCTCAAAATTCTCAGTTAATCCTTTAATTTGCTAAACATGTGGTCTTCACAAGGCCTTATGGTAGTAAGAACCCTGTTTTTATTTATACTAGATCCTTTCTTAGGAGCTATTTAATGTGATTGTACATGGTTTACCAAAAAAAAAAAAAAATCAAGTGTAGGAGTGAGGCTAGGGAACCATGTGAAGTTGTAATCAGAAGGCATGGATACTTCCAAAACGAAAATTGCCTTGCATTTCAGAAAGAGTGAAAAATTTGGGAAAAGTGGGATTCCAAATGCAGCACTGACACGTTTCAGTCAGGATCTTATCTTCTGGATTACCTCCTACATGTACATCCAAATTGGCCTTTGGCAGCAGTTACTGAAGTTTGTTGTGGTTCTCCATGCACTTGTCAGTTAGGAATCATTTATTGTTTCTGCTTTGAAATTTGATAAGTTTCTCTTTTACTTTTGTGTCACCTTTAATGGGAGAAATCTATGTTTCTCTTGTGCATGTGACATGGGAACTAGCTTTAGCCTAATTAAGTGGCTCATATCCGGACATTTGGCTAATCTTCTGATCAAGGTTCCTTGCAGTAAAATGTTACATTGACCAGCGAAAGCATTCAGTGTCTTGGTGACTTTCGCAAGTGTTCATTAAACTTAGCAAGCTGATCTACACCCACCCTTTGAAAGAAAACAAAAGAAAAGAAAAAGTATTCATCTGGCAGTGATTTTGTTAAAAGTTCAAAATTATATAGATACAGGTCTAGGGTCTTTTCTGTGTCATTTTTCATTGAAATCCAAGAACATGGAAAGACGTTGTTTCTTTGGCATGCTGTAGGTGCAAGGTTTAAGGATTTTTGGCAGTGGATATCTGCTATAAGTTAGTAGTGGTATTACGTCTTTGATAGTACCACAATATGATATGTAGAAAGAGTTGCATGTATGTTAGGATATTTCACTGCTTGCTGGTTAAATAGTATAGCCAGTGCAACCTAGTTTTTCTTTTTTCCTTTTTTTTTTTTTGCAGACTTCAAAGCAACTTATAAAATGGCAATCATTCTTTCTTTTACTATATGTGTTATTTGTAATAGTCTGCCAGCATGTACTAATGGTATTTGGATATCAAACAGTTGTAAATAGAAAGAGGTAGCTAGCCAAATATTTACTCATAAGTGAATGAAAGTAACACTCGCTTCCTACTCTTATCTTCTAGCTTGACTTCTGACTTTTATTGCTTTGGCCCCCTTTTACTCAAAGATAAATTCGCTTTCTTTCTTGCTGACATTGACTACTTTTCATTGGCTTGCTATCTGACTTATCCAGTTCTTTCTCAATCTTGCCGTCATACATTCCATATTCTGTTCCTCTTTGTTGATTTATGCTGGCATATTGCTAAAATTCCCTCATAAAGTCCATTTTGTAAGTTTATCTTGCATGAGAGTAACTGCTATAGCAGTTGTTTGCAAAATTGGGATAGTGGTCATATGTACAGAATGGGCGAAATTCTTTTGCTACTAGTGTGAAGCATGAAGGTGATGGTTAGAACAATGAAATGATTGAAAGTTGCCCCATACAATCCAGTTTTGGCATAATGTAGATCAAAAATAGTGTGTTGGGGAAAAAGGGATTAGTGGTGTGTTTTACAGAGCCATTATTTTTAAAGAAACACTGTATAAATTTAAGTATCCTGCAATTGGAATAAGTAAATATTCTATGACACGATTTGCATTGATGACTGCTATAAGTCAATTACAATAAACGAACATGCTAGAGACTTTTGGTGATTGCTATAGATTGGTGATTGGCTTATAAGTTTTGATTGACTTTCAGTTATTTGGTTCCGTGGATTGATCAAAACTATTGAAAATACATGCTACCCTGCAATCTCTTGAGCTTTTGCTGTCAGTTTTCTAACCTATAAAGAAGATAAGGCGAAAGAAATCATTAATTTGAATTCTGTAATGAACTAATGTAATCATTTTCAGGAGTTACTGTTTTGCTTTGTGGGATGGCTATTGCAATGCTCGGTTCTCTTTGTCATACTCCAAGTGTAATGTTAGCTAATTTTGTTGCAACTCCCATTGAGTTGAGGTATCTTCCGCTTTCATGTTATTATTTTGAATTTACTTTTAACGTTCATGACAAATATGAGTTTCCAATGTATTTATTTATAATATTGATTTAATGTTTGAAAAATAAAGGGATAATAACTACAACTTTAGGGCTTAATTGGTATCATTTCAAGCTTTTTATTTAAAAAAATAAACTAATTATTATTTTTTTTATATTTTTGAACAACTGTTCCTAAAACGGGATTAAAAGAAAGTGGAAGAGATAAATAGAAAAAAGAAAGGAAAGAAGGAAAAAAGTGAAAAAAAAAAAGAATTTGTGAAACCACGTTTATGTCACTTCTTAAAAAGTAATTTATGTTTTTAAAAAATTTTTCATAATAAGTGTAAAAGAAAAAAAAAATAAAAGCAATTTTAACAAACATGTTTCAGCTTTTTTTTTTCAAAAAATATATAAAAAACCAAAAGCCCAAATAGTCAAATACTAAACATGTTCTCTCTCTCTCTCTTTTTTTTTTTTTTTTTTTTTGGGAATCAATCACGGACTTCTAATTTTATTATTTGATAGAAGACTACAAAGTTTGTTACAATTTTATCATGCACCCAATTTCGACTCTGTTTTACTCAGTATTTGATTTAAAAATGTTCACATTTGTTACAATCATCAATCAAATCTTCAGGAAAACTGTGAAGCTCCAATTCTACTTATCAAAATGTTAAAGTGGGGAATGTGAAATTTTAAGGTATTGAAAACCATATTGCTGCTGAAACAGCATATTTTTAAAATATAAATTCTAATAAAAGATAAAAACCTTCATTTATTTATTTTCTATATAATTCCAAATCATTCATTGAAGTAGGAAACATGATTATTGGACTTTGATTATTATTATAAAAGCTGAAGGTGTTGTACCAAATTGATAGATTTAAAAGTTTTTTATTGATTGGTTGTCCGTGATAATATTTTCCGAGATTAGAGTTATATGATAATGTCATTTTCACATTTCTTCAACTTGTTATATTTAGTACTGAAATGTTCAAATTTGTTGGCCAAACTTGCTACTTGGTTCTTATAATGCTGTTGGAGCTTTGATGTGTATTGATATGATGATAGTCTTAAATTTTCCTTTGTAAAATAATTTAACACCTCTAGCATTCCTAATCCATTTAACTGTCTCCCTGTTTTTCTTTCTAGTCTCGTGATACCCTTCTTGCGCTTTGGTGAAGTCATCACTGGTGGACCGCATTTTCCATTGACATCTGATGCTTTCAAGAAGGTTTTGACTGGGCAAGCATCACATCAAGTCTTATTAAGCATTGCCCATGCGGTAGGTAGCCAATCGGTGGCTTTTAAATTCAATTCACTTGGTCCATCATATTAACATACTCAATATAAACTACTCCTTCTATCCCCATAATAATAGAAACACTTCTATTTTCACATAATTTAATAAAAATTAGTTTTTATGGTTATAAAGCATTATTATTACGCATGATTTACCAATTATACCTTCCATTTATATCATGTGTAATTATTATTGTAAAAAAATAATGACTATTATTAACGTATTAGTGTTAGAAATATAAATTGACATAAATCAATTGACAAGTTGACAAAAATTTAAATAAAGTATATAATGGAGAGATAAAATTATGTGCATTAAATATCAAATTATTTTAAAAATTTTTTGGAAATAATATAAGAAATTAAATGCAAATTTATTGATTATTGAAAAATTAAATAAGGGTACTATAGCCAATTTACAAGTTAACAATAGATTAAAAATAGTAAGTGTCCTATATTTTGGGGTGGACTAAAAAAGAAAGTGTTTTTATTATTTTGGGATGGAAGGCTAATTGTTTTTTTTTTTCCTCTCTTCTTTGTTTACTTTTTTATTGATCAATTATTTCTTTATCCTTCCTTCGCCCAAAACTCCTGAGCAGAGCCCCAAAATTAGCATTTCTACTATAGTTGTATTTAGTAAAAGATGCTGCAGACATTGAGTGGGCAATATGTTATGAATTGTATTCCTCGTTAATATGTTTTCAGCTGTGGACTGAGTGTCTCATAATTCTTCATGTTTGGATTAAGCTTGATGTGATTCCCCTGATCTAAGTTTAAAGACTTGAACCTCATACATTGTGTTTGCATTTATGTTGCTCTACTAAGCTTGTGATCTTAGGCTGTTTATCCATTTTGCATTTGTTGTGGTTGCTGCTAGAGAGCCTAGGAACAAAGAGTTATTGGTCGTATGTTTTGATGGAGCTTTGGGAATATAGTATACAGGAACAATGAAACTGATTATGCTAATTCTGTGTGTCTGATAATTGCTGAAGATTTCATCATAGAGTAGTCATTGCATTGGAAGATCAAGTTTAACAGTCTTGTTAACTGAATGGACCTGCATCTATTTCAATCTACACTTTCTATTTGTATTTCCGAGTGCTGCGGCCTGATTATGTCAACTATAATGTTACATTTAGTTGAGTGACATTGAAAAAGTTCTAAGCTTGAGAAATTGGTGAATGGAGCATGGATGAGTTTAGAATTGCAATATCGTTTTGAAATATATGATTGGGTTAATCATTCCACAATTTGTGGATGTATAGAATATAGATGTTTGAGTTACGCATAAGAAGATTGATTTATGTTTTCCTAAAACAATGTAGTGGAAACCTTATTCAGGCAATGAGGAATTTTGCTTCATTGCTACCACACTCCACTTATTATCTCTGATATTGAATCAGGCAAAGCACTGTAATACATCAAACCAGCCACCCTTCCTACTAGGCGAGGGGCTTATAAATTATCCAATATGGCTTGTCCCTTTCACCCTACAAGTTACCAGTTCTCTCTCTTTCCATGACTGAGTTCTAAGTCAAAACAAGGTTGCTGTAGCATAAAAATGAGGAATACAAGTCTCCATAGGTGCTCTAGCGGTCTAGCATGGCCTAAATTCTTTAGAGGGATATATCACATCACTGCACAGAGTGTTCCATTTGGTTAAATGCACCTAAGAAAGATAATTTTGATGTTTTGATATTATCTTCCAGATGGCATCTTGTTGAGCATGCTGGTTAACAACAATGCAATTGTTTTGCAGTTGATGGGGTGGCTTGTCGCAGCTCCCTTTATTTTGGCTGCCCTCTACATAATATTTTTGCCATGCTTCAAGTTTTTGGTGTGCAAATTCAGCTCTGCTCCACTAAGCCCTAATAAATTACCCAAGTCATTTTCAGAAGTCAGGCTTAAGGTAAGAGATGTTTGATTAACATTCCATTACCTGCCATTTGCTATGCTTAAAATCACTAATAAGGAAATTAACATAATGATACCACATGTACATAAAACTTACTGAAACGTGGTTTGTATACAAGTCTTTTATGCCATGGGCGTCTTGTTATATTTTTTTCCCTTTGTTTTTGATTATGAAATCATGATTTGTGATTCCTCAATTTTCTGGAAGGACTCTGATTCTAGTGCTTCTTCTTTTGCATCACTGTAATGTTCTATACCGCAAAATCTGCCTTCTTTTCATGGCAAATGAAATGTTTGTTCAATTTGGGTTGCGCGGAAGCTGAATTATTTGCACGTTATTGTGGTAATGCGAGCATGTTAAAGAACCAACTCCATGCATCGCCCTAGACTATAAGCTTCCTGTATCTCCACAATCTGTTCTCCAAAAACCAGGACATCTGGTGGATGTGGAGGACTTCAATTTGCCAAACACGAAATAATTGAACAATATAATGTTGTATGTGATCTATAGAGCTTCACCAAATAGTTACTTTGGCCTTGTTTGGATTATGGTTTGCAATGCAATGGTGTGAGAATGGTATGGTTTAATGTGTTTTTTGAGAATATAGATTTTCCATGATTATAGTTTTCCATGGATGACCCATTATTTCATTTTGTCCAAATTTTTAAACTACCAAATTGGTGTTTATATATATTTATATATATATAACCACCTTTGTATAATTTTGATAACTCTATGTATATTCTAATATATTCCTAATCTTTTATCTTTTATCAAAATTATTTTTAGTTTATAGTTTTTTAGTTTTTCCTCCATTTAAAAATACATTAAATTATATCATACCATACCATCTTTCTAAACATACTAATAAGTAAAATTATATCCCATGAATTATCTCATCCAAACAAGGTATTAAGTGAGCAAGGGGTTAAGTGATCATAATGCCATCCTTTTCATTGCTTTTGATGCCAAGTTCACTACGACCTTCACCCATATAATGCATAATTTTAGTTAGATGCCTACTCATATGGTAGTCTATTTTGTTCTTAATAGGGCATAGCGATACAGTGCAGTCTTTTTTTTTTTTTTTTTTTTAATTTAATTGGGCTCCTAAAAGTCTTCGGGTACATGTATATTATATCTTGGCCTTTTGTCGCTTCCTTCGTCTGCCCCTTGTCGTGTTGCTAAATTCGGTATCCTAATCAGGTTGGATGGACAGCTCAAAAAAAAAAAAACAAACAAACAAACTTATGCAAATGTAATGTGCTTTTTTCTTGGATACAAAAATGTAATTTAACTAATTAGCATGGTTTATATTCTAAGGGTTAAGATATTGATATGTGATGTAGGTTGGTCAAAGAGAAAAATAATAATATAATAATATATATGAATGTAGCGGAAGAAATGGTATAAATGGGTGTAGCCTAACAAAGAATTACACGTTTGGACAGCTGTGTTGTAATGTGGGATTATGAGAAATCGATTAAGAGGAATATTCTAACAAAATGTCTCCCAGACAGACTAGTTTAGAAGAAAATACGATTGAAGAAACGAACAACTTCTATTGGAGAACCGAGAGTATAGCTCAATCGAACTCACTCTCTACCTCCCTTATGTCCAAGAATTCATATCCATATTCATCATTAGCTTTTATTAACCCTAGATTAATTAGGCTTAATCATACTTGCTTAACCTTGATCTTCCATTAACTTTAATCTATGTAAACTTCCATTTATATCCTTCTCTTCTACTTTGTGTTCAGTTAAACTCATAACTATTCTTCTTTTATTTTGTTGAATCCTCTCTTCCTACTTATTTGCACTCTATATTCCATTCTCCGGCTTAACTTCCTTCTATAAATTTGGGCATTGCATGGTAGAGGAAGGACCAATTTATATATGTGATAACTTTAAATTCAGAACGTCCATAAACTAACCGAATGAATGGATATGATTTAATTTGCTATTAAAGTATATAATTATTATTATTATTTTTAAGTTGAGCTATTAATTACTTTAAATTGGGCTACTTATTTTAGCTTAATATGTCAATTAATTTTAGGCTAAAATCTTACAATGTTGGTGTGTATTAGTGCATACTATCAAATTAAAATATTTTTTTATTTTTTATTTTTTATCAACCGTTTGCATGGATAAATTAAACACTAAATTATAATATGTATCTCATGTATCATTTTTAAAAACATGAATAAATACAAAAATAATATAATTGCAATTGTGTCATTCATTACGTACGTTGTGAATTTAAATATACTCCAATTTAATTAAGGATATTTTGAGCATCCTAAGTTTAATTTCAGATGAGTTGGTAGCCATTTTAATCATAGGGATTGCTTGAAGCTTTCATAGAGTCGCTATCAAACATATGTACAAAAACTACAAATAACTATTTAATTTGAGGCTTTGAAATAAATAAATAAATTTGGTGGGCAGGAAGAGTGGGGATAATAAAACCTCGGAATATCATTACTCAAAACTTTAAATTTGATGAGAAATATATTATATTAAATGAAGAGGTGATATTGCAACATGTTTCAAAATTTTGGGCCACATAAAAATTGTTTTTTAATAAATATGTTAGCTCTGATGCTGGGCAAACTATATCTAACTCCTCCTATTCCAACACTAAAATTGCATGAAATTTAGAGTTAATTACAAACATGATCACTAAATTTTACCATGAGTTGAGAATCGACCTAAAATTTTTTATATTATGAAAATAACCTAAGTTTGAAAAAATTACTGAAAAAAATTTCTGAATTTTTGTGATAAAATATATCATGATACGGACAATTTAACTTTTAACAAAAACTCAATCCATCTATTGTTTATAAATAAATTATGAAACACCAATAACTTTCATAAGGGAAGACGAATAACTTCTATTGGGAAAGACAATCACCTCCAAATCGATGAGGATGAACTAAATCTGAACAAATAAGAAAACTAAATCTGAGATAAATATCAGTTTACTGAAATAAAAATACAAAATAAATTAAAAAAAATTAAAGGAAGACAAAATTAAAAATAATAAAAAAATTATATTTATACCGATCTAAAAAATTATTTTAAGAGAATTACAAAAAAAGTAAATAAAAAATTTCACAGAGAATTGAAAAAATAAATCGAAATTATAAAAAAAGAAATAAAAACTGAGTTTGCAGCCTATAGATGAACTCACAGTATAAATGGAGAAAATAAAAATCAGTGAATTAAGAGAGAAAAGGAGATTGGGATTTTGATAGAAAGAAGTTTCGGCAGTCACTCTTAAGAAGCTTTGGTTTTGCTTTTTTGTTTTTAATCAAAAGTCACTCTGAATTTGTGATTTGATTATTGGATATATTTTGTTGGAGTTTATTATACTGTAAATTTATAAATATTATGAATACAAAGCGTGCAAGTTTTTAGCTCTTTTTCTCTGTTGTTATATCTACCATATTCCTAAACTACGAGGCTTTAATTTAAATTTCAATTATATTACTTCAAATAACATTGAAAATTTAACTAAGATCAATTGGTAAATAGTCTTATTGATCCAAAATTCAATTATGATATTTATTGAAATTGTTGCGGGAGTAGGGTCTGACTTTTCGGATCTCACATCATTTGGTGATAATGACTTATGTGTGATTATAAAGATTAGCACGATTTTGACAAAAAATGTATTCCTTCTCTACCGGCGTGTGTAATATATATACATATATATAAATGAATTCGAATTTTGAAAATTAAGAAGAATCACTTTATCTTCTTTATGGATCTATTGGATATAAATATGAATTAGCTACGTTAATAAATTTCAAATAATAAATGGTTATATAAAAAATATTAAAAAGGGTGAATCTAACTTAAATGTACGGTGAGAGATTGACTTTTCTTTCAACTTTTCTATTTTGAGCAAAATTAGTAATCCTGATTCGTATTAGAACTTTATTTGATATTTAAAAAAGGCAAAATATAGGGGTGAGCAATCGGTCCATGAGTCAAAAAAATAAATCAGTCCATTAATATCGATTTTTTCAAAACACTAACTATTAATCAGTCCATTACTATCGGTTAACCAGTTTATCGGTTTCGAATTTTCGGACCAGTTACTTAACATTTTTCGGTTAACCACTATAATTATAAAATATATTTATAAATAAAATTAAAATGTTCAAGGTACTTAAAAATTAAATTTTTTTCACTATAATATAACATTATTGTTGTTAAAATAAAAATATTTGGTATATATGAGCAAATTTGTTTTAAAAATTAATATTTAATAAGTAAATAAATTAACCGGTGCATAATCACTTTTAATTAGATAAATTGTTATATTTACTAATAACCAATTAAAAAAACTTAAAAAATTTAAGATAATTAGTATAATGAAAAAAATATAAATTCTTATATAACTTTTCGAATATATTCTGATTTTCATTATTAAAAATTTGATAAATCAAGAAATAATAAAAAATAATAAATATGGACATATTAAACAATTAATAAATTAACTGAAAATTCGATTTCGGTTCGGTTAACCGGTCACATGAGTCAAAAATCATTAACCAGTCCATTAATATCGATTTTTTCCAAAACACTAACCATTAATCAGTCCATTACAATCGGTTAATCAGTTTATCGGTTCGATTTCGAATTTTTTTCGGTTAACCGAATCCATCGGTTTTTTTGTTCACCCCTAGCAAAATATATATTTTTTCTCTATCGTTTTTTTAAGTCCAATTTTCTTCTTTATATTTTGTTTGGGACAAATAAGCTCCTAATATTTGTAAAATAGAGCAATTTTGCCCCTCCATCAATTGGTGTTAAAGTTGACCAGTCACCCGTTAGTTGACTGTGACGGGTGACTGCTTACGGAGAATAATGTGACATGTGTCGCGATATTAGTGGACACATCAGCTCCATCTGTCTAAAGCGTGTGGAACACGCGCGAGGTGAATTTTTTTGGCCTTTTCTTCTTTAGCTGCTCTCCTTACTCTCTCCCCACTGGAAATCGGGACAAAAATTTGAATAGGATTTTTTAAAAATATATTTACAAAAATAGGGTGGTTCAAAAATTATTTCTGGGACTGAGGTTGTGTCAGAAGCCGCAGCTAACACCTGCGGCTTCTGACGGTGGGACCCACAATTTGGGTCCCTTTTTTCCACGGTGATGCCGCGACATCACTTATATATATATATATATATATATATATATATATATATATATATATATATATATATATATATATATGTAACGGCACCTACTGCCCCTTGTTAATTTTTTTTTAATTTAATAATAAATAATATTATTATATCAATATTATTTATTATAATAAAATAAAATTATAATAATATATTTATTAAATATAATAATACAATTATGATAAAATAATATATGAAATTAAATTTTATTTTTTAATTGTCTAATTATAAATTTCACAAAAATATTAAATATTTTTATTTAATATTTTAATAATATTAACAAACATATGATAATTTTAGTTTCATTTAGTGTTATTATTTGATTTTTAGATTAATTACTAGTAAAAAATGATTTTTTGATATATAATAATTGTCAATTTACTAATTGTTTATATTTAAATCACATGATAGGCAGGAATTCAACAATAAAATTGTTAAATACTATTATTGTCTAGTTATAAATTTTTTTAATTGACTAGTTATAAATTTTACAAAAATATTAAAATTTTCATAAGATTTTAATTTTTTTTTTGTAAGGTTTTCATAAAATTATAAATTTTCTACTTTATACATAAAAAATAAAAATACAAGAAAAATAGAATTTCGTTTTCCAATATCATATTCATCCCTTTGGGGTATATATTTGGGACTCACATTTTCTAACATGCATTCCACATTAGTTTGTTACGTCATTTAATTTTTCATATTGGTTGTGATATCTAAAACTAACAGTAAATTTCAAAATTTTTTTTTGAATAATAATTTTTAAATTCGTTTTGTTGTAGTGCCAATTTTTTTAAACATTTGAAAATTTTTTCACCGAATTAATAAATTTTTCAAAACACTTGTTAGATAATTAATTTGATTAATAATAATATTTAACAATTTTATTGCTGGATCGTTATCTATCATGTGATCTAAATAGAAACAATTAGAAGTGAGCAAATTTCAGTTAAAACCGAAAAACTGGACCAAACCGATCAATTTTTTAATTTGATTCGATTTTTCAGTTCGATTTCGATTTTAAAAATATATCAATTTCGGTTTGATATCGGTTTTATTTTTAATAACATTAAATCAAAATATTTAATATTTTTGTAAAATTTATAACTGCATAATTAAAAAAATAAAATTTCGTTTTGTATATTATTTAAATATTATTTTATCATAATTATATTATTATATTTAATAAATATATTATTATAATTATTTTTTATTATAATAAATAATATTTGATATAATAATATTATGATGCCGCAGCAACTTGCTGCGGCATTACTGTGCAAAAAAGGACCCAAATTGTGGGTTCCATCGTCAGAAGCCGCATGTATCAGCTGCGGCTTCTGACGCAACCCCAGTCCCGAAAATAATTTCTGAACCACCCTATTTTTGTAAATACATTTTTAAAAAACCGTATTCAAATCTTTGTCCCCTGGAAATAGGTATTCTGCCTCCATTACTAATCTGCCTCCATCCGGTAATAAGCCTCCTTTCCCCTCTTCTAGTCTCCTTTCTCTCATCTTTTTTTTCTGAATTCATCCTCTC
The DNA here is from genome assembly GCA_947683425.1 of Excoecaria cochinchinensis. NCBI lineage: Eukaryota > Viridiplantae > Streptophyta > Magnoliopsida > Malpighiales > Euphorbiaceae > Excoecaria > Excoecaria cochinchinensis. The sequence continues at coordinate 38,937,057 of CANTUQ010000092.1, forward strand.
TCTCTCTCTTGCAGCCACCCACAACAGAGATTGATGAAATCAAAATTAAGGGAAATTAGTGATAGGCAATTTCTACAATATTTCTAGGAAACGAAACTGGATCGAGTTCAAAAGATCCCTTCAGCACACCTTGTCTTTCTTGGCTTGTCAATTTAATTGATGGAATCATGTGGAAGAAGCGTAATAGTTCACCTGGTGGAATTTGAAATATGGCATTTCCTTGCTTACTAATTCGACAGAAAACACCAACAAAGCTCCTCAACTTGCCTAAGTACACCACAGAAACACCTGCACTCTTAGTGTACTCTGATAAGATTTCAACAAATTCATATTCATACTTCGAGACTGAGAATTCATTAGATTTCCATTTAACATCCTTGTTCTTGAAAATGGCCCAAGTTTCACCTTTTCTAATAAGTATCTTAAAACTGTCCTTTTGAGTACCTTTTTTCCAGGTAACCATGTGAGAGAACATTGGAAGATGTTCTGTTTATTGAAAAGATCCACTTTTGAACTTACCACAAGAAACGGGCAAGCCTGCCTCAACCCATTCAATTGCATCATCATCATCATCATCTAGGTTGGGCTCCAACCAGGTTATCAACACTTTAAATGGAGAGAAGACTTTTTTAATTTGAAATCTGGGCATCTCATCGATGGTATCATAAATAGCCTAGGTCTCCCTATGGAAAAACACTCTTCATTCCTAGCTTTATCAAAGTCATTGAAATCTGGTTCAGGATACTCATAGGGATCTGGATCACATAAGGATTTGGAGCTCAAATCTGATTCCAAATCAATGTGAGCCTTAGAACTTTCCTTATAGAACGATAATCGTATAAGAATATAAAAGAGATCGATTTGAGGCAATGATGGAGGCAAGAGATCAGATCTGAGGCAACGATGGAGACAAGAGAGAGAAAGGGCTAAGCAACAATGGAGGCAGAGTAGTGAAAATGATTAGAACTGGAGAGAGAGAAAGAGACGACAGTCCATTTGGCGAGATCGATCTGAGGCGGAAATGGAGGCAAGAGAGAAAAAGGACGGAGACGAGTAGAACTGGGGGATAAAGATTTGATAGGAGTATTTTAAAAAAGTATTTACATATATAGGGTAGTTTTAGAAATAATTCTGGGATTAGGGTTGCGTCAGAAGCCGCAGGCGTCAGTTGCGGCTTCTGACACGTGAGACCCACTTTGTGGGTGAATTTCATTTATTGATGCCGCAGCTGTGAGCTGCGGCATCAATAAACATATGTATTTTACATATGTTTAAAGGGGCAGCAGGCAAAGCTGCCGCCTGCTGCCCCTTATATATATATATATATATATATATATATATATATAAAGGGGCAGCAGGTGCCTACCTGCTGCCCTTTGTTTTTTTTTTTATATTAATTTAATAATATTATTATATTAATATTATTTATTATAATAAAATAAAATTATAATAGAGTTAAAATAAAATAGAAAATATATTTATTAAATATAATAATATAATTATGATAAAATAATATTTAAATAATATACTAAACGAAACTCTATTTTTTAATTGTCCAATTATAAATTTTACAAAAATATTAAATATTTTCATTTAATGTTATTAAAAATATTTTTATTTAATATTTTAATAATATTAACAAACATGTGATAATTTTAGTTTCATCTAATGTTATTATTTGATTTTTAGATCGATTACCAGTAGAAAATGATTTTTTTGATATAATCGATCTAATATTAGATGAAACTAAAATTATCACATGTTTGTTAACATTATTAAAATATTAAATAAAAATATTTTTAATAACATTAAATGAAAATGTTTAATATTTTTGTAAAATTTATAACTGGATAATTAAAAAATAGAGTTTCGTTTCGTATATTATTTAAATATTATTCTATCATAATTATATTATTATATTTAATAAATATATTTTCTATTTTATTTTATCTCTATTATAATTTTATTTTAGTATGCCTTGTTTTTTTTATATTAATTTAATAATATTTATTGTTTTTTTATATTAATTTAATAATATTTATTATAATAAAATAAAATTATAATAGAGATAAAATAAAATAGAAAATATATTTATTAAATATAATAATATAATTATGATAAAATAATATTTAAATAATATACGAAACGAAACTCTATTTTTTTAATTATCCAGTTATAAATTTTACAAAAATATTAAATATTTTCATTTAATGTTATTAAAAATATTTTTATTTAATATTTTAATAATGTTAACAAACATGTAATAATTTTAGTTTCATCGAATATTAGATCGATTAGATCAAAAAAATCATTTTCTACTGGTAATCGATCTAAAAATCAAATAATAACATTAGATGAAACTAAAATTATCACATGTTTGTTAATATTATTAAAATATTAAATAAAAATATTTTTAATAATATTAAATGAAAATATTTAATATTTTTGTAAAATTTATAATTGGACAATTAAAAAATAGAGTTTCGTTTCGTATATTATTTAAATATTATTTTATCATAATTATATTATTATATTTAATAAATATATTTTCTATTTTATTTTAACTCTATTATAATTTTATTTTATTATAATAAATAATATTAATATAATAATATTATTAAATTAATATAAAAAAAAACAAAGGGCAGCAGGTAGGCACCTGCTGCCCCTTTATATATATATATATATATATATATATATATATATATATATATATATATATATATATATATATATATATATAAGGGGCAGCAGGCGGCAGCTTTGCCTGCTGCCCCTTTAAACATATGTAAAATACATATGTTTATTGATGCCGCAGCTCACAGCTGCGGCATCAATAAATGAAATCCACCCACAAAGTGGGTCCCACGTGTCAGAAGCCGCAACTGACGCCTGCGGCTTCTGACGCAACCCTAATCCCAGAATTATTTCTAAAACTACCCTATATCTGTAAATACTTTTTTAAAATACCCCTGTCAAATCTTTGTCCCTAGAACTGGAGAGAGAGAGAGAGAAATGAGAGCAGGAGAGGAGGACAGAAAAGTAAAATTCTTCTTTTTTTACCTATGAGTGTTCCACACGCTGGATAAAGATTTGACTGGAGTTTTTTAAAAAATTATTTACGTAAATAGAACTGTTTGAAAAATAATTTCGATAGTGGGGTTGCGTCAGAAGCCGCAACTGACACCTGCGGCTTCTGACGGTGGGATCCACGCTGTGGGGACAGTTCTTTTTGATGATATATATATATATATATATATATATATATATATATATATATATATATATATATATATATATATATATATATAAGGGGCAGCAGGTGCCCGAGACTTTTTTATAAATAAGATATTTTAAAAAATTAATTTGGCTTTTGGGGTATGTTGGAAACTAATTAGGGGGGAGGGGTGTTTTGTTCAATTCCGCAGCAGGTGGCCGCGGAATTGAACTTAATTATTTATTTATTATTTTTTTAAAAAAGCTGGGAAAGTTGCAGCTTTCCATAGGGAAAGCTGCAACCCATTTCAATTCCGCAGCTGGAATTGAAAGTATATATTTATTTTTTTTTATTTATGGTGTGAGCTTACCACGTGAAGCCCAATCGGCACAGCTGCCGGTTGGGCTTTTTTTAATTTTATTTTTTATATTAAATTAAATTAAATATATATAATAATATTTTTGTTTTAATGAAATTAAATTAAAAGTAATTAATTAGTAAATTAAATATAAATAATAATATTTTTGTTTTAATGAAATTAAATATAAATAATATTATTTTCGTTTCAATGAAATGAAATGAAATTAATAAATTAAATTAGTAATTAAAATGAATAAAATATCTATATTTTATTTTGAGCTATTTTTTCTTAATTAATTGACTAAACCACCCTCATCATTATTCATAAATAAGTCCCGACTGTTATTTGAATGAGTTTTATTTGTAAATGGGTAAATTTTATGTATCAAAATAATAATATATTGTTAGTTACTCTTATGTATTAAATTAATAATATATTATATTTTTATAAAAATAATTTAATAAAATAGTAATTAACATACTTACAATACATTATTACCTTAATTCATATAATTTACCTAAATTAGTCAAAAATGGGGTATTATCGCAAAAAGAAAAATTGAAATTTGATAAGAGTTAGCAATCAACATTTGCGTGGCATAGCACTAGATCATTCCTCACAAACTTTGTTTAGAAGTAGCCGCTTAAAGAAACTGTCTATGTCTATCAATTCATACTGAAATAAGAAAAGAAAAATGTCACTTCCCACTACTTCAATGCCACAGCAACCAACAGTAACGGAGTCTGATAATATTACCGATCAATTTCCTTCAACTCCTCCACCTTTATATCTATCACCGCCAGTTTCTGCACCTATTACTCTCCAGAGAAGCGCAGGAGGAGATGAATGCTTTAGATGTAGAAAGCTAGGTCATTGGGTTAAAAAATGCCCTAACAAAACCCCCCGAGAAATCACCCTCTTCCAATTCCAGCCCTAGTTCAGCCGAAAATTTTTCTGATTTGCCGTTGGTTCGATGCCCTTGTAATCGGGGCACTTGTCGAGTTATCAACTCGAAGACATCCAAAAATCCAGATAAGAAGTTCTATACTTGCCCTCTTAGTGAATCAATGGTTAGTTACTGTGTCGTATTTTGTTAACTTTGCGATTTAGGTTGATGTTTACTTTCAATTTTTTGGTTTATTTTCAGGGAAAGTGTATATTATTATTAATTTAATACATAAGAGTAACTAACAATATATTATTATTTTGAAACATAAAATTTACTCATTTACAAATAAAACTCATTCAAATAACAGTCGGGACTTTTTTATGAATAATGATGAGGGTGGTTTAGTCAATTAATTAAGAAAAAATAGCTCAAAATAAAATATAGATATTTTATTCATTTTAATTACTAATTAATTACTAATTTAATTTATTAATTTAATTTAATTTCATTGAAACGAAAACAATATTATTTATATTTAATTTCATTAAAACAAAAATATTATTATTTATATTTAATTTACTAATTAATTACTTTTAATTTAATTTCATTAAAATAAAAATATTATTATATATATTTAATTTAATTTAATATAAAAAAATAAAATAAAAAAAGCCCAACCGGCAGCTGTGCCGGTTGGGCTTCACGTGGTAAGCTCAATCAATAAGCTCAATGAGCTTACCACCATTTTAAAAAAAAATAATAAAAAAAATAAATATATACTTTCAATTCCGCAGCTTCAATGGGCTGCAGCTTTCCCTATGGAAAGCTGCAGCTTTCCCAGCTTTTTTTTAAAAATAAAAATAAAAATAATTAAGTTCAATTCCGCAGCCACTGCTGCGGAATTGAACAAAACACCCCTCCCCCCTACCCCAAAAGTCAAATTAATTTTTCAAAATACATTATTTATAAAAAAAGTCCCCAGGTGCCCTTTGTTTTTTTTTTTTTTAAATAATAATTAAATAATAAATAATATTAATATTATTTATTATAATAAAATAAAATTATAACAGAGATAAAATAAAGTAGGAAATATATTTATTAAATATAATAATATAATTATGATAGAATAATATTTAAATAATATACGAAACGAAACTCTATTTTTTAATTGTCCAGTTATAAATTTTATAAAAATATTAAAATTTTAATATTTATCTGAACCAAAGTGAAAAATATTAAAATCTTATGCAAATTTTAATATTTTTATAAAATTTATAACTGGACAATTAAAAAATAGAGTTTCGTTTCGTATATTATTTAAATATTATTTTATCATTATTATATTATTATATTTAATAAATATATTTTCTACTTTATTTTATCTCTATTATAATTTTATTTTATTATAATAAATAATATGAATATTATTTATTATTTAATTATTATTTTTTTAAAAAAAAAGGGGAAAGTAGGTGCTACTTGCTGCCCCTTATATATATATATATATATATATATATATATATATATATAAAAGGGGCAGCAGGCAAAGCTGTCGCTGCTGCCCCTCTTTATATATATATATATATATTTGTTGATACCGCAGGTACCAACAAAGAGAGCTGTTCCCACAGCGTGAGTCCCACTGTCAGAAGCCGCAGGTGTCAGTTGCGGCTTCTGACGCAACCTTACTCCGGAATTATTTTTCAAACAACTCTATTTGCGTAAATAATTTTTTAAATAACCACAATCAAATCTTTGTCCCTTTATACGCACTGACACGTGGTGTTGAGTGATAACCGGGCTCTTTGAGCTAGAGACTGGTATTCCCCTCCGGGCTTGTGTTGTAAACCGAGCATGCATTTAAGGAGCTCAGTGTCTAGACACCCAAGGATATCGGTCGCAATGACATCGGTTACGCCTAAAGCTCGGAATCCATACAGTTCGGGTATCGTATATGGAAAGTCATTAACTCCGTATATTTCCTAGATAGTGCACATATTCTGGGATATCAAAGATGGAAAGTGCCAGGAATCATTCATTGACCGGTTACAGATAAGGAAGCAAGTACTAATCAAGAAGTCAGCATGATTTCCTCTTATTTGGGAATTATCTTCCTATTAAGATGTTAAAGGAGGACTCTATAAAAAGGAAGATCACAGGTACGTGAACGCTCTCTAGACTCTATTGATACAAACCTGACTTTCTCTAAATTACTGACTTGATCGTCGAAACTTCCACTATAGAAAATCGGCGGTGTTTCTAAGCTCTTTTCAGGTGACTCACCGGAGGAGAGCTTCCAAAGAGTTAGGTTGTTATCATTTGGTGCGGTGAGCGTGGAACACTCCTCAGATTTCAGTGGACAATGGACCTTTTTCCCGACTTATCTATCCCTACCGGTGCTACCTCCAACACCCAAAACACTGCACTTCCCCAAACTAACCACCTTGGCCAGCTCTTCCATGATCCATAACCAGCCTCAGCAGAGCAAATTTCCCCACTCTAGATACGACAACTCTTTCCCCAGTTACAGGCTCAAACCCCGATAACACCGCTAGCACCCATGCCTGCCCCCGTGATCCCGGGCATCACCCCCCAAGCCGCTCAAACTCTCTTAACTGCCCTATCCGCTATAGCGGCTCAGTCTCCCCAAACAGCACCTCAAAACAGCGCCGCGGCAACACTCCCTGCTCAAACACCAATCCTAACACAACTCCCCGCCCAAACTACCCAACTTCCGCCTCCTTTGCCGAGCACATTAGCTCCAGGGGCAACTATTACAATGACAACCGAACAGTTTGAAAGAATGTTTGAGGAAAGAATGCATTAATTCCAATATCGAAACACTTTGCAGTACCAGGGTAGCTTCCGGTCCCCTCTATCTCGGGATATCTTGACAACTCCATTCCCGCAGATAAGACTGCCAAATTTGTCGAAGTATAGCGGAAGCTCAGATCCCTGAGCTCACCTAGATGAGTTTCATCACACGATGCTGGTCCATACAACGGAGGATGTTGCCTTGTGTAAGGTGTTCCCCCAAACTCTTGCCGACTCTGCACAGATCTGGTTTCGAAACCTCTCGGAGAACTCCATCCATAGTTTTGAACAATTTAGCGATATGTTCATAGCTAAATTCGTGGCTGCATTAAGACCGGCCAAAGTTTCAGCCGACCTCACCATGGTTCATTAAAAGAAAGGGAAGGCACTTCGGGTTTATGTCGAGAGATTCAACGCAGTGGCTATGGACATCCAAAATTTGAACTTAGAGGTAGCTATTAATGCACTCATAAGGAATACTAGGTGTCAGAATTTCAGCGACTCTTTGAGCAAAAAGCCACTGGCGATTTCACCGAGCTTATGTCCCGGGCTCATAAGTATATCCGGATGGATAAAACTCGTCGCCTCCATTACAGTTCACAGGGCCGAGAATCGGACAGGGGTTTTCGTACAGGTCGGGAGAGAGGCAACCATAGCCGGGACGACGGAAGAAATAAAAGCTCCTGTAGTTCGAACCGAGCTTTCCTCGTTACGAAGTCTACTCCTAGGGGAAAACAAGACGAAAGGTTTACACCCTTAAACACGCCGAGGTCTCAGATTCTAGCATGGATGAAGGAGAACGAGAGGTTTGATTGGCCACGCCCAATGATCGAAGACCCTAACAGAGACCAGAGCCTTTACTGTTCTTTTCACAGGGACAAGGGCCATCTAATAAACGACTGCAGGTAGCTAAAACGCGAGATTGATAACCTTATACGGAGGGGTAAGCTCGGTCAGTTTGTAAAAGGTAAAGAGAAAAGTACAAGGAATAGGTCGCCCTCTCCGCGTGGTGCGAGTAATGGGGCTGGTTCGAGCAAAACAGTCCCAGCTGGAGTCATTCATGTCATAGCAGGGGGAAAGCATTACGATGTTTTCGAAGAGTCAAGGAAGCGGAAAGCCAAGGAGGTGTTTTCGATGGGTGTTGGACACGCTGAGAAGGGTTATGAGGTCAAATTTTCGGCAGAAGATGAAGCTCATGTTCGGATCCCCCATACTGACTCGTTGGTTGTTGAGGCTTTAATACAAGATTTTCTGGTCCAGAGGATTTTGGCAGACACTGGCAGTGCGGTAAACCTCATCACTTCGCGAGCATATAAGGCGCTGGGCATGTCCGCCAACAAATTGAAAGCCGTATCAGCTCCCCTCATTGGCATATCCGGACGTCCGATCAAAGTAGAAGGGCCGTTGTGTTGAACTTGCAGCTCGGGGATGAAGACAGTGTTTGCAATTGCAGGGCCTATTTCATGGTAGTAGATATACCTATGGCGTACAATGTGATTATCGGCCGACCTCTTCTCATCGGGGTGGATGCATACATTTCTATGAGAAAGCTGCTCGTGAATATACCAGTGCAAGGAGGGGTGGCCGTGTTAAGGGGAAATCAGAAGACAGCCCGGGAAACCTATGTTACTATGTTGAAAGAGGCCGATCAAGCTCTACTGCTGGACCCACTAGACATCCCAACAACCAGGAATGCCGAGTCCGTAGACTCATTGCAGGAAGTGGAGCTATCACCGGGAAGGGTCGTTAAGATCGCCGCTAGCAAAACGGGCAAGGAAAGGGAGCCTTTAGTAGCCGTTCTGTCGGAATACGAAGATGTGTTCGCCTAGCAGCCCTCGGACATCAAGGGTGTATCCTCTAAGATAATATGTCACAGTCTTAATGTGCAACCCAATTGTAAGCCAGTCAAGCAAAGGAAAAGGAATCATGCCCCTGATCGGCAATTGGCAATGTCCGAAGAAGTTGACACCCTAATGAAAAACGGTTTCATCAGGGAGGTGCTATATCCGAACTGGTTATCAAATGTGGTGCTGGTGAAAAAGTCTAATGGGAAATGGAGGATGTGCATCGATTTTACAGACCTGAATAAGGCATGCCCCAAGGATTGCTATCCACTGCCTAACATCGATCTCCTGGTTGACTCCACCTCGGGTTTTGATGAGTATGCCTTTCTGGATGCCTCTGCAGGGTATCATCAAATACCTATGGACAAGAGCGATGAAGAAAAAACCGCATTTGTGACCCACCGAGCTACTTACAGTTATCGGGTCATGCCATTTGGGCTAAAGAACGCGGGAGCCACATACCAGAGACTTATGAACAAGATGTTCGCCGATCAGTTGGGGAGGAACATTGAAGTCTATGTAGATGACATGATAGTCAAGAGTAAGACGACAGCGAGCTTGCCGACCGAGCTATCGGAGACCTTCGAAGTTTTAAGGAAATTCGGCTTGAAGTTAAATCCAGAGAAATGCGCCTTCAGCATGCAGTCTGGAAAGTTCCTGGGGTATATGATTTCAAGAAGGGGGATAGAGGCGAACCCGACGAAAATCCAAGCCATACTAGAAATGAAGCCACCAAAATCAATAAAGGAAGTTCAACAGCTCAATGGGAGGATAACAGCACTCGGCAGGTTCATTTCCTGTTCGGTGAAGAGATGTTTACCTTTTTACAGCACTCTTAAGAAAGTGAAGAGTTTCGAGTGGACCCCAGATTGTCAAAAAGCGTTTGATGAACTGAAGCATTTTCTGACTACCCCACTTTTATTGAGTCGGCCACAACCAGGAGAAACCCTATACATGTACCTCGCAGTTTCAGTAGGGGCTTTGGGTTCAGTTTTGGTAAGAGAAGAAGGCAGCCAGCAGTTCCCCATCTATTACACCAGCAAGGTCTTGAGAGGCGCCGAACATGCGATACCACATACTTGAACAGCTTGCTTTCGCCTTGGTAACATCTGTCATCAAACTCTGACCTTATTTCCAGGCGCACACTGTTGTTGTCCGAACTAATTCAAACCTCAGAAAAGTGCTACAGAAACCAGAGGCATCTGGAAGAATAACCGAATGGGCGGCCTGATTGGGAGAATTTGATGTCCGGTATGAAGCCCGTCCGTCAATGAAAGGCCAAGTCCTTGCTGATTTTGTGGCTGAGCTACATTCAAGTGTCCCGAAGCCAAGTCCATGTTCGTGGAAGATGTATGTAAACGGAGCATCTTCGTCTATAGGGGCTGGAGCCGGGGTCGTATTAATTGGGCCAAGGAAAATAATAGTTCGTGGAATGGGCCACATAGCATTTCAGGCAACCAATAATGTGGCGGAATATGAAGCCTTCGGTTTTGGGCTGCAGCTAGCCATAGAGGTAAAACCAGACTCCCTGATTATTTACTCTGACTCACAGCTTGTTGTCAGCCAGATACTCGGAAAGTTCGAAGCAAAGGACCACGTGATGGTCAGATACAAGGAGTGGATCGCTGCGCTCCTCTCCAAATTGGAAAAGAAAGGATGTGCGTGGTCTATCGAGCAGGTCCCCCGAGTTGAAAATGAAGAAGCAGATGCTCTAGCCAAGCAGGCATGCCTCTGAAACCAGTCATTTGACTCGTACATCATTTGGTCTATCATAACAGCCCCGACATATGAAACGTACAAGGTTCACATGCAGGAGCCGATGGATGGGTGGCGGCTCCCAATTTACCAGTATCTGAATAATGGAGATCTTCCGGAGGATCCGTTGCAAGCTCGAAAGATAGTCAGGCGGGCTAGCCGATATGCCATCATAGACGACCAACTTTACAAACGGTCCTTTTCTGCCCCATGGACTAAATGCTTGAGCACGGAGGAAGGAGATTATGTGTTGAGGGAAATCCACGAAGGAATTTGTGGAGCCCATGAGGGAGCACAGGTTGTAGCTCGGAAAGCCATGTTGCAAGGATATTACTGGCCGACTACGGAAACAAATGCTAAGGAGCTCGTCAAAAAATGTGACAAATGTCAGAGATTTGGTAATCTGAACCATCAGAAGCCTTCCTCTCAGGTGCCGATCTATAGCCCGTGGCCATTTGCTCAGTGGGGCTTGGATATAGTGGGGCCTTTTCCTATAGCAACCGGACAGCGGAAGTTTTTAGTGGTAGCCGTTGATCATTTTACGAAGTGGGTAGAAGCAGAACCCTTGGCCACAATCACGCCAGCAAATATAATTAAGTTTGTCCAGAAAGCTATCATTACAAGGTTCGAAATTCCGCACTCCATCATAACAGATAATGGCAAGCAATTTGACTGTGCAGCGTTCAAAAACTACTGTTCGGAGTTAAAGATCCAGCTATGTTTCACTTCGGTATACCATCCGTAATCAAACGGTATGACAGAGGTAACTAACCGAACTATTGTTGCAGGGATAAAGAAAAGGCTGGATAAGTCAAAAGGTCTCTGGGCTGAAGAAATTTACAATGTTCTCTGGGCCTACCGAACATCTCCAAGATCGGCTACAGGGGAGACCCCGTTCTCCCTCACATACGGGACCGAGGCAGTCATTCCCTGTGAGATTGGCATGCCAAGCTTCAGAACATCTAGCCTGGATCAGGACCAAAATGACGATCAATTGCTCTATCAGCTCGACAGATTGGAAGAGCGGAGAGAGTTCGCCCAAATGAGATCATCAGTCTACAAACAGAGAATGGCATCTTATCATGATCGGAACGTCAAGCCCCAGGACTTTCCGGATTGAGCAGCTCGTCCTAAGAAAAGTAGTTGCAGCACAAACTTCAGCAGGAGTGGGAAAGCTAAATCCCAACTGGGAAGGCCCTTACATAATTCACGAGATTCGTGGTGGGGCATACAAATTGAAGGACTCGGCTGGAAAGATTCTTCCTCACTCATGGAACATTTCAAATTTGAAGGCATATTATCAGTGATATCTTGAAGTTCGGCTATATCTCTTCTCGCTCACTCGGCCACTATGCCAAAGGGCATTATTTTTCATGTAATATGTTTGGCTATATATGCTCACTCGGCCAATACGCCATCGAGCATTATTTCATCTATGTATTAAATCTTATTTAGTTCGGCTACATGGCCATGAAAGCTATTGTACTAGCAAATACATCAATGAAAGAGGTATATTCATAAAAACACTGTTCGAAAGTACGGCTCTAACTCAGCAACCTAGCCGCTAAGTAACTTAGCCTTATTCCGATGACATTAGTTTAAATATGACTTTGCATATATTACAATAACATTACTCGGTTGTATCGCAACCGAACCAATTCAGCTCAAGATTGAGTCTGGCCTGGCTCGGCGCCGATGACACTAAAGTCACACATATAACTTATTGACCAATACTCATAATTATTGATTTCACAAAACTTATTTTATCTCGTTTTCGGCAAGGCTCGCACTATATTATTTTTACCGAACAATGGTACGGGTAGTCCAATTGTGTCAAACGAACACCTAAAGCAATATTAAACAGCTCGAGGGCATAACGTATTATACTCGAACAGGAGTTGAAAGAAAACGAGAAATCAAAAACAAAAATTTCATTTTCATTAACAATGATAAGTACAAGGCAGATCATTCATCGGGATACACCTCGTCCAGCCAAGCCCAATCCATATCAGGGTAACGCCCTTTGACAGTATCGGAAAGCTTTTGGCTGAACGCAAGGCATTTGTCTACTGCTAAGTCTAAGGACTTGTATTCGAGGTAGACAAATTTTTCCTCCACAATGGCCTTGTCCTTCTTAGCGGCTTCCAATTCTGAATGGACCCTGGCAAGCTCGATCTCCAACTCATCCCTCTTTTGCTCGGCAACAGCCAGGGTCTCCTTCAGCTTGGAGATCGTCTGGTTGGCTTCGGCTACATTGCCCTAGGCATCCAGAGCTCTCTTCTCGGCATCTTCAAGTTTGCCTTCGGCGGCGCTTGCTCGGAGGCGCTGCCCAGCTACGTTCCCAGACTCCCGATGATAGGCCATGAGCAACCGGTTCATTTTCACCATGACAGCCCCGGTCAATATAGAACTCTGCGAAAAGAGGGACATAATAAGCAAGAGACCCCGAATATCTCATAAATCGATAACCTGAATTTGGTGCCTCTTCATGATTTCGCCGAGCTCCTCTGCCTTCAGACGAACGAGAGGGGAAACGATGAACAAAGTCACAGAAGGCCGGGTTGTCCTCGGAATAGCCTTCCCCTTCTTGATGCCACATCTAGCACATTTCATCTGCAAGGACCCTCATATTCCTTTTCTGGGGGTTTGGATCCAAGGACCTTGCGCCGCCTTCATCAGGAGATATGGGCCCAGGAGGGGTCTGCATGGTTAGTGGAGGCACCTCGGCTGAAAAAGTGAGAATTAGCTGATTTTCAGACACTGTTTGGGCCGAGCTGTTGTCCAGCACTTGCTCCGGATCCCTTTGTTCCGAAGCCCCAGCCGAGGTTCCTTGTGCCGTCTCGCCCGAAGCAGATCCCGATGGTTTCTTCTGCCTTTTGGCCCTCATCATCTCGGCCATGCTCGGCTTCTCAGTTCGTTTCATCTCTGTAAAAAAGTAAACAATGAGCAAATATTAGAATAGAAGCGCTGATAATAGAATATACCTTTTCTTCGTGACCGAGGTCTTTCTGATCGGTCTAAACCGAGCATTAATTGATCCTTTATGTCTATTTTTTAGGCAGTCAATGCCCTCCATCGAACTAATGTTTGCTCCTCCTCGTCGGTGAGAAACAAGGGGTTATCGTTTTTGTTCACAAACCGGCCCCATGTGGTTAGGAAGGGGAAGTTTTTATCACTCTCGACAATGAAGAATCGATTTTTCCAATTCTTAAGAGATTCTAGGTTTCCTGAGAACACCCCATATCCAGCTCAGGCTTGGATGTAGTTGTGGTCCTCGGTCGAGATTCTTAGGCTGACCACGTGGGTAGCTTGAAAAAGCCGAAGAGTTAGGTTGATATCATGCTCGGCACACCACATCTGTAAGGCAGATATTATTCGCTAGGCATTTGGATGGATTTTTCCCATGGTCAAGCCGTAGTGGTTCATCAACGCCACCTCGAAAGCAGTAGGGGGAAGGCTCATCCCAGCTTCGAAGTCGGCCTCATACACAACGATGGTTTTTCTCCCATTAAAATTGAGCAGGAGCTCGCACATGGGCACCAGGTGCTCGGATACTATAGCTCTCTGGAATCCTGAATTTTTCACGCAACTCCAACATTTCGTTCGATTTTATGGCCGAGCCGATGCTTTCCACTCGAGGATTTCTTCTCGGCGATTTCTTTCTAACTGGATTTGGCTGGCTAGAGCTGGAACCCTCAAGGATGTCCTCGGCAATAAGGCCTCTCTCCACTACCCCCTCTCTCAGTGGAACTCTCTGAAGCACTCATTGTGGGAAATAGTGAAAAGAAAAATTAAACACTAACCTGAGATCTTGTCAAGGATGCTAAAGGATCAAACTCGAAGAACGGATCTAAGAACTGATAAAGAGCAAATCGCACAAATCTTAAGAAAAGAGAGAAAAGCAAAACAGCTGAAATACTCCAAGAAAACGAAAGTGAACAGGAGAGGAGGGAGCAGGTATTTATAGGAGTTCCAAGCCATTCAGGTAAGGACAGGTGGCAGGCTTTGATTGGTGGCAAGGACAACGATTACATCTTGCGCGGTAACCGAAGAGACGCCATTATTGCAGGAACTGACACAATAGCTAGATCACGGTGAACGAAGCATTTGTTCACATTTTTTAAGGAGTCACGCGCACAGCAGGCCTTGAAAACCTGACAGTTGCAGCTCACGTGCGTCCCTTTACAATGACATGAATGTCATTTTCTTTTGGGAGGGGACTTATGATAACCGGGCTCTTTGAGCTAGAGACCGGTATTCCCCTCCGGGCTTGTGTTGTAAACCGAGCATGCATTTCAGGAGCTCAGTGTCTAGACACCCAAGGATATCGGTCGCAATGATATCGGTTACGCCTAGAGCTCGGATATCCATACAGTTCGGGTATCGTATATGGAAAGTCATTAACTCCGTATATTTCCTAGATAGTGCACAGATTCTGGGATATCAAAGATGGAAAGTGTCAGGAATCATTCATTGACCGGTTATAGACAAGGAAGCAAGTACTAATCAAGAAGTCAACATGATTTCCTCTTATTTGGGAATTATCTTCCTATTCAGATGCTAAAGGAGGACTCTATAAAAAAGAAGATCACAGGTACGTGAACGCTCTCTAAACTCTATTGATACAAACCTGACTTTCTCTAAATTACTGACTTGATCGTCGGAACTTCTACTATCGGAAACCGGCAGTGTTTCTAAACTCTTTTCAGGTGACTAGCCGGAGGAGAGCTTCCAAAGAGTTAGGTTGTTATCATTGAGGTATCTAGTAAAATGGTGACGCGTGTTTTCCTCGAGCTAATGAAGTAGTCAACTGATAGGTAACTTGTCAACTTTAACACCAGTTGACGGTAAGGACAAAATTGCTTATCTTACGAACGTTAAATGCTCATTTGTTCCAAATAGAACGTTAAACGAAAAATTACACTTTTAAGAAAAATGATAGAAATAAAAATGTATATTTTGCTTTTAAAAATATTCAATCTGAACCATCATAAATTAGTCTGGAGACTAGTATTCGATTAAAAAAAAATAAGAAACTGATTTTTTCTTAATGAGATATTTTGAAGTTGCATAAACCAAGCAAGGAAAGTCAGTATTGGCTAATGAGATAAGGATTATAATAATTTGGTAGGATACTCTGCTGGGTATATAATATGATAATGACATCGAATTTATAATATTTAAATATTGCTTGTCCAAGGAGAACATTTGACTTTGCTTTTTCCTTTTATATTTGCTGAATGAATTTTTCAAATATTATCTTTTTCGGAGGACATGGAAGTGGTGGTTGCATGCAATAAATATATTCAAAAACAACAACTATTATTACACAAATAACCTTTAATTATATGATAGTAATCTTTCCTTACAGTTGTATAAAATATATTAAATTTTTGCTTCAAAATTATATAAAGTGTGTTGGAGGAATTTCCATGTGTGACATTTTAAGGGAATTTATAATTGTGGTGAACTACAGATAGGGATGATCACGGGGCGGGGACGGGGAGTTGCTCCCCACCCCCCGCCCCGCGCCTAGGCGGGGAATCCCCGTCCCCGCCCCCGCTAAGGACGCGGGGGAGAAATGCTCCCCGTCCCCGCCCTGGTGGGGAATCCGGCCCCGGTGGGGATCCCCGTCCCCGGCAGGGATTGATGGGGATCCTCGTCCCCGATGGGAAATTCCCCGACCCGAAATCAATTTCAATTTAAATTTAAAATAAGTTTGTCAAACTTTTAATTCCATAAAATTTACCTCGAAAAATTCAATAATTAATAAATTAAAAACATCTAACACAATTTAAATTCAAATATAGAATAAACATCCCATACAATTTAAATTATAAAATAATATTCATTCATTAACCGCTAATAACTTTACTTGGACATTTTTCATACAAACGAATATCAACCTGAAATATAAATTAATCAAACAAAACAAATTAGCTATATATGAAATATAAATTGAAATTGAAAGTAAATTTAATAATTCACCTTTCACTCTCCATTATGCCACCTGATATCATAGAATATAATAATTCAATTTTACTTTCATTTTATGACAAATGTTATTATTATAATGTTACAAAAATGCATTTACAATTTAAAATCTTAAGAAGAAAGGACAGCTTTACATGCACAATTTCTTCCCCATTCAGATTTTTATTTACAGCACTCAATTAATAAAATATAAAGATATTGAACAGGTGCCTTCACAACAAAACATCACAATTGATGATAACCTCAAGAGAAAGGAGGGTTGCACACATACCTCCAATGTGATAACCCCTCGAAAATGTCTCTCCTCTTGCTTTTTTGTGTAACCAAGCTGTGAAATTATAAATAGCAAAGACTGATATGTTAGGAAAAAAAAGTAAATAAAATGGAAAACAAACAAAAACTAGGCAATGGTACACAAATAAGATTAGTTGCATTTTTGGAAGTTGATATTTCATCATAGGCTTGCATCTAAAATTTCAGATGTTGAGCATTATTAATAGTTATACTTTTTATATTTTTACTCCTTTAAAATCTGTTTTAATATCTTTTCTTGAACCAAGTAGTTGTGCAAATATTACTGAAGTCTATATAAGAGAGGCAAATTTATATTCTTGCAGTTTGAATAGATTTAGAGTTGTAAAATTGAATGAAATATATATATATATATATATATATATATGATTGCATTGAAAATTTAATCCTATAAAAAAAGAATGAGAAAATTAAGGTCAGAGTATCAAAATTACACTTTATATATCAATTAAGACTACCAATAATTTATAATTTTAACATGTATAATATTTATATATATTCAATTAAGACTATCAAAATTCAAAACTATGGCACTTTGTCAAAATTTGACAGTTGAAGAGGAGCATTTTTCACTTCAAGAAGAATTGAATAATTCAATTCTTGGTAACAGGTACAAGTATAAATTTCTTATTCAGTAGTACTCCTCCACGGCTCCACCTAGCTATTCATCCTTCTTGCCATTAAATTTCAAATAATTCCATCCTAACTACTATAAATCTTGACCCAACTATACCGATTTTTGCATAATATATGTATGTTAACCTATTACTTATTTTCTTATTCAATACTCCACGGCTCCACCTAGCTAGTTTCTCTTCTCCTTCAGTAAGCAATTGTGTATTCTGAGAACTTGCCTCCATTTTTTATCATTCGATCCCAAATAACCCCATAGCTGCTACAAATCTTGATCCAAAAACTAGCAGAAATCTGGTTTTATTTGTAATTTTTAAGGACAAAATTTTCAAGCCGTCTTTAAAAATTGGTCTCTAACATTCTTTTTTCTTGGAGTGATAAAATCATCTGGGTACAATTTCATTACATCATCTATTACTTTGTTTGATCCAACCATTCAGATTTTTGCATCATATAGATGTTGGAAATTAAACAATAAGAGAAAGTGAGAGAGATTAAAACCTTGAAGTGCTTGCGCCGGGCTGTGCTGGTGATGTCGACGGCGACGGCGATGACAAGGCTGGTGGAGAGTGGGAGACACGGCTGCAGTCTGCTGGTTGTAGGCTGGCTGTGTTTAGTGGATGCTGGAGGTATAAGGCAGAAAGAGTAGATTAGGGCAAAATCTAAAAAAAAATTATATATACAAGAGCTTCGGGTCGGGGATCCCCGCCGGGCGGAGACCCCTCTCCCCGTCCCCGTCCCCGCTCCCGCGGGGGAAAAACGGGGATTCCCCGCCCCGATCGGGTCGGGTCCCCGACGGGGACGGGGCATTCCCGCCCCGTGAACATCCCTAACTACAGAGTTTGACTTAATAACGATAGACTTACCATTTCTTCATAAAAGCAT
Organism: Excoecaria cochinchinensis; assembly: GCA_947683425.1. Lineage (NCBI taxonomy): Eukaryota > Viridiplantae > Streptophyta > Magnoliopsida > Malpighiales > Euphorbiaceae > Excoecaria > Excoecaria cochinchinensis. The sequence continues at coordinate 38,955,761 of CANTUQ010000092.1, forward strand.
AATGACTTGCGTCATTTTTGAGTTAATTTTGTCGCAGTTATAAATTCTTTTAATCCCTTTTAAACATCCAAAATGCGATATTCTCCCCAATATTTCATATATATATATATATATATATATATATATATAAGTGGATGTAAACTGGTTAAAGCGATCGGATAAAAAAAATTCAAATTTGATTTTTTCCAAGAACAAAAGGTCAAAAGCCATATCGTAAAAATAAATAAATTATTTCAAATAATTTCAATTTATTTTTTAAAACTTTCATTCTATTTCTTCAGTGTAAATGAGAAAAAAAAAAGAAAAGAGCAAGAACTGAAAGGAAAAACAATGTAATTGTGTAATTTTAAAATTAAAATTATGTCCACACAAATAAATAGACTCTATCATAAATTAATTTATAGATAATAATATTTAATTTAATCATCAATTTATTTTTCGGATTTAGTTGAGTTATGTATTTACTGTGTTTGCCCATTAATTAATAAAGACTATGATATTATTATCGATTAATGAGTTGAGCAAGCAATACAAGTAATCACAGGGAGTTACAAACTCATAATAAGTAGATAAAATTCATAACATATATATATATATATAATTTTCAATTCAGCATAGTCGTTATTAGTGGGTGCAAAATACTCAAGTTTATAGGGCCATTTTACAATTAACTCATTATATTTTATGTAATTTGTCAATTTTGAGTGGGACATATACTTATTTGCCAAGTTTATGGGCATATACCGCCCAACTTGCACTTAGCTCCCCCAGTGCGCACACACGTGCACGCGTACATGCACACACATTAAACTAATACAATTACAAGCAAAATATAACAGAAAAAAAAAGATACAAGAATTTAATATGATTTGATCAAATATGCCTACATCCATGGGCAAGACAAGAAAAAAAAAATCTAATTCTCTTTGGAATATGATTTGTCTTTTTTCTAATAAGACTAAAATCCTAATAGGATTACACACCATGTGCCTATAGGGTACCAAATAATTCAAGCCACATTAACAAATTTTCTCCTTGGCTTGAATTCTCTCAATCAACTTTGATATCATCACTTTGTCATCACATCAAATGGATTATTATGTGCAAGCACTTTCTTCACATCAATAATATCTTGTAATACAATGTTTTAAAAAAGTGATGCTTGATATCAACATACTTTGTGCACTCATGTAACGTGTGGTTTTTGGTAAGATAAATGACACTCTAAGTATCACAAAATACCATAGTCTGCTTCTGAGTCAAAATCATTTACCAAACTCTGTAGCCAAATAGCCTATTTTACCACTTCTGTGATTGTTACTCAGTCTCTGTGTTATACAATGCAACAATAGTTTGCAAAGTCGCATTCTAGTTAATGACACTATCAGAAAGAGTAAATATACATCCTGTTAGAGATATCCTATTGTCTAAGTCCCTTGCATAATTTAAATCAACATAGCCAACCACTAGATCATTTAACTTGACTTTGTCAAAAGTCAAACCAACATCTACAGTACCCTTCAAATATTTTTAAAATCCATTTCATAGCCTGCTAATGCTCTTTTCCAGCATATGCCATGTACCTACTTGTAACATTGACAATGTGTAAAATGTCAAGTTGAGAGCAAACCATAACATATATGAAACTACCCATTACACTTGAATATGAAACATTTAACATATGCTCTATCTCCTTATTTGTCTTTAGTGACATGTCTGAAGACAACTTGAAATGAGATGCAAAAGGAATAAACATAGGTTTAACACCAGTAAAATCGAATCTCCTGAGGACTTTCTCAATATAGGACCGTTGAAACAACATCAGCTTCCCAATCCTTCTATCTTGTATTGTCTCCATCCCCAACATTTTCTTTGCAGCTCATAAATCCTTCATCTTAATCTCCTCACTTAGCTACTTTTTCAACAAGTCTATATATGACATACTTTTAATAGTAATAAGCATGTCATCCACATACAATAATAAATACACAAAAGAACCATATATAAGCTTCTTATAATATATTCAACCATTATATGCATTTCAAGCAAAGGCATTCTTAATCATGAATGTATTAAACCTTTTATACCATTGCCTAGGGGATAATTTCAAACCATACAAGGATTTCTTAAGTTAGCAAACATGTTTTTCCATACCTGGAGTGATGAATACCTCATGTTGACTCATATAAATATGCTCCTCTAACCCACCATGAAAGAATGCAGTTTTCACATCTAACTGCTCAAACTCCAAGTTATGAAGAGTCATCAAAGCTAATAAGATCCTATTAGAGCTATGTTTCACGATTGAAAAGAAAACTTAATTGTAATATATCTCCTCCCTCTCTGAGTAAAATCTTTAGCTACTAACCCTGCCTTGTATTTAGGTGCTTTAGCCTCTAATTTTTCCTTATTTTTCTTGATAACCCATTTTTAGTCTACTATCTTATGTCATTTTGGAAATGGAACAAGCTTCCAAGTCTGATTCTTATGAAGAGACTCAATCTGTTCACCCATAGCACTAATCCCCTAATTTGCATCTGTGTTAGAAATGACTTCTACGTAGTTGTTAGGCTCCTGCACATCAATGGTTTTGGCAATTGACAAAGCAAAAGCCACAAGATTTACACATCTAAAAGGATTCCCATCAATTACAATTGCATATCTTTGTGGTGGTCTAATATGTCTCATCTCTTTGCATGTTGCAATGTTATATATTTGTTATTACACAGGTGCATCATCATCACCATTCTGACTAGAATCTTGCACTTCTTCTATATTCTCTACTTTTGAATTATTGGGTTGAGCTGTTGAAGAACCATTCTCAAGCTATATTCAATCATTCACACTATGATTTGTATCTGCTATTGTCTTCTCTTTTTAATTATCTAGTGAGACAAATTCATTGAATGTAACATCCCTGCTAATGATAATCCTTAGTGACTTATTATCTGTGCACCATGTCCTGTTACCTTTCACTCCATATGCATATACTAGAAATATGCATTTATTTGCCCTTTGGCTCAAGTTTACTATCCCTAGGCAACCAAAATATCCTCAAATTTAAGTAATTAGTAGGTGAATAAAATAGTGCCTCAAATGGATTTTTGCACTCAATAGCTGTAGATAGAGATGTTGACCAAATAACATGTTGTATTAATTGCTTCAGCCCAAAAATACTTACTAGCTCACACATGAATGTAAAAAGCATACTCCGTGCATTATCACAAAATGTTTTGTTCATGCATTCTCAAAACCATTATGTTGTGGTTTTCTTGTACGAGTGTGGTGCTTCACTATGTCATCTTTGTTGTAAAAGTCATTGAACTCACAGTTGCAAAACTCCACCCATTGTGAATTCGAAAACGCTTTAATTTCCTTTCAGTTTGCCTTTCAACCATTGTCTCCATTTAACAAATGTTAGAAATACGATTCATAATAAAATACAAACACAATACCAAATAAGTTCCAAAATAAAAACATAATTTGTTACATATTGCCAATTCTTTATTTTTATTTATATACATTCTAATTTTTCATTTTTAGCTAATTAAATATGAACATAATTTTTGATACTACTATGTACAAACCAAATATTCACCTTCTAATTAAATCAATAAATGAAAAATTTCCAATATTAATAAAATTAAGAAAACGTAATAAATAAATAAATAAATTCATAAATGCAACTAAAGAAAAGGGTGTTGATTACCACGACAGCCACAAAAAGCTAATATTTTGAAGAATTAATATCAGACTTGGCAATTTTTAACACGATCTTAATTCGCTTGAAAATAGTGGCCCGAATTTGGATTTAGGCTCGGACCCAAAGTAAACTCAAATGATTTGAAAACTTTAGGGTTTAGGGTTGAACCTCCACCCCAATCCAAAACTCAAAAAATTCATTTGAAAATACCTAAAATGCGGTCCATACCCCATGATCCATTCTTTCAGTTAAATGTTATTTTATGTCATATTTATTTATAAAATATAGTTTAATATTATATATATATATTGACATTAGACCTTTTTATTAATATCTTCATCTTAATTTTAAATAAAAATTAGATTTAATTGGAACGAAAAAGAGCAATGTATAATTGTTTAAGTTTTGAGTAGTATAAGATAAAAGGAAAAGGGAAAAAATGTTAAATAAAAAATAATAATTAAGTGGCGTACAATATATATTTTATTTCACTATTTCTATTTTTTGCATATTCATTTTCTCAATCTTTATTCGCTCTATGCCTTAATCCACAATTGTCTTTACTCACAGCTTATCCACCATCTTGCACCATCACCGTTACATAATTTTTCTCTTTTGATTTTGCTTTTATCAAATTGGTGCATCTCAAATCTGAAAAAAAAAAAAGCGTTTCTATCATTTTTCTGATAAAATTTTTTATTCTAATTATCATTCAAAAATAATATAATTTATTCATTCTCCTTTATAACAAGTATATAAAAATAAAATAAAATAATATGGTGAAGGGTTTTCATATAAATAAATATATAAAAAGGTACAAAATGACATAATTTTACAAATAGTTATGTCAGTTGGTTTGGAATTAGTAGTTTTCGAATAATGGCAATTAAGCCGTTACAACCAAATTTCAATTTCAAAGCATAACCGATTAAATCAAAAATAGAACCTATTATACCGAATTGCTTATGGTTTGGCTAATTTTTCGATTTCAATCCTGTTAGATTTTTTAGTCCTAACTATGATTTAATTTCACCTAAAAATAGAAGTGATTCTATCCAAAAATGACTACTCGAAAAATTTGAAACCGGAAAGAACTTATCTGAATCCACCTTACTCGATTATCAGGTCTAATTAATATATGTAGATACATATTTGAATGACTAAACCTAAACCGTAACCAATATATCCAAAAAAACTCATAATTTAAAAAATCAATTTCGGTTCGAATCGGTTATTCAATTAACCATAATTGGTGTGCTTGTATATATACATATATACATGTGTATGTGTGAAAGAGAGAGGATTCTCTATAAATGTATATGTACATATATACATGTGTATGTGTGAAAGAGAGAGGATTCTCTATAAATTAGGAGAGAGAAAAGGTAAAAAAGATAATGGAAGGTGAGAGTGTAAAAAATTGTTTTACACCCAAGTCAAAATTGTGAAAAGATAATTTTGCCCTTAGTGATTTTAGAAGGAAAATTCAAAAAACGGGATATTTTAGTCACTTTAGTATGAGGTAACATACGATCCTTCGTAAACGACACATGAGTGTGTACATTTAATTTCAATTGCCATTAATGGCATGTTATGCTGGCAAATGAAGCTTATCAATAACCTATTTGCAATCTAATTCCACAACAATACTGGAAAAGCCTAGATCTCTTGCTAGATAATAGTTTTAAACATTCTTATTTTTTATTTTCTTTTATTTTTTATTTTTTATTCCTTCGTGATTCTTGAAAAATGTTTGAAGTATCCAAATGAGTAATATTTGCAAGACCACTTGACTATTGGAGAGTTCTACTGAACTATCATTGGGTCTTTTTCTTCTTAAGTGACCTTAAGGAAGCAAGGAGTTTTGGATAGTTAGAGCACAGTGCCACTTGTTACAAATTGTTGCTGGAAGGTTTTTAACTATTATCAGTATTCATGTCATTGGATTAAATTGTATCAACACGTACAATCTAAGACAATAGAAAAAATAAGTTTCATTTTAACATTAATTAAAGATTTTTATATATAAAATTAATCCAAATCTCTATTTTTTTTTAAAAAAAAAACTAAAAAGTTTAAAAATAGGGGACTTGAATCACTACAAGAAAAATAGAGATTTGCCACGGAATATTAGCGACGGAAATTTTTCTGTCTCTAACTAGCAACGGACATTCATGTTGGTTGCTAAATAGCAATGGAATTGCATTTCCGTTGCTAAAAAAGGGCGCGATTAAATTGCCGCCATTTTTTGAGACGAAAAATTGCGACGAAAAATATATTCCGTTACTAAAAGTTTTGAAAAAAAAATTAAGGCATACAATAGTGACAGGAAACATTACCGTCACTAATTTTAGCAACGCTATCGGCTGTCCGTCGCTAAAATAGAGACGAAAATGGTTTGTTAATGTCCGTATCTATTTTTAGCGACGGATATTAATGCACCGTCGCTAAATAGAGACAGTATTCTTATGCAGTCGCTAATTAGAGACGGTTCAAGTGACCCGTCTCTATTTAGAGACGGAACACTTATACCGTTGCTATTTAGCGACGGAAAAGTTGTCCCGACACTAAAAGTTGGGGGTATAAATACTCCTTTTTCCCTCTTTTCTCTCTCTTCTTTTTCCTCTCTCCTCCCTCTTTTTCCCTTTTCCCCTTCCTCCTCGCACCGTCTGTTCCCCCTCCCCCCAGCATCTGCCCACCGTGGGATCTGGCCAGCCGCCGCCGACCGATCCATGTCCGAGTCCGCCTGCGCCGGCCGCTTCCTCCTCCGCGTCGTCTACTCACTCGTGCTCCTGATTCTGCCGCACCACTCTAGGTCAATTTTTCTTCCTTTTTTTATTTATTTTATTTGATTGTTTAAATTTATTATTGTTTGAATTTATTGTATAATTTGTTAATATATATGATTTTATTTAAGTTTTATTTTTTTTAAACTTTATTATTGTACATTAAATTTATTTTATTATAGTTTTAATTTTGAGTTATATTTGTGTGTATATTTATTATTTGGTGTGTATATTTATTAAATTTGTGTATATGTTTTATTTAAGTATTATTTTGTGTGTTTATTTTGTACTTAATTTGTGTGTGTGTTTTTATTTAATTTTCTGTGTTTTTATTTATTTTATTTTATTGTTTAAATTTATTATTGTTTGAATTTATTATATAATTTGTTAATATATATGATTTATTTAAGTTTTATTTTTTAAAAATTTTATTATTGTACATTAAATTTATTTTATTATAGTTTTAATTTTGAGTTATATTTGTGTGTATATTTATTATTTGGTGTGTATATTTCTTATTGTGTGTATATTTATTAAATTTGTGTATATATTTTATTTAAGTATTATTTTGTGTGAATATTTTGTACTTAATTTGTGTGTATGTTTTTATTTAATTTTCTGTGTTTTATTTATTTTATTTTATTGTTTAAATTTATTATTGTTTGAATTTATTGTATAATTTGTTAATATATATGATTTTATTTAAGTTTTAATTTTTTTAAAATTTTATTATTTTACATTAAATTTATTTTATTATAGTTTTAATTTTGAGTTATATTTGTGTGTATATTTATTATTTGGTGTGTATATTTATTATTGTGTGTATATTTATTAAATTTGTGTATATATTTTATTTAAGTATTATTTTGTGTGTATATTTTGTATTTAATTTGTGTGTATGTTTTTATTTAATTTTCTGTGTTTATATTTTGTATTACAATTGTTATTGTGTGAAAAAAAATTGTATTTTATTATGTGGCATATTTGTTATTATATGTATTAGTGTTTTAGTTTGTGTATGTATTTATTTTGTGATGTGTATATTTTGTATTTTAATTGTTATTATATTTATAATTATTTTAAACGTGTAACAAATTTGTTATTATATGTATTAGAGTTTTAATTTTGTATTATAATTTGTGTATATTTATTTTTTGATGCGTATATTTTGTATTCTAATTGTTATTATATTTATTATTGTATTATAATGTGTGTGTGCATATATTTATTTTGTATGTGTGTATTATATCTGTTATTAGAATTAATGTAAAAAAAATTGTATTTTATTTGTTGTTATATGTATTATATTTTTTATGAATATGTATTATTTTGGTGTATAATTTTTTATCATTTTTGATAAGCGTGTATTATATTTGTGTATTCATTGTGAAGCCACAAAATACGTTGAAATAATTACAAAATTTGATGAAATGTGCCACAAATTTGATTTTAAATTAAATTTGAATTTTCTTTAATAATTACAAAATAGTTCCCTACAAAACAGTAGTGCATTAGACAATGTAGGCATATGATGAACCTCATAGGAATTCCATAGTGATAAGTCAATTAGTATGTCATAATGATTTTAACACATCAATTCAACTGGAGGTTTTGTCTAACTGTGTTATCTTTATTTTGACATTACAGTTTAGCAATAATGAGTAATTTAGATAAAATTTAGATGTATAGAAGGGTAACATATGATGGCTATCTTAACCTTGAGTTTGTTGGACGAGTTCAAGGTTTTATTGAATATGCAAGCTCTCAACCTGCATACATGGACGGTTCGAAAATTAGGTGTCCATGCAAAAAGTGCAAACACAGGTGTTATCTTTCTACTGATGAAGTGCATCTCCATTTGCTTAAAAAGGGGTTTGCACACAATTATTTTGAGTGGACACGACATGGAGAACCAATAATTTATACCACATATGGGGGGATTGACCTTGAATCGTCCGTAAATGTAGCTGCATTTAAAGGGGGGATGAATTCATGATAGAGAATGTGGTTGCAACTGAAAATCCGTATGCCCAAATGGTTTATGATGCTGGCGGTGTTTCATTTTAGCCAAATTTACCCAATGTCGATCAAGAACCAAACCCAAATGCCTCAAAATTTTTTAACTTACTGAATGCAGCTGATTAAGAATTATGGCCAGGTTGTGATAATATGACCCAATTAGCTTCTGTTGCTTGAATATTAAATATAAAATCTGAAGGTCGTATTTTTGAACGTAGTTTAGATAAAATCCTGGCTTGGTACAATGATTTATTACCATCGGATCATCAAATGGTTGACAATTTTTACAATATGAAGAAGCATCTTAGGGGTCTTGGTCTGCCAATTGAGAAAATTGATTGTTGCAGGCTGAGATGTATGTTGTTCTGTGGAGATGATGTGGAATTACTAGATTGTAAATTCTATTGTCAACCAAGGTTCAAACCAAGAAATGCTAATAGGAAACATAAATTAGTAACTTGGAAGCGGATGTATTATTTCTCGCTAACTCCTAGACTTCAAAGACTCTATGCCTCGATCCGAGGTTACTGCATCTCACATGAAATGGCATAATGAACATGAACAATCTGATGGAATAATGAGCCATCCATCTGATGCAGTTGCATGAAAATATTTTAATAACATCCATCCTGATTTTGCTGCTGATAGCCGAAATGTTAGATTGGGTTTAAGCACTGACGGGTTCCAACCTTTTGGTCAATCAGGCCAACAATATTTATCATGGCTAATCATAGTCATTCCTTATAATTTACCGCCATGGATGTGTATGAATGAGGCTTACATGTTCTTGATGGTGATTGTGCCTGGGCCCAAGAATCCAAAGCATAAAATTGATGTATTCTTACAACTACTGATATCTAAATTGCAAAATTTTTGGGAACACAGTGTGCTAACATATGATGTGTCAACTAAACAAAATTTTATAATGAGAGCAGCTTTGATATGGACGGTCAGTGACTTTCCCGCCTATGATATGTTGTCAGGTTGGAGCATGGCTAAAAAATTAGCTTGCCCTTATTATGGCGATGATTCTAATGCTTTTTATCTTCCTAATGGGTGCAAAACTTCATGGTTTGACAAACATAGGAAATTCCTACCTCTAGATCACTAGTTTAGGCGAAATAAACTTAAGTTCCTCAAGAATAAAGTTGTTCAAGCACCTCCTCCCCCTAATCGATCAAGTGAAGAAATATTGCAGAAGATTGATGAATTAGGATTGCTAAAGTGACAGAAGTTGATGCTGAAGAAGTAAATGGTAGAATTCAGAAAAACTTCGGCTGGAGAAAACGTAGTATCTTCTGGGATTTGCCATATTGAAAATAAAATTTGATTTGGCATAATTTAAACATGATGCATATAGAAAAAAATATTTTTGACAATGTCTTCAATACAATAATGAACATTGAAGGGAAGATAAGGGACAATGCAAAATCACGTGCGGATTTAAAATTGTTTTGCAAAAGAAATGAGTTGGACAAAGATTATGTCATGGAAAAATATCCAAAAGCATGCTACACATTGGACAAAAAATAAAAAGAGATTTTGTGCGACTGGTTAAAAAGCCTAAAGTTCCCGGACGGTTATGTTTCAAACTTAGCAAGATGCATGGACATGAGAAAGTATAAATTGTTCGGTATGAAAAGTCATGACTGCCATGTGTTTATGCAAAGGCTGATCCCAGTGGCTTTTCGGGAATGGTTGCCGACTAAAGTGTGGGAAGCTATAACTGAGTTAAGTTTGTTTTTTAAAATATTAACTTTATCTGAGATAAAGTTGGAAGATGTGGAAAGATTAGAAAAAGAAACTCCGGTAATCTTGTACAAATTGAAAGGCATTTTTCCTCCAAGCTTCTTTGACATTATGCAGCATCTACCTATACATTTAGCACAGGAGGTAAAATTTGCGGGACCATTTCAATATAGGTGGATGTATCTCTTTGAGAGGTAATTACAAGTGTTATGTATACGGACAAAATTTTGGTTTATTGTGATAAGTTATTAATTTGAATCATATTTTCCATATAGGTACTTAAATCACTTGAAAATAAATGTCAAAAATAAAGCAAGGGTGGAAGGTTTAATATGTAATGCGTATTTAGTCGATGAAGCAAGTACATTTTGTTCTTATTATTTTGAGCCGCATGTGGAAATAAGGCAAAGAAAAGTTCCTCGCAATGATGACGGTGGTGATACAAGTGAAAATGATGGAAATTTATCTATTTTCACATATCATGGCCGATTATATGGACGCTCAACTAGAAGAATGCTAGCAGAAGAAGAATCAGAGGCTATCCATGCTTACATCTTACTGAATTATCGAGAGGTTCAACCTTTTCTAAAGTATGTATGACTTGTAAAAAGTACATAATTACTTATATTTTTTACAAGTTGAAGTGGGGTATGAACTTATATCACTTTGATGGGGGTTCTTAGAATATATGAGGAATGGTTACGGGAGCTAATGCCTCAATTAACCCAAAATGACATCAATAAGGAACTTGACAAGCACTTTCATAAATGGTTCAAGTCTTACGTAAGTTTTGTATCCAAATATAGTACATCATATATATAATACATGATATATACAATTTCGTCATGAAATTTTAACTGACAATAGATTATTTGATCATGTAGGCCTCAGTAAACCCAATTGAAAACAGTTACATATCTGATCTACCGAAAGGACCATTGAGAACTGTGAAATCATTTCCGGTATATTTTATCAGTGGATATAAATTTCATACACAATCTCATGATCATAATAAGGCAATTGTAAATAGTGGGGTCTGCATTTTAGAGGAAATGATGGATTATTACGGTAAAATCATTGAGATACTTGAAATTGAGTACCCTTCAATGCCAATAAAATGCTCAGTGATATTTAAGTGTGCATGGTTTGATCCTAAACCCAACGTCGGAACAAAAGTTCATAGCAGGTACAATCTAGTTGAAATTAATCAGCGAAAAAAATTAAGGAACTTTGAACCGTTTGTGTTGGCAATGCAGGCAGTTCAAGTGTATTATGTCCCTTTTCCTAGCATTAGAAGGGATAATTTGGATTAGTTGGCAGTCTATAAAGTCAAACCCAGGGGCATTTTTGAAAAGAAAGCAACGCAACAAAATAAACGAATTGACATCGAAGCGTTTTAGGAAGAAGAAACGGAGGTTCATCAGATAAATGCAAGTCTGGGATATGATGATAATGAACGTTTAAAAAACCCAAATAATGAATATGTTGACATTGCATCTGAAGATGATGATGAGTCTACCCAAGGCGACGGATCCGAAGATGAGTCAAAATTTAATTCGAATTCTTCCGAAAACAAAGATGATTGTGATTACGATTTACATGTTACTGATGATAGCGAATAATTTAATAACATGTGAGAAAATTTATTACTGTGTCAACTATTAATATATATCGTGTGCTATATATTTTTTTTCTTTGTTTGATTATAATTTTCTGTGTGTTGCTAATATATTTCATATGTTTCAGGTAAAAAATATACAAAGTAAGAGGAAGAGTTCGAATATGTTGCCTCCAAGGATGAGGTTTCAGTCATTGGGATCTACTACTCCAAATCCGGCTGATGGATTACAGTCGCCTACAACTGCATCTGATTCAGGTACCTTCGCACAGGGTTCCTATGATGCGTGCCGAACCTAGGAAATGCCCTCTTTGAACCTGCTTTTAGGGATCGAGTGATTGGTTCACGTCTTTTTGATCTTGGGTGCCATGAGACATTTTGGATGCTTCCTTCCCAATAGAACATTGAAAATGATCATCTAGTCTCACGACGCCTTTAGGCACCTTTAAGGTATTTTGGAGTCGCCACCCAATTTACAAGAAATTGGAAAAGGTTTCTAACCTCTATTGGTCTAAACCAGAGAAGGTGTTCAGAACTTCACTCTTATTAATGCCTTAAGTTAAGTTTATAAATGAGTTTTTAAGAAATTAAAATTCCATCACTCATCTCACACGATTATGCATTGAATTTAAAGCGCATTGCAAGTATATTAGAAAGCATTAAATAAAGCGATAAATAAATAAATAAATTACATGTAACAATTGGGACAGAACAATCCCCCAAAATAAAAAAAGTATAAAAATAAAGTTTGCCCCAAAATTAAATACAAGGGCCCAAAATGCATAAATAAAGACATAAAAAATAATTAAAGTGCATCATACATATATCGGGAGATTTATTGAATTTTAGGAATATTGGTTCCATTTTTATTAACTTAAAAAGATTGGAGAGCTATTTTTGGATATTGTTGAGAAGATTGGGATGAGTGATCACATTTTAAGAAAATTAGTTTTCCATTTGAAAGTGAGATTTTGTTTGGTTAAAATAGACATTGGTCAATTTTATTAAAAAAAGTTCCAAGTTATTAATTATTGTAAAAAAACATGATTTTCTATAATGCGGATGAATATAAAATACATTTTTACATACAACATAAAAAAGCAATATAATAAAGGAAATACAATAATTAAAAATGCAAACCCTAAATTCGAAGGTTTTTTATCACCCGATTCTCTGTCTTGTGCACAAATATAACTCGCAAAAATAAATAAATTTTGAGGCAACAAAATAAAAATGAAATAAAATGTTAGTAAAGTAAATTAAGTGAATAATATATAAACAAACAATTAAATAAAAAACTAATAAATAAACAAATTAAATAAGCCAATAAAAAATAATTAAACCATGACAAACAATTCGACGACAATAGCGTTAATAATTATCACATTAGATAAATTGAGTAAAAAAAACTAAAAATAAACAAATAAATTATAAGTAAACAATTGACAATGCAATAAATATGAGGAAATAATAAAATTAAATTAATACACGGATAGAAACTAAAATGAATTAATATGGATAGAGGAAAAGCATATTGGTTTCAATTTTAAAAGGCTAAAATTCAACAAATTCTAACCCCATGGAATGCATCACACCAATGAATAAACAACTTAAATTAATTCATATTAATTACAATGATAATAATAATGAAATAGTGAAATAATGATAATAATAATAAGAATAAGAATAAATAATAACAATGTCCAAAACCAAGAATTGCCGTCCAAAATAAATGAGATAAAATAATCATGCAAAATTAATAATAATAATTGAATAACTATATTTAATAAATTATGACAAAAAATTCACAATATAAAAAATAACGATAAAATGATATAGTAGAATTTGTATACAATAAAGAAAATTAAATAAATAAAAAATGAAAATAACTCAAAATGCAAGAAATTAACAGTATGAAATGAGTAAAGTGAAACATGCAAACCACATGCAACTATTTACGTGAAAAAACATGAAGGCATGCAAAGTGACAGTGGCCACACAAATGAGAAGAAATCATGCAAAACAAAAATATGATTTAATAATAATAATAATAATAATAATAATAATAAGAAAGATGAAAATGATACTAAGAAATATATTAATGAAATAATAATGATAATCATCTTTGAAAACATATTAATATAAAATAATAATAATAATTAGGCTAAATAAAGATAACAATAATAGTAAAATAAAATAAAATAAAATAATCAATCAAAAGAGAACAAAATATCCATAAATGATCAAAACAAAAATAAATAAACTAAGTGAATCACGTGAAAGGCAAAGCTAAAGGACAAAAATCACTGTAGATTGGCCCAAAATAGTGAAAATGCAATGTTAAGAAAAAGAAACGCAAATATGGAAATGGGAAGCAGGGAGTGCTCATTGCACGAGTCGTGTAATGAATGCACGACTCGTGCATTCAATGCACGAGACGTGCAATGAGTGCACGACTCCTGCACTCAATGCACGAGTCGTGCAATGATGGCCGCTGTGAGGGACGAGACTGAACGGCGATCGGGGGAAGCAGGGAGTACGATACGGACGGACAGTCACGTATCCGATCGGGAAACCAAAAGTATAACTCAGACAAGGAACATTATCCGATCGGAAAGACACAACCCAGGCAAAGAGGTGAAAACGCGACTCAAATAAACAAAAACAGAGGTGAACAGTGTAACGTAGCGGGTCAACAAACACAATGATATATTATCAAATACATGCATAACAAAAAGACAAACATGCAGATTAGTCAAAATAAATATTTAGGATTCATGTCCGATAACTAACAGCAACAAATATACAATATATAGACTAATAAAACCAAACAACAAATATATACAGTATGTACATCGTGAGAAACTTAGTAAAGAAAAATACAAGATGAAAAAGAGCAATGGAAGAAGAGGAGGTTTACCCCAGTATTTACCCTCAGATATTGGCTTTAGATTTGCAGATGAAAAAATGCTAGTTTTCTCTTTGATTTTGTTAAAAAATTGAAAATAGAGACTGATAAAAGCTTTTGAAATAAAGTTCGCGTTAAAGGAAAAAACCAAAGACGATTGAATCTCAAACGACATGAATTAATTTCCTGGATTCAAGAACAAACTCAGAATGCTTTAAGAACAAAAATCGTTTTTCTTGCTCTCAAAGCTCTTTTCTCTGTGTTCTTTGGGTGTTTTCAAAATAACCTCCCTTCTTTTGTTTTCAACTTTTCCTTTTTATACGTCCAGTTAAAAACTAGGGTTTCCTAGGTATCTTCTTTGTAAAACCCTCCATGCTCTTTTGTCCAAATCATTTTTCCTGTTAAAATCAGAAATGCCTCCTGCATGTCCCAACATGATCCCGAAAAAGTAAAAAAGGGAGCATTGGAGGCAGAGGGGCGTATGAGGTAGGCTGTCACCAAAGTGAGGCTGCATCTCACGTTGGTGAGATGGGCCTCACTGCATAGGCCCCAAACTTTTTTTTTTTAAAACGAAAAGTAATTTAATTTTTTTTATTTTTAATTTAAAAAAACGAAAAGCAATTTTTTTTTTGAAAAAATCATCACTTCTATTCGTTTTTTGCCTATGAACAGGCATCATTCTCATCATTGTTTAACTTTGATCTGAGCTGTCTCAGGACCCGGTGTCTACAGTTAGCCCCAGTTTTGGGGAACGTAGTGCCTGGGTGCCTGGGAACCAAAACTCAAAGAAAGAAAGAAGAAGCGTGTACCTGAGGCAGCTGTCTTCCCGGTTATGAGAGTGAAATCATCTCCTTAAGTCACCGTATAGATTGCGGAACGATTTTCATCCTTCTGGGTGATGCATCGAGCCTACTCTAGACTTACAAAATGCATGGATTGCTCTTCTGAGCTGCACCGAGTCTGCTCCAGACTTACAAAGTGCGGGGATTCCATCTTCTGATGGTGATGCACCGAGTCTGCTCCAGACTTACAAAACGCAGAAAATATCCTCCGCAGAGGGCTGCACCGAGCCGCTGACAGGACTACAAAAAGTGCAGGAAATATCCTCAGCAGAGGGCTGCACCGAACCGCTGACAAGACTACAAAAAGTGCAAGAAATATCCTTCGCAGAGGACTACACCGAGCTGCTAACAAGACTACAAAAAGTGCAGAAAATATCCTCCGCGGAGGACTGTATCGAACAGCTGACAAGACTACAAAAAGTGCAGGAAATATCGACTTGCGTCTCAAGAGGAATAAAAAGAAATAACCTGACCAGACTTGATTTCATTCGGGTGAATGTTAATGTTGAGTTGGAACTATCCTTGACTGGCTTTTGCATGTGTAGCCTTCATTTGGATCTTTCTTGCAAAACTGTGTGCATAGGAAAATATGCAAGGGATTGTGCATGCAAGTGTAAATGGACATGTGTAGATGTTTGCTAAAGAATAGCATGAAATGCATGCAACAATGGATAGACCATGTCCTGAGTGGTCAAGGATCCGTTGAGGATATGGCTTGGCTGCTTGCATTGTATGATGCCCCCTGAGGATCTAAATGTCATCTCGGTTTAGGGACTTTGACCTGTAAACTCTTCAGAGAGAACCATCAGGTGTGCATCTTTGCCCTCTGGTCAATGACCATCCGTCCTGGACTCTGACTCACTTCCTGAATTATACATTATTTGATTGAAGGAAGGTCATCCGAAGTAATGTCGCCTTATCGATCCAGGCATAGGAAGTCATTGTTTTAGAGGTAGTATGTCCCTTGTGGATTTTTACACTAGCTTTTCTTTATGGCAAATGCGTCCCTTTAGGGATTTTCACATAACCCTGTGCCTAACTTTTGCCTGGAATGGACCCAACTCAATCCAGTGGCTTTTTTTTTTGGCGTGGCTGCAAGAAAAAATGAAGCTACTGTCAGAGCCTCCTTCTATAGCAATCGGCAATTATTCGCTGAGACATCTTCTCCTAAACAACGATTATATCCCCTCGACTTCTCTGGCGAAGGTGTTGCTGATCGGGTGAGGTGGCGAATAAGATCAATTTTCTATGCCCCTGGCTCTCAATATGTTCGATAGTTCATAGGGATTTAAGATGCTATGAGGCTCCCTCTTTCTTTCCAGGGTGGCGTCTTATCCTCGGCCTCCACCCCTAAGTACCATAGCCTCTGGACATGCATGCTTGCAAAAATTGTCATACTGCAGGTAAAAGACTACCCCCTCGCTTCCATAAGCGCATGTGAGAGAAAGGTACTTAGCCTCGCGGTAGATAATAGGACCCATCGGCTTAGGCATCTGGTCAGTAACAGCAGAAGCAAAGTATAGCCATTTAGATTTCACACATTCAGTAATGAATGATGTTTCTTCTTTTATAAAAGAACTAGGAAATGATGAGTTAAACTGTTTTTGTTTTATATTTTTCTACAAATTTGCGTATATTTCAGCATGATTTCTCCATACATGATCACCATTTAATATAGATTCAGAATGCAAAATTACATCTAATCTCGGAGTGGATCTTATAAGCATCAGACTCCTGTTTCCAATCAGCCCTCTCGGGTTTTCTTGATTGGATATTTTCTCTCCAGCCTCTAATTTTTGCCTAAAGTGCCTTTTTTCGGTTTTCACCCTGATGAGTCGCCCAATTTTAGTAAGGCCGCCTTTTTTTGGTTTTCAACCCGCGGGCATTTATTCTTTTCTTTTGATTTTTAGTCTTTAGCCATGGACCTTCTTGGATCTGTTGATGCTGATCTGTTATCCGAGCTCATCTTCATTACTGTCTATTAGAACCGCTCCCCCTTTGGACAAAAGTTTCTTAAGAACAAACGGGTCTTCCCATGTCGGACCAAATTTATTTGCCCGAGAACTAAGTCTCCCTATTTGCCTGTTTCTGTTTGATGTGCTTAGCTGCTGTAACCGTTGCTTCTGTGACTGCCCTTAAAGATTTGGCATGTTTCGACAGGCAGTAGTGCTTTTGCCTCATGCATTAAGGAGTAAAGTGTGACTCTTGTAAGGGTTCCGACCGCATACCCCAGCATGGGTCTCCTCCATAAACTTCTTGGCCTTCTTCTCATCTAAGCACCCAAGCCGTATGTTATCAGCTCACCTCTCGTACTGCACACCCTCTATACTGATGGACTGAATGGATATCTTGTGAATCAATCTTTTGGTACTTTTCAGTAGCCAAAAAGATCGGCAAAATACAAGTATGTGTAAATCAACGGGGTTTGAACAAAGCTTGCCCCCAGATAACTGTCCCTTGCCCTATGTCGATGATCAATTTATTTATTTATTTTTTTTGCATACATTTTTTTTGCTCCCCAATTTTTCTTTTTACAAGCTTCGTCCAAATCCTGATAGTTTACACATATGTGCACTTTTATTCTTAACGATTGGGTACGTCATTGATCAACCTAGTCGGGCGTTGCGCTTAAGTAAGAGTTTTGGCCCTGGTTCTGCTAGTGGATCCCCCTTTTAACCTTTCCTGTCCCTCCTGGCTTGAATCTTCTGAGGTTCTGCTTGACTGGTCCATGATCGGGATACACTGGCATAGCGTGTTTGGCAGCTTCGTGATCATCTCCTGGTATGTCTTCATTGGTCTAGGCAAAGGCTTTTTTTTTATTTCATTTTTTTTATTCTTTCAAATTTTAATCTCTCTTCAAGAGTCATAATAGATGCTATCAAGATTTTCTTTGGGTTCTCCAAAGTTTCGAGATTAAATGGAATGGCATTAGTTGAACCAATGTCAAATATAAATGTGCCATGATTATGCATGGTAAAATCACAAGAAAATATCACACCGATAAGTGAAATCATTAATTTTGTTTCATAAAACCAGAATTAAAAATGTCATTGTCAAATACTTCAAAAATAAATAGAGAACATCTAGATAGCTATTTTCTTTCTGCTCCCACCAATACAGATGTTGTGGCCAATGGTTCGTTGTCTTCCTCGAGAATCGTCTTCTTTTCCCACTCAGGCTCTTAATCTATCTTATTCCTTATCTTTCGCCTTTTTGGGTCATAGATCTGTTTGGAATTAATCAAATCTTGAATAGCATGTCTCAAGGTCTTACAATCGTCTGTGGTATGTCCGGTGTGCTGGTGGAAGGCATAATACTGATCCGCCTTGTGATTGAGTTATCCCTGGTTTCTAGCGGGCTTAGCAGGTAGTGGCTATAATTTACCTTCCTTCATCAATCTCTTAAGAACCCAAGACAAGGATCTGCCCAAATTAGAAAAATGCCTTTAATTCATTTTCATGGCTGGCGCTTCTGTCCTCTTAACATTGCCCTTACTGTTGTTGTGGATACTTGGGCTTCCATTCTTCAGAGCATGCGACCTCACTGGATCTGTGCCCACTTCAAGCACAATATTACATTCTATAGGAGGCTTCGTATTTCTCCCTTGCTCAACTGTTGAATTAAGTGGCTCTTTGCCTCTGGCCTCGAAAGGGAATGAAAGCACTGCAATCGTCATTGTACGAGTCTTCCAGACAGTGGTTGGCTCAACTCGGTTAAGAGCAGTCGCCATAAGCTGGGCTTGAAGAACGAGTGCCATGGCATCCATTCTCTCTTTAATCATGGATAATAACTTCTTTTCAAGCTCTTCGAATCTTCCATATATCTCTCGGGCAATTAGGGCACGAGTCTCTTCAGTCTGTTGTGAAGAATTGGCCACTTTTAATGCCTGATTAGATCCCTCTTATTTTCCTTCCTCCTCTTCCTCCCCACTCTCGCTAATGGATCGATAATCTATCACCACTATGAAAATCCCTCCTCCATTTATCTCAGGGCGAGTAGTAGCGACATAATCATTACCGTATAAGTCCTACAAGACATACCATTCAGGTAGGCTTGACCCAATCATTAAGACAGGTGGTGGCATAGCATTATAGTTGGATTTCTTCTTGCTCTCTCTTCGTTCAGGATCAGTGATCTGCTTACTATCGATCAGATCCTGAATCTGGTGCCTTAGCCTTACGCAATTATCTGTCAAATGCCCGATATATTGGTGAAAGGCATAATATTCATTCTCTTTATGCCCCAACTGTCCTTAGGTCCTAGCCGGCCTGGGTGGCAGGGGTTGTAACTTTCCCTCCTTTAGGTGGCAGGGGTTATAACTTTCCCTCCTTTATTAATCTTTTTAATACCCAAGACAAAGGCCGACCCAAATTCGAAAAGTGCCTCTAACTCACACCTGTTGCTGATACCTCTGTTGTCTTCTCACTTCTATTGCCACTGCTGGAGCTTGCTGACTTGGTTGCCCCCTGATTAGTATAGCCCTTCTTGGCATAAGCCTCACTGCTTGCCCTGCTAGCCATATATTCACCCTATGCCTCTATAGCGATGTCCTTTAAAGACTCCCAGTCCTTCAACCCTTTCATTTTTAGTCCATCTCTCAGGTAAGGGCTAGCATTTCGAATGAACAATCGAATCTGATCAGGAGTATCATGTTTGCGCTTTATCTCCAAAACTCGGTTCCTCCTCCGAGTGAGTTACTCATGAAAAGACTCCCCAGCCTTCTGCTGCAGTAGCTCTAAATCCTTCAACGTGACCTCCATCCTGGTACTACAATCATATTGCTTTAGGAATTCTTCAGTCAATAAGTCCCAATCTTCTTTGGACCTTCTGTCCAACCCGTGGTAACAGTCAATGGCAGCCCCTGTGAGACTCAGGCAAAAGTACTCTATCTTCTACTTCCTTATTAGAATTGTTCCCTTCATGACCAGTGAATACTGCTTGATGTGTGCGGTAGGGTTAGAAGTGCCGTCAAACTTGGGGATATCGGGCATCTTGAAGTTCTGAGGGATCAGATTATCATTATCCAGCTCCCGATCCTTGGGGTCTATTCCTCATCCTACCGTCAACATCCTCATCATGGCTTTGAACTTTTTCTCCATTTTTCTCCACATCACATCCTCCAGCTTGGGCGACTTTCCCTTTACTACCATCTATTCCTCTTGCTCCTCCCATAAGTCAATCTCAGATTTAGGGCCTTCTCTACGTTCAACAGGCGCTGGCGCTCTTAGCTCAACCGCAGGCAGATAAACTGTCGTTGGGGGATCCTCTCTAGTAGCCTCTTATTCATCTCACTCCCTAATTGGAGCAACAGTCTGTTGTCCCACAAGTGGGGCTAGGGTAGTGGCAAGATTGCCCATTATCGCCATTATTCTGCCTCAAACTCTTCCAACCTTTTCCCCACTTCTTCGGCAATCAATGCCCTAGTTGCATCAGAACTGCTTGATGGATTAGACATGTTTATCTCTATTGATGATTCAGAAGACAATACCTCACTACCCTCCGAAAGAGAATCCGAACTCTGATATGATACTAGCTCTTACAATCCAAAGAGTGAAATCTTACTTAATCGACCGTCGGGACCTCTAAACCACCTGGACGAATCTATAATGGCTGCAGAACACACCTCAGTTAGGATGATGCATGATTGAAATGCAATGCATGGTTGTGCTGATGCAACATAGACAAACACTTGCAAGCAGATAGATCCTTCCAACCTTATTTCTCCTGCACACGAGGTAAATGTAGTATCTTTCCTAGGTGGGCTTTATCCAGGGGTTAATAGGGAACCCATCAGACACGTATAGTGCACGGTAAAAAATCGACAACATAACATCTCTTGCCTAATATACATACGTATGGGTGTTTGGTCATCATGTATTCAAACAATTCAACCAAATTAAGATGGGCCCATCGGGGCATAAAGCCTTTGATCAAAGAACATTTAATTTGATTGATTTCGTTCAATATATGATAGCCCAAGTAGCAAGCATGGCATTATGGTACATTTCACCTAGTGGAAGTATCTATTGCCATTACATGAGCTTTGGTGAAAGGTGATAATACTTTAGGGCTACCCAAGCATGGTCCCTGCCAACAGGTCTAGCTCATCACGAGCATAACGACCGGTCGGGTCTCCATTTGATGGCACGAGGCTTGAGCTGGTGATTATCCTGAGCACTTCCTTACAATGAGTGAAACTAGGGTCGTATTTTAGGAATGCACCCGGGTAGATATGGGACCAACTAATATAATTCTAAGGCTCTAACGAGATGTAATGCAAGTTTGAAAAGAAATGGAATTTTTAATTCTTAACATCTCAATTATAATTTTAACTTAAGTCACTTTCGAAGCGAAGTTTCGATTATCCCTAGCGGAGTCACCAAAGGCCCTATTTGAACCTGCTTTTGGGGCTCGAGGGATTGGTTCGTGTCTTTTTTATCTTGAGTGCCATGAGCCATTTTGGATGCCTCATTCCCAATAGAACATTGGAAAGGATGATCTAGTCTCACGACGCTTTTAGGCACCTTTGAGGTATTTGAAGTCGCTACCCAATTTAGAAGAAATTGGGAAAGGTCTCTAATCTCTATTAGTCTAAACCAGAGAAGGTGTTCGAAATTTCACTCTTATTAATGCCTTAAGTTAAGTTTATAAATGAGTTTTTAAGAAATTAAAATTCCATCACTCATCTCACACGATTATACATTGAATTTAAAGTGCATTGCAAACATATTAGAAAGCATTAAATAAAGTGATAAAGAAATAAATAAATTATATGTAACAATTAGGACAGAACAATCTCCCAAAATAAGAAAGCATAAAAATAAAGTTTACCCCAAAATTAAATACAATGGCCCAAAATGGATAAATAAACATATAAAAAATAATTGAAGTGCATCATACATAAATCGGGAGATTTATTGAATTTTAGGAACATTGGTTCCATTTTTATTAATTTAGAAAGATTGGAGAACTATTTTTAGATATTGTTGAGAAGACTGGGATGAGTGATCCCATTTAAAGAAAATTAGTTCTCCATTTGAAAGTGAGATTTTATTTGGTTAAAATAGGACATTGGTCCATTTTATTAAGAAAAGTTCCAAGTTATTAATTATTGTAAAAAAAAACATGATTTTCTATAATGCGGATGAACATAAAATACATTTTTACTTACAAAATAAAAAAACAATATAATAAAGGAAATACAATAATTAAAAATGCAAACCCTAAATCCGAAGGTCTTTGATCTCCCGATTCTCTGTCTTGTACACAAATATAAGTCGCAAAAATAAATAAATTTTGAGGCAACAAAACAGAAATGAAATAAAATGTTAGTAAAGTAAATTAAGTGAATAATATATAAACAAACAATTAAATAAAAAACTAATAAATAGACTAATTAAATAAGCCAATAAAAAATAATTAAACCATGACAAATAATTCGACGACAATAGCGTTAATAATTATCACATGAGATAAATTGAATAAAAAAAACTAAAAATAAACAAATAAATTATAAGTAAACAATTGATAGTGCAATAAATATGAGGAAATAATAAAATTAAATTAATACACGGATAGAAACTAAAATGAATTAATATGGATAGAGGAAAAGAATGAATAACCAAGGAAAAGCATATTGGTTTCAATTTTAAAAGGCTAAAATTCAACAAATTCTAACCCCATGGAATGCATCACACCAATGAATAAACTTAAATTAATTCATATTAATTACAACGATAATAATAATGAAATAATGAAATAATGATAATAAGAATAATAAGAATAAGAATAAATAATAACAATAACATTAATAATAGATTATACTAACAATGACTAAATAATAAATTAATTATGATATAATGGGCATGAAATAAGCATTAAAAGAAAATAATAGTGTCCAAGACCAAGAATTGCCGTCCAAAATAAATGAGATAAAATAATCATGCAAAATTAATAATAATAATTGAATAACTATATTTAATAAATTATGACAAAAAATTCACAATATAAAAAATAGCGATAAAATGATATAGTATAATTTGTATACAATAAAGAAAATTAAATAAATAAAAAATGAAAATAACTCAAAATGCAAGAAATTAACAGTATGAAATAAGTAAAGTGAAACATGCAAACCACATGCAACTATTTACATGCAACTATTTATGTGAAGAAACATGAAGGCATGCAAAGTGACAGTGGCCACACAAATGAGAAGAAATCATGCAAAACACCATGCAAAAATATTATTTAATAATAATAATAATAATAATGATAAGAAAGATGACAACGATACTAAAAAAATATATTAATGAAATAATAATGATAATCATCTTTGAAAACATATTAATATAAAATAATAATAATAATTAGGCTAAATAAAGATAACAATAATAGTAAAATGAAATAAAATAAAATAATCAATCAAAAGAGAACAAAATACCCATAAATGATGAAAACTAAAATAAACAAACTAAGTGAATCACATGAAAGGCAAAGCTAAAGGACAAAAATCACTGTAGATTGGCCCAAAATAGTGAAAATGCAATGTAAAGAAAAAGAAATGCAAATATGGAAATGGGAAGCAGGGAGTGCACGACTCGTGCATTCAATACACGAGACTTGCAATAAGTGCACGACTCGTGCACTCAATGCACGAGTCGTACAATGCCTGCCGCTGTGAGGGACGCGACTGAATGGCAATCGAGGTAAGCAGAGAGTACGATGCGGACTGATAGTCACGTATCCGATCGGGAAACCAAAAGTATAACTCAAACAAGGATCATTATCCGATCGGAAAGACACAATCCAGGCAAAGAGGTGAAAATGCGACTCAGACAAACAAAAACAGAGGTGAACAGAGTAACGTAGCGGGTCAACAAACACAATGATATATTATCAAATACATGCATAACAGAAAGACAAACATGCAGATTAGTCAAAATAAATATTTAGGATTCATGTCCGATAACTAACAGCAACAAATATACGACATATAAACTAATAAAACGAAACAACAAATATAGTCAGTATGTACATCATGAGAAACTTAGTAAAGAAAAATACGAGATGAAAACGAGGAATGGAAGAAGATGAGGTTTACCCCAGTATTTACCCTCATATATTGGCTTTAGATTTGCAGATGAAGAAATGCTGGTTTCCTCTTTGATTTTGTTAAAAAAATGAAAACAGAGACTGATAAAAGCTTTTGAAATGAAGGTCGTGTTAAAGGAAAAAACCAAAGACGATTGAATCTCAAACGACAGGAATTAATTTCCTGGATTCAAGAAACAAACTCAGAATGCTTTTAGAACAAAAATCATTTTTCTTGCTCTCCAAGCTCTTTTCTCTGTGTTCTTTGGGTGTTTTCAAAATAACCTCCCTTCTTTTGTTTTCAACTTTTCCTTTTTATACGTCCAGTCAAAAACTAGGGTTTCCTCGGTATCTTCTTTGTAAAATCCTCCATCCTCTTTTGTCTAAATCATTTTTCCTGTTAAAATCAAAAATGCCACCTGCATGTCCCAACAGGATCCCGAAAAAATCGAAAAGGCAGCGTTGGAGGCAGAGGGGCGCGTGAGGCAGGCTCTCACCAAAGTGAGGCTGCATCTCATGTTAGTGAGATGGGCCTCACTGCACAAGCCCCAATTTTTTTAAAAAAAAAAAACGAAAATTAATATAATTTTTTTTTATTTTTAGTTTTAAAAAACAAAAGCAATTTTTTTTGAGGAAATTGTCACTTCTATTCGTCTTTTGCCTGTGAATAGGCATCATTTTCATTTTTGGGTAACTTTGATCTGGGCTGTCTCAGGACCCAGTATCTATAGTTCCCCATTATCTGCATCTACACCATACACTACATCATCTGCCATGCCATCTACCACCGCTGCTGGTTAATCAACGCAAGCTCCTGCGAAAGATATTGCTTCTTTCTCGTCGCACATATCAGAGGATGCAAGAGTGGAAGGTCCTAATCTTGGAGAAGTCGAACTCGATGGAAGGATGTATATTGTCATTCAAAATAAACTTTGAGTGATTAATAAAACAATTCATATTAATATTTTAGTGTCTATTTTATGAAAAGATTATACAATTACTTGTCTATTAGATTGAGGCCATCTAGGCCGTGCTCTCGCTCGATAACTGGGACATTCAGGGAAAAAATAGATCATGAAGGTTATGTTTGGAAGAATGTATCTCAGGAAACTAAAAATTTTTATTTTCAAGAGTTTCAGGTGAAGAAAATACATTAACTAATGATCATTATTCTATCTTCTTATATCACAAATATTATTATCGTATTTTATAAATACTTGCAGTATTTTTATATTTTTTGTATTTTTTATCACAGAAAGCTTTTTATTGGGATTCACAATTTGATCACCTCATGTATGGTGCATGGGAAAGACAAGCTCATGTACGCTATAAAGACTTTTTGAACCACTTACACACGAAGGGTGTACGACCTCATTTTATAAACGAAGGAATATGGGCGCACTGGCAGTTGTATTGGACATCACCCGAACACATTGCCCTTTCCGAGCGAAATTCTAGTAATAGGCGCGCAGCAACGGATGGAGTCAATGCATCGATCCATACTGGAGGAATGTTATCCCACAGTGAGCATGCAGCTAGACTTGTAAGTTTTCCAATATCTTACTATTATGAATGATTAAAGTACTTATTGCAATTGATGCGACATTTGATAATTATCAATTTTTTTGTTGATTGATTGATTGAATACATGAGACTTAAAAAAATATTGACTAGTAATGGCAAAATATATTGATTGGTTGATTGATTGATTGAATATATTGCGGGAGGTTTGGCAAAAATTAAGGGAAAACTCTGTCGAAATTTTAGTAATAATAATGTTTAACTCAAGAAAACAACTTTGGGCAGGAATGTGATACATGATAATTATCAAATTTATTGGTTGACTAATTGATTGAATATATGATACTCGAAAAAATATTGTGCGCTAATGGAAAAAATGATTGATTGATTAATTGTTATACAGGAGGTTTGGTAAGAATTAAGGGGAAATTCTGTCGGATTTTTATTCTATTAATAATAATTAATGTTGATTGCAGGAAAAAACTTTGGACAGGTCGCCTACACCATATGAGTTGTTTGTGCGCACACATACATGAAAGAATGACGGAGTAACTTTTGTCAACAGCCGAGTAAGACAAGTCCATGTATGTTAGATTTAAAATTTACTATTACTTTTCATAGCTCATATTAGTAAAAAATTAGTACTAGTAATATGAAGCATAAAATGTATGATAGGATCGAGTACAGGAGACTCTGCAACGTCAGACAGCAGAATATGAGAATACTGATCACACCCAGACATTTTTTGAAGCAGCTGGAGGTAAGGACCGCCGTTGACGGATTTTTGGCTTGGGATCTTTTGCCACCACGTGCTACTCGCAATCCTCCAGTTCCAGTACGGTTGCATACAGTAGGCGAGCCTCATCCAGTAGTAATTATGGTAACTGTGGTGAGCTTCAAAACCAATTGGATGCGCTCAAGAACCGAATGTCACAGATAGAAGAGCCCCTTCTACGAAATTTGAATTCCTGACAGGATCATCCTGATTCGCCTCATGCGTAGAGTTATTTGTCGTTTTTAATTATTTGTAGTACGTTTCTTTTATTGTAGTACATTTCCTTTACTATTTGTAGTATGTTTTCTTAATAATACATTATTGCCTTTTTTCATTAAATATATTTTTAATTATATTAATTTTATCGATTGCAATTTTTATAGTTATTTTATTTTAATATATATGTTAAAATTTATTATAATTATAATTTAAATTTAATATATATATAAAAATTAAATAAATAAAAAATTATAAAATATATTAAGAAAATTGCATTTAGCGACAGAAAATTATTTTTGTCTCTATATTTAGCGATGGAAATGCTTAATCCGTCGCTAAAATTAGAGACGGAAACGTTTAATCCGTCGCTAAAATTAGAGAGAAAATGTTTAATCCGTCGCTAAGTTTAGCAACGGAAAAATAATTTCCGTCGCTAAAATTAGTGACGGTAATTTTCGGTCGCTAAATTTAGCGACATCGTATATAGCAACGGAAATTTTGTTGACTAACTTCGGCCGCTAAATCCCAATAGTGACGGAAATTGGTTGCTATTTTTCGTCGCTAAATCTAATTTTTCTTGTAATGAAGCTTAATTGCTAAAAAAAATTAGAAATTAAGTTGCATATATATCCTTTTTAGGTATGAAAATGAATCAAAGTCCACGGTTTGGTTCTAACTTTGGCATGCTCGGTTTTGCTTTAAACTATAAGGAAAAATTCATTTTTAAGTTTTTGAATTTTTAAAATATTCTATATTGGATCTATTTTTTTAAAAAAAAATTGATGGGTTTTCAATATTTTAATACGAGATAACATAATCTCAAAAACGGGATTAAAATGCATGTATTTCAATAGTCTTTAAAAGGCGCACCATTTCTTTTATAAAGGAATTCAATATAAAAATTTTGCAAATTTATGGTCTCAATATGAAAAATTTTAAAAATTTAGGAATCTAATTCTTATATATATTAGAAATAATAAAAATATAATCACTTACGATTTTAATATCTTGAAACCGTAAATACATCCAATCATAACGAGCTTTTCCTTTTACCTTGTTTTGGTTGGATGCCTCGTTCTAGCTATAATTGTATTTTCAAGTCACTTAGCCTCAAAATGTATTTCAAGAACCTAGGAAAAATAACTTTGACCAATTATATCAAGGACAACAAACTGAAGTTTGATGATGTTTGTTGATGATTATCCCGAAATTCTGGTACTGGAAACTTGAGTTGATCAACAGAAATCACAGAATTCCGGCGGGTTTCTGTTCTAGGACACTCCGACGGTCAAGTCAGTATTTGAGTTTTTTTTTGTAAATAAATTGTAGAGAGATATCTTCGTCCATGAACATACCGGGACAAAAATATAATTGGTGTGTTTTGTAAAAATATTTCTCGTTTTGGTGTGTTTCAAAACATATTTATGGGTTTGGTGTTTTGTCAGAAACCGCAGGTGGGACCTGCAGTTTCTGACGTCAGAAACCGCAGGTCCCACCTGCGGTTTCTGAATTTTTTTTTTTTTTTTTTTTTTTAAAAATAAAAGTTGCCGGACAGGGCAAATGCTGCCCTGTCCGGCAGCTTCCCAAACAAGCCAAAATTTTGGCTTGTTTGGGTTTTGTTTTTTTTTTTTTTAAAAAAAAAATTTAATCAAAAAGCTGCAGGCAGCAAAGGCTGCTGCCTGCAGGCAGCTTTTATTTTTTTTAAAAAATATATTATTTTATTTTTAATAAATAATAATAATTAATAATTTTTTTATAAATATTGAATTTGAAAATTAATACAATTATGAAAATTTTATTTTTTGACAAATAAAATTAATAAATTGAATTATTAATAATAAGAAAATTTATTATTAATATCTAATTACATTAAATATTATTAATGACTCAATATATAGTATCACATTCTTTTTTAAATATTAAATAATATTAATATTTTAAATAATAAATTGTTATTTTCATAAATTTTAATAAAATAATGGATAAAATGATTCAATTGAAATACTAAAAAAACTTATTAGGGGAAAAAAATTTTTAATAATATTTTTTAAAAAAAAATAGATAAATAGAATGCGTCTGAAAATATTTAGAATTTTGGGATTGATTTCAAAAATGCAGCAATTGATAGCTAGTTCAACTGAAAACGCAGCAGTTGATAGCTAGTTCAAAATTAAAAGTTTACGAAAATATTGGTAAGGTTAAAAAAGATAATCCTGCCAATATCATATAGGGCAATAAAAGCTGCTCACTTTTACCGCTTCACTAATTTTTATGAACCGCAGCAAGAGTCTGTCCCTTTTCATACTCTCAGGTCTATGTTCTTCTTTCTATTTGTATTATTCCGGTAATTGATATTTTTCAGTACAATGGAACCCTAATTTTTCTCGACAAATAAACACTCGCATCTTATACTTGCTTTTTAGGAGAAAAAGAGTAAAATTTCGGTATTTCGGTGAAAGATAACATAAGGTCGGAATTTCTATTCACTACTTGATTATTATTTTTAATAAATGATGAATATATTTAAATTTTATTAATAATTATTGTGACTTGGAATCAATAGAATGGGTGCTGGAAGAAAATGAAGAACAATCACTGTATCCGAGAAATCTTTGTTTTCGTGTACATTGAATAGCATTGATACTGCAAGTAACCTGAAACCCGAAAATCTAATTGCATTTTCAGTGAAAGTCAAATATGTTGGTACATGGGTCCCACTGCTTAAAACGCAACAAATCGTTGCGTTTTTGAAATCAATTCCAAAATTTTAAATATTTTCAGACGCATTCTATTTATCTAATTTTTTTAAAAAAAATATTATTAAAATTTTTTTCCCCTAATAAGTTTTTTTAGTATTTCAATTGAATCATTTCATCCATTATTTTATTAAAATTTATGAAAACAACAATTTATTATTTAAAATATTAATATTATTTAATATTTAAAAAAGAATGTGATACTATATATTGAGTCATTAATAATATTTAATGTAATTAGATATTAATAATAATTTTTATTATTATTAATAACTCAATTTATTAATTTTATTTGTCAAAAAATAAAATTTTCATAATTGTATTAATTTTTAAATTCAATATTTATAAAAAAATTATTAATTATTATTATTTATTAAAAATAAAATAATATATTTTTTTAAAAAAATAAAAGCTGCCTGCAGGCAGCAGCCTTTGCTGCCTGCAGCTTTTTGATTAATTTTTTTTTAAAAAAAAAAAAAAAAAACAAAACCCAAACAAGCCAAAATTTTGGCTTGTTTGGGAAGCTGCCGGACAGGGCAGCATTTGCCCTGTCCGGCAACTTTTATTTTAAAAAAAAAAAAAAAATTCAGAAACCGCAGGTGGGACCTGCGGTTTCTGACGTCAGAAACCGCAGGTCCCACCTGCGGTTTCTGACAAAACACCAAATCCAGAAATATGTTTTGAAACACACCAAAACGAAAAATATTTTTACAAAACACACCAATTATATCTTTGTCCCGAACATACCTTGTAACACCCCGCCATCCCCGTTGGAAGGATACCGGAGTGCCACGAGAGCAAACACATATAAACGAATCCATATACACATGTATAAACAAAAACCAAATGAGATGTAAAGAAACTTTTAATCATTTAATAGTAAATCCTTTTTACATGTAACATATATCAATATTGTTTTACAAAAAGGGCTCGTAAGCAAATACATATACAAAAATAATATTTGTTCCTTTACAAAAGATTTACTTTGCTATACACAAGCCATATACAAAAATTACAGCGGAAGACTTCAATAACTTCATTCAAAAAGACTCCTAGTGGCCGACCTGCAGATATCTGACTCCTATCCAAACTCGCCACCTGCACGGGAAAAGAGCCCGTGCTAAGCGATAACGCTTAGTGGGGAGGAACAAAACAAACGAACAATATGCATATACAATATTTATAACATCTAATGATTCAAAAACAAAGGCATCAAAATTATATGTAAACATATTTCCCAATTCTTTACTTGACATGCATAAATATATATACAATACAAGCAATCTAGTATTCAATTCACAATTCTCATCGTTCTAAGTATACAGATTCAAGGTGCGATATGAAGCTATACAAGAATTCATATATATATATCATATACTTGTAATCATGTCAACAGTACATCTCAACATATGCAACACATTTAAACATATAGCCTGATTAGTCTGAAAATATTCTCTAGGAGTGGATACGGTCAATGGACACTGATAGGACACAGTATCCCAAGCATATAGAGACATGAGTCTCAAACATGTACTTTTCATATAGAGACCGAAGTCTCGCATTAAATCCATATAGACCAAACATGGTCGAAACAAGGATCCAAACGGACCCACGTAAAACGTTTTATCATATAGCAGCTGCACACACACACTGACCTAGGTAAGCGCTTACTTATCCACTACTATGACTATTCAGGCTTAAAGCTCAACTCATCAATTCAAGCACCAATATCAATATGAGAATTGAAAATAATACTGATTTATAGTCCATGTATACAGGTATACTGATCACATTTAAGACATGTAATTATAAATATTAAATACAGAAGTTTAATAGGACCTATATCTCACATTAAAATAATCCATACTCATGTAAATTATAAACATATAATTCATGTATATTAATATTAATTAATGTCACAAATCTCATAATTAAACAATTATTAAAATACAATTCAAATGTTTAA
The DNA here is from genome assembly GCA_947683425.1 of Excoecaria cochinchinensis. NCBI lineage: Eukaryota > Viridiplantae > Streptophyta > Magnoliopsida > Malpighiales > Euphorbiaceae > Excoecaria > Excoecaria cochinchinensis. Next base: position 38,987,716 of record CANTUQ010000092.1, read on the forward strand.
AACCCAAACCTTTGATATGTACTGGAAAATCCTTTAAACCAGAAGTTAAAATCATGTTTTTAGGAAACAAGGCAGCAGGAGGGAGGCCGGTCACGAGTCACCCAAGCAGTGGTGTCTCGTGACACTGGCTTCACGCGAGCGCCAGGCAAAGCAAGGGCGGTCACGCCGTGACCACTCGTCACGTCTCGTGACGCCGAAGAGGGGAGGGGAGATCACGAGATCTCGTCCCGTGACACGCAGGAAAACCAGCGAGAGGTCGCGAGGCGTGATGCTTCATCACGTCGCGACTTCCCAAAGGAAGGAAGGTCACGGCGTGATGCTCCATCACGCCACGTGACTTCCCAAAGGAGGGAGGTCACGGCGTGATGCCCCATCACATCACGTGATCTTCCTCTCACACTCCTTCATCTTCTCAAAACAAATTTCCAGAATTCCCAGAAAAACGTGAAAAACCAGAAGATCAAGAAAACAGAGTACTACCTAAATTCAAAACCCCAGCTTACCCAAAACCATTTCTCATGTAATGATTAATCAAACATATAACTTCAAATATTCAAAGCACATTTACAGCAATCTTAGCACAAATCATATACATTTATCAGTTAAACAGAGGTAATATCTGATTCTCCATGTCCCAGGTTTCCATAATCAAGCTCATGCATAAACAATCCATTTACATTCTTTTCTACTGAAATCATGCATACACATTGTATTTCTCATACATTTTGATAACCAATTACACATAAATGTCAAACATAGAAGAATGGCAATCAAGATCCAAAATGAGAAAGACAGACACTCCCAAACCTGAATGAAGTTCAAAAACGTCACTGCACTTTCAATCCACCACTTTATCTTTTCCCTTATCCTTCCTTCTGTCTTCTATAGCTTGCATGAACCAACAAATAAACAGAAATACTATTAACCCAAGAAAACCACTATATAAAACTCAGAATAATCCCTGAAGAAGATGAAGAACGAGAACCCAAATATAAAACCAGTAGCTACTTACCTTCTGAAGTTACTATCACATCCAAACCTTAGTTCCTCAACAGAAATACACACATGCAAATGGAAAAGAATAACAAATGAAGAAAAGAGCAGAATGTGGTTTACGTGAGAGAGAAAACCAAAAAAGAGAGAACTTTCAGTCTTTGTTTCCAACTAACTAAATTTTCTCAGTCTTCTCCTTTCCCTCACCACGTGCACACACTCAGCTTCCACATGGCACACATGCACATGAATCACAAATCCACTTATTCCTCTTTCTTTACTTTCTGATCAAAGCAATTCCCATAAAATCCTTGTCAAATTACTCTTTACTCACTAAACTAGACATTTGCAATTAAATACTTTTATTTCCTTGCAAAATAATCCTCATTCACTAGCAAATTACCCAATTGCCCTTAAATATCCATTTAAAATTACTAATTTCCAATTAAGCCACTTATGGGGTGTGACAACTCTCTCCCCCTTAAGAAAATTTCGTCCTCGAAATTTCCTCGCTTATCCAAACACATCTCAAATACCAAAACCGAAACAAGACAAAACTGAACATATAAACACTTACCCGAAGGTCCTGCAGCAACAGTCACATTTTCCACCGTCATAGCATATGCCCGATGCCTAGTATGATCTTCTGTAGCACCAGGTCGTTGCACCGTCTCAGATGGTGCTCTCGGAGCTCTACTTGCATCCCGATTGCTTTGGATGACATTAGATCTTTTGCTCTCTTGCTGATTCTGGTCCGCTTGTCGATCAGGGCAAAATGCAAACCGATGTTCCATACTCCCACACTTGAAACATGCTCCGGTAATTTTACGACACGTACCCCAATGGTACCTATGACAATGCTCACACTCCGGTGCTCGGTTTTCCTTGCTAGCATGCGGTGCCACACTTCCTACTTCTGAAGGCACCTGAACAGACCCTCTATTTCCTTGCTCAACTGGAGCACCCTTAGACTTCTTAGTACTCGCAACTCCCCCTTCTGGTGCTCTCCTCTTCTGTGCCATCTTCTGTTTAATCTCCTTAGATTCCTCTAACTTCATTGCTGCAGCCACAAGCTGATAATACCCCACTGGTTGCAGTACAATCATCGCAGACAAAGGACCTCTAAACACCTCCCGAAGTCCCTCAAGAAAATGTCTACATCTGAACTCACCAGTCAACAACTGCTCGGGCACATACTTACTCAGCCTATTGAACTCCTTGTCATACTCACTAACAGTCATTCCCCGCTGTTTCAAACTGATGAACTCTCTCCACTTCGCTTCTTGGTATGCCTTCGTTATATACTTTTGCTCAAATTCTTGCTTGAAATACTCCCATGTCAACTCAGCTGGTCGCTGAGGATTCCTCATCACAAGCTCCCACCAATCATAGGCTGGTCCCTGAAGCAACGATATAGCACATGAAGCTCTCTGATCTGCGGGACATCTAATCTCTTGCAGAATTCTACCTACTCTCTTGAGCCAAAACTCAGCCACATCCGATTCATCTAAGGCAGTCCCATGGAAATCCTCTGCTCCTCTTTTTCTTAACAATTCAATTGGAGCCTTAGGAGCAGTCAACCTATCAACCACTTGCAACAAACCTTGCACTAATGCTGGATCAAAACCAACTCCTCTATTTGCACCCACAGCTGGTGCAGGTTCCTGTGCAGGCCTATCCTGTCTCACTGGATCACCTCCTCTGATCGGACTATCTCTACGACCCATATAGACACTGTCCATTGTGTCGCCCATGTACTCACTTGGATCCGACTCCATATAAACACTACAAAACACAAGACATCTGCATTAGGCCACTACACATAACTGACTCTCATGCATAGACTCGACTCTACACTCATACAATCACAACATAACCCAGAACCACCAAACCTGGGCTCTGATACCAAGCTGTAACACCCCGCCATCCCCGTTGGAAGGATACCGGAGTGCCACGAGAGCAAACACATATAAATGAATCCATATACACATGTATAAACAAAAACCAAATGAGATGTAAAGAAACTTTTAATCATTTAATAGTAAATCCTTTTTACATGTAACATATATCAATATTGTTTTACAAAAAGGGCTCGTAAGCAAATACATATACAAAAATAATATTTGTTCCTTTACAAAAGATTTACTTTGCTATACACAAGCCATATACAAAAATTACAGCGGAAGACTTCAATAACTTCATTCAAAAAGACTCCTAGTGGCCGACCTGCAGATATCTGACTCCTATCCAAACTCGCCACCTGCACGGGAAAAGAGCCCGTGCTAAGCAATAACGCTTAGTGGGGAAGAACAAAACAAACGAACAATATGCATATACAATATTTATAACATCTAATGATTCAAAAACAAAGGCATTAAAATTATATGTAAACATATTTCCCAATTCTTTACTTGACATGCATAAATATATATACAATACAAGCAATCTAGTATTCAATTCACAATTCTCATCGTTCTAAGTATACAGATTCAAGGTGCGATATGAAGCTATACAAGAATTCATATATATATCATATACTTGTAATCATGTCAACAGTACATCTCAACATATGCAACATATTTAAACATATAGCCTGATTAGTCTGAAAATATTCTCTAGAAGTGGATACGGTCAATGGACACTGATAGGACACAGTATCCCAAGCATATAGAGACATGAGTCTCAAACATGTACTTTTCATATAGAGACCGAAGTCTCGCATTAAATCCATATAGACCAAACATGGTCGAAACAAGGATCCAAACGGACCCACGTAAAACGTTTTATCATATAGCAGCTGCACACACACACTGACCTAAGTAAGCGCTTACTTATCCACTACTATGACTATTCAGGCTTAAAGCTCAACTCATCAATTCAAGCACCAATATCAATATGAGAATTGAAAATAATACTGATTTATAGTCCATGTATACAGGTATACTAATCACATTTAAGACATGTAATTATAAATATTAAATACAGAAGTTTAATAGGACCTATATCTCACATTAAAATAATCCATACTCATGTAAATTATAAACATATAATTCATGTATATTAATATTAATTAATGTCACAAATCTCATAATTAAACAATTATTAAAATACAATTCAAATGTTTAAAACCCAAACCTTTGATATGTACTGGAAAATCCTTTAAACCAGAAGTTAAAATCATGTTTTTAGGAAACAGGGCAGCAGGAGGGAGGCCGGTCACGAGTCACCCAAGCAGTGGTGTCTCGTGACACTGGCTTCACGCGAGCGCCAGGCAAAGCAAGGGCGGTCACGCCGTGACCACTCGTCACGTCTCGTGACGCCGAAGAGGGGAGGGGAGATCACGAGATCTCGTCCCGTGACACGCAGGAAAACCAGCGAGGGGTCGCGAGGCGTGGTGCTTCATCACGTCGCGACTTCCCAAAGGAAGGAAGGTCACGGCGTGATGCTCCATCACGCCACGTGACTTCCCAAAGGAGGGAGGTCACGGCGTGATGCCCCATCACGTCACGTGATCTTCCTCTCACACTCCTTCATCTTCTCAAAACAAATTTCCAGAATTCCCAGAAAAACGTGAAAAACCAGAAGATCAAGAAAACAGAGTGCTACCTAAATTCAAAACCCCAGCTTACCCAAAACCATTTCTCATGTAATGATTAATCAAACATATAACTTCAAATATTCAAAGCACATTTACAGCAATCTTAGCGCAAATCATATACATTTATCAGTTAAACAGAGGTAATATCTGATTCTCCATGTCCCAGGTTTCCATAATCAAGCTCATGCATAAACAATCCATTTACATTCTTTTCTACTGAAATCATGCATACACATTGTATTTCTCATACATTTTGATAACCAATTACACATAAATGTCAAACATAGAAGAATGGCAATCAAGATCCAAAATGAGAAAGACAGACACTCCCAAACCTGAATGAAGTTCAAAAACGTCACTGCACTTTCAATCCACCACTTTATCTTTTCCCTTATCCTTCCTTCTGTCTTCTATAGCTTGCATGAACCAACAAATAAACAGAAATACTATTAACCCAAGAAAACCACTATATAAAACTCAGAATAATCCCTGAAGAAGATGAAGAACGAGAACCCAAATATAAAACCAGTAGCTACTTACCTTCTGAAGTTACTATCACATCCAAACCTTAGTTCCTCAACAGAAATACACACATGCAAATGAAAAAGAATAACAAATGAAGAAAAGAGCAGAATGTGGTTTACGTGAGAGAGAAAATCAGAAAAGAGAGAACTTTCAGTCTTTGTTTCCAACTAACTAAATTTTCTCAGTCTTCTCCTTTCCCTCACCACGTGCACACACTCAGCTTCCACATGGCACACATGCACATGAATCACAAATCCACTTATTCCTCTTTCTTTACTGTCTGATCAAAGCAATTCCCATAAAATCCTTGTCAAATTACTCTTTACTCACTAAACTAGACATTTGCAATTAAATACTTTTATTTCCTTGCAAAATAATCCTCATTCACTAGCAAATTACCCAATTGCCCTTAAATATCCATTTAAAATTACTAATTTCCAATTAAGCCACTTATGGGCTGTGACATACCTTGCTCTCTCCCTTTTATAGCCTTTTATCTTCCACATAACAGCTGCTCTCTTAATGAGCCTTTATTAAATAACGGATATCTTAATGATGGACTTTTATTGAGTAACGGATGCCCTCATGATGAGCTTTTAATGAGCAATGGCTACTTTAATAACGAATGCCGGGCTACCCCTTATGTCCAAACTGCCAACAAACCGAGCTTACCTTGGTGGCGAGAATTTCGGATGCTTTAGAGAACGAACTCAGGAACATGGGTAACTCGAACTTCAATGGACGAGCGACAACCGAACTGGCTGACGATGATAGCTCGGTTATCATAAGACCAAATGATGATTATCCTGAAATTCTGGCACTGGAAACTTGAGTTAATCACCTGAAATCACAAAATTCCGGCGGGTTTCCGTTCTAGGACACTCCGACAGTCAAGTCAGTATTTGAGTTTTTTTTAGTAAATAAATTGTGGAGAGATATCTTCGTCCATGAACATACCTTGCTCTCTCCCTTTTATAGCCTTTTATCTTCCATATAACAGCTGCTCTCTTAATGAGCCTTTATTAAATAACGGCTGTCTTAATGATGGACGTTTATTGAGTAACGGACGCCCTCATGATGAGCTTTTAATGAGAAATGGCTACTTTAATAATGGATGCCGGGCTACCCCTTATGTCCGAACTGCCGACAAACTGAGCTTACCTTGGTGGGGAGAATTCCGGATGCTTTGGAGACCGAACTCAGGAACATGAGTAACCCGAACTTCAATGGACAAGCGATAACCGAACTGGCTGATGATGATAGCTCGATTATCATAAGACCAAATGATGATTATCCCAAAATTCTGGCACTGGAAACTTGATTTGATCACCTGAAATCACAGAATTCCGGTGGATTTCCGTTCTAGTACACTCCGACGGTCAAGTCAGTATTTGAGTTTTTTTTAGTAAATAAATTGTAGAGAGATATCTTCGTCCATGAACATACCTTGCTCTCTCCCTTTTATAGCCTTTTATCTTCCACATAACAGCTGCTCTCTTAATGAGCCTTTATTAAATAATGGTTGTCTTAATGTTTGACTTTTATTGAGTAAGGGACGCCCTCATGATGAGCTTTTAATGAGCAATGGCTACTTTAATAACGGATGCCGTGCTACCCCTTTGTCTGAACTGTCGATAAACCGAGCTTACCTTGGTGTGGAGAATTTCGAATGCTTTGGAGACCGAACTCAGGAACATGGGTAACCCGAACTTCAATGGACGAGCGATAACCAAACTGGCTGATGATGATAGCTTGGTTATCATAAGACCAAATGATGATTATCCCGAAATTTTGGCACTGCAAACTTGAGTTGATCACCTGAAATCATAGAATTCCGGAGGGTTTTCGTTCTAGGACACTCCGACGGTCAAGTCAGTATTTGAGTTTTGTTTAGTAAATAAATTGTAGAGAGATATCTTCGTCCATGAACATACCTTGCTCTCTCCCTTTTATAGCGTTTTATCTTCCATATAACAGCTGCTCTCTTAATGAGCCTTTATTAAATTACGGCTGTCATAATGATGGAATTTTATTGAGTAACGGACGCTCTCATGATGAGCTTTTAATGAGCAACGGCTACTTTCATAACGGATGTCGGGCTACCCCTTATGCTCGAATTGCCGACAAACTGAGCTTACCTTGGTGGGGAGAATTTCGAATGCTTTGGAGAACGAACTCAGGAACATGGGTAACCCGAACTTCAATGGACGAGCAATAACCAAGCTATACCGAACTGGCTGATGATGATAGCTCGGTTATCATAAGACCAAATGATGATTATCCCAAAATTCTGGCACTGGAAACTTGAGTTGATCACCTGAAATCACAGAATTCCGGCGGGTTTCCGTTCTAGGACACTCCGACGGTCAAGTTAGTATTTGAGTTTTTTTTAGTAAATAAATTGTAGAGAGATATCTTCGTCCATGAACATACCTTGCTCTCTCCCTTTTATAGCCTTTTATCTTCCATATAACAGTTGCTCTCTTATTGAGCATTTATTAAATAACGACTGTCTTAATGATGGACGTTTATTGAGTAACGGACGCCCTCATGATGAGCTGTTAATGAGCAATGGCTACTTTAATAATGGATGCCGGGCTACCCCTTATGTCCGAACTGCCGACAAACTGAGCTTACCTTGGTGGGGAGAATTCCGGATGCTTTGGAGATCGAACTCAGGAACATGAGTAACCCGAACTTCAATGGACAAGCGATAATCGAACTGGCTGATGATGATAGCTCGATTATTATAAGACCAAATGATGATTATCCCAAAATTCTGGCACTGGAAACTTGATTTGATCACCTGAAATCACAGAATTCCGGTGGATTTTCGTTCTAGTACACTCCGACGGTCAAGTCAGTATTTGAGTTTTTTTTAGTAAATAAATTGTAGAGAGATATCTTCGTCCATGAACATACCTTACTCTCCCTTTTATAGCCTTTTATCTTTCACATAACAGCTGCTCTCTTAATGAGCATTTATTAAATAACGGCTGTCTTAATGATGGACGTTTATTGAGTAACGGACGCCCTCATGATGAGCTGTTAATGAGCAATGGCTACTTTAATAATGGATGCCGGGCTACCCCTTATGTCCGAACTGCCGACAAACTGAGCTTACCTTGGTGGGGAGAATTCCGGATGCTTTGGAGACCGAACTCAGGAACATGAGTAACCCGAACTTCAATGGACAAGCGATAATCGAACTGGCTGATGATGATAGCTCGATTATCATAAGACCAAATGATGATTATCCCAAAATTCTGGCACTGGAAACTTGATTTGATCACCTGAAATCACAGAATTCCGGTGGATTTCCGTTCTAGTACACTCCGACGGTCAAGTCAGTATTTGAGTTTTTTTTAGTAAATAAATTGTAGAGAGATATCTTCGTCCATGAACATACCTTACTCTCCCTTTTATAGCCTTTTATCTTTCACATAACAGCTGCTCTCTTAATGAGCCTTTATTAAATAACGGCTGTCTTAATGATGGACTTTTATTGAGTAACGAACGCCCTAATGATGAACTTTTAATGAGCAACAGCTACTTTAATAACGGATGTCGGGCTACCCCTTATGTCCGAACTGCCGACAAACCGAGCTTACCTTGGTGGGGAGAATTCCGGATGCTTTGGAGACCGAACTCAGGAACATGGGTAACCTGAACTTCAATGGACGAGCGATAACCGAACTGGCTGATGATGATAGCTCAGTTATCATAAGACCAAATGATGATTATCCCGAAATTCTAGCACTGGAAACTTGAGTTGATCACCTGAAATTACAGAATTCCGGCGGGTTTCCGTTCTAGGACACTCCGACGGTCAAGTCAGTATTTGAGTTTTTTTTAGTAAATAAATTATAGAGAGATATATTCGTCCATGAACATACCTTGCTCTCTCCCTTTTATAACCTTTTATCTTCCACATAACAGCTGCTCTCTTAATAAGCTTTTATTAAATAACGGCTGTCTTAATGATATACTTTTATTGAGTAACGGATGATGAGCTTTTAATGAACAACGACTACTTTAATAACGGATGTCGGGCTACCCCTTATGTCCGAACTACCGACAAACTGAGCTTACCTTGGTGGGGAGAATTCCGGATGCTTTGGAGACCGAACTCAGGAACATGGGTAACCCGAACTTCAATGAACGAGCGATAACCGAACTGGCTGATGATGATAGTTCGGTTATCATTTGTCATGATGCAAGTTAAAGGAAATAAAGAAAAAAAATATTGACTACGAACGGTGGAACAAAGTCATGCTCATAATTTATTATAAAATAAGATAAACAGAGATTAGAAATTAAAAAAAAAATTTTTTTTTCACTCGTAACTTTTTGGTGTACATAAAATTCATATATATAGGTTCTTACTTGATAAATTATAAACACTATAATAAAAAGAAATAAAATTTTGAGGTACAAAATGATCTGAGTAAGAATAGAGTTATAAATTTTGATGTTATGGAAAAGTTACAAGATTTGGAGTTATGGACATTTAATATAGCGTTAAGGGCAATCTCCTTCTTAGTTAGAAAATACCTTTAATGTTTAATCAGTTTTTATTTCTGAAAATATTAAAATAGTCAATTTTTACATTTGAAAATATTAAAATTATCTATTTTTATTATTTTTCGATAAAAATTTCAATTATCTGTAAATATTAATTTATCGTTTTTCACTATACATAATTTATTCCTTTAAAAATTGATGATTTTAATATTTTTATTGGCAAAATTGATCATTTTGGTATTTTTAATAACTAAAATTGAACATTTTAATATTTTTAAAAGTAAAAATTGATAATTTTAATATTTTTGGAGTTAAAAATTGACTAGAAAAACACTAAAATTATTTTCTGACTAACTATAAGGCAAAAATTGCCATATTGATGTTTTAATTCGCGACACTAGTAAGTTAACCGATTCTTTGCCATTATATTTGGCTTCCTTCGTCGTTTGTAATTTTCTTTCACCTTCTACCGCCATGTTTATAGTGCCCTTCATTTTCTTTCTTTCTACTAATTGTTCTTTCTTAGTTTGTCTTCATCCCCCCACCCCCCGCTTATATGATAATAAGAAGCAGTATATTAATTTGTCATATTTCACCTGACTTACCCATTTGAGCTTGTGACTTCTCTTTCAGTCTGTTGAAGCGTGCATCTCAGTCTCTCTCTCTCTTGCTTCACCTCGGCGCTTTTCCTTTTAATTGGGTTTGTGTTCATTGATCTGATTGATTCGGTCAGATTTCTTGCATTTCTCACCATGTTGGTTTTAATCTCATTTGGGTCTCTTCGATTCTCTTGCATTGTTAATTTCTTGCTAGTTATTTGTCTAATCTATGTACCATTCATTCATTATTAAAGCTTCACCCTTTTTTTTCTTTTTTCTTTTCTTTTGGGTATCTATAGACACTACAAAGTTATGTCTCTCACCCTTTTCTGTCGATTTAGTCCTTTTCATTTGGTCCACTCTACAAATCAGTATCTCAATTTCATTTCTCTTCTGGGTTTTCTAGCTACTTTCATTTTCACCTGAATTTTCCAGAAATTTTGCATTTTTAATCTGAGATTTGTAAATTTGTGTGCCATATTTTATGAAATTTTTGAATTTTGTGTGATTGATCTAGCTTACTGCTAGTGATGTCTCGTTTCAATGCAGAATCTCCCAGTTGTTGCTCAACACATTCTTCTTCTTCTTCTTCTTCTTCTTCTTCTTCTTCTTCTCCTCCTCCTTCTGTCGCTTCTGCTGAGCTGAAGCTATATCAAGCTTTCATCTTTTCTGTGCCAATTTTCTTCACTTTCATTCTCCTCTTCTTGTTTTACTTGTTCTATCTTCGCCGTAGAAGGGTCGATTGGGGTTCTCTTCGAATGCGAGCTAATTTACCTGAAAACAACGATATCTTGAGAGTAAGATCTTGCCCTTTAAAAGACTTTTGAAGATTCATCTCATTTCTGCATATGTGTATGTATATTTCTGAGTGTTTGTGTTCATACCTTTCTTGCTTGTGGTTTAGCAGGCAGAATTAGGCTTGAAGAAAGAGCTAAGGGAGATGTTACCCATTATTGTGTACAAGGAGAGCTTCTCCATTAAAGATACACAGTGAGTGGCCTTTCTTTTCTTTATATTCTCTTCTTTTTTTCTTTTTTTCCATTATAAATTTATTCGCCAATTAGTTGTGTTATTAACGTTTTTCTCCGTCAGATGCGAGAATTTCAGTAGTTCATCAGTTTCTCATTTTAACCAGCATCCAAATCAAAATCTACGAGTCTTTTTTTTTTTTAAATCACTTGTTGATTATATTCATGGCCCAAAATATTTATGTTTTTGTAAAATAATAATAAAAAAAAAATTTGGTTTCGGAAAAATATTAGTCCTGCTGTTATTTTTGTTAAAGCTTGATGTATTTCCTACTGGGATTCCTTGTTAAGTAGGTATACAGGCTTAATCAGGTTTTAGTACAGTTTCAGTTTTTGATATTGAAGTATCATATCCTTTTCATATAACCAAGAGAAAGAATTATTCGAGAGACACTAATTAACATTGACGACCAACCAACTTGAAGTCTTGACTACATTGAAGCAGTTCAGATTTTAGTCCAGACACCTCATGTTTATTTTCTAATATTGGAGACCAACCCTCTTAAAGCCATTAATTTGCAGTCTTGACTATTGAAATTGAATCCATTCGGTTTCTTTCCTTCATCCAAGAAATTATGCTGTCATTGTGAAATGTAATTGCACAGTTGAGACCGTTTCTCTGATGCTTTTATAGCAAATTTATAGTATACCAGTTGATTATTTGTGACAACCTTGATCCTAGCTTCTAGTGCTTCATCAAGCACTATTCCTATCAGAAAGTTCATGGCGAAGAATATTGTTGGTCTGTGCTATGCTATAACTTCAATTGTAGATTATAATTGATGAAAACATACAAATATATTAGTCAAATAATTCTTGAGTTTTCTGTTCAGTGTAGACTGAATGTGGTATTACATCTTGCATCAAGAGATCAAATTTTATGTAGGAGTTAAGGGATCATTCTGACTTGAACCCTTGGATTGAAATTCCTAAGTTTGATGAGAATTGAGATTTGGAAATTGATCATGAAACTAAGTAATATTTGTTGGTTTTAAGACTTAAATGTTGTTTTTATTTGGATCGTAGCAGACCATTTCATTGGTCTATTCATGCAGCTCTGCAGCTTGCCCCTACATATAAAGATAAAGCTTGCAGAGCAGAACTTTTCAATTTGTAAGTAAAACCCTTGAGGGTTGCATAATATATGGTCGATTGGATATGGGTTATATGCATCATCGTTAAAACTGGCCAGGGCTTAAATAATGGGATTCATAATCTTTACTACTACCTCCATTTCATTTTATGTGTCACTTTTAAATAAAATTCAAATTTCATTTATATGACACTTTTTAGATTTTCAATGGAATTTATTTTTTTTTCCTAATTTAATTTTCTTTTTTCATGAAAATTGATCGATCAGATTTAAGTTTGTGCATTGAATCATTCAATTTTATCCTAAATTTAAATTTAATTAATACTGTTTAATTCTAGTAAAAATAACAAAAGTGATATATAAAATGGAATGGAGAGAGTACCATTAGTTTTGATATTCATCCAATGCTTAGAGTCATTCTAGGTTTTTGAAAAGGTCTCCAGAATGATATAGTTTGGTATTGTCCAAGGTTTCAAGACTTGGTTGAGTTTTCTGGAAAGTTCTATTTTTTTTAAGACTGCATCTCTACTAAGTAATGAAAAATAATCATAAGATCTAGGGAACTCAGTGCAAAATTTTGTGCTTGGGCTGTGTTTCCTTGTGCTCACACTGGCAGTCCAGAGATAATAACAAGTTTTTGTCAGTTGAGTCAGAAGATTGGAGTGTACAATATGCTGCAAATCAGATTTGAATTTATGATGATCATAAACTGATTACTTGTTAATATGTTGGCTAAAACTAACTTCCTAAAACCCTTGGTCCAAGCACAATCGCCATTCTTATATTTAAGAAATATACTTTTAAAATTTTTATAAAAATAAAGTATTTAAAAATACAAATTTTATATTTGGTTATATGAAGCTGAGCTTGGAACTAATAAGGGGCATCAAAGCCATCTCATCCGGGCCGGTCTCCAGCCAGTGAACAGGTCTATTAATTTTCTTATCTGATCCTTTGTTCTTGTGATGACTGTATTTATCTTGTATTCGGGATGTAATTTTGTGACAAAAAAAATGGTCTGCAATTTTATAGAAAAGAATTTCTAATTTGAAAGCATTTTTGAGCATGGTATATTTTAGCGATTTAAATTTATGTGCATAGAAAGTACTTTCATGCTTTCAGAGTTCTTAGGATAGATGTTGACATAATTTGATCTTCAATTTGTGCATATAAGAATAATGCTATGCCAGCTTTAATATTACCTGCTGGCTTGAGGATGAATACAGGTGTTTGCATTGTATGGTAACTTATGCACGGGATCTGAAACTTCTGAATCATTGCTGAAAAAAGTATGGTAAAACAATAAAAGACTGCATCTATTGACTTAATTTTGATTTTGCCTCTTTATATTAACTCTTTTCTTGTAAGATTTAAGAAACAGGAAAAAAAAAAAGAAAAAGAAATGTTATTTGGCCCTTTATTTACGTGTTTATTTATTTATTTAGTACCCCTTCCCATCAGCTGCGTTGATGGGCTGGGGAGTATTGATTATGAGGAATAAAGGTACTGGGTTTCTCCAATGTAACAAGTTTTTTGATGTCAGAGATCAGTCAATGCCATGTCCAGTGTAACCAGTTTCCATTCAATAGCTGCGTGGTTGACTGTCTCATAAGTTTGTGTGCAAAAATGATGGTCGTCAAGACATATACCTAGCATGTCAAATGTGGTAAATGCCTATTTCGATCATCTGAAATATTTTATCTATTGGTAAAGGAAACAGGAAGAACATACAACCATTAGTAAGCTACATTAACAATTAAAGCTAGATTACTTAAATAGTCCACAAATCCTAAAGTAATTATCAACTGCCAAAGTAAAAATCAAATCCCCTCATTTCTAAGCTTTCTATTATCTGATGATATATCGATGTTATGAGTATAGATGCCCAGTATGCTTAGGGGACTACCAAGCAGAGGATAGACTTCAACAGATACCTGCTTGTGGTCACACATTTCATATGGAGTGTATTGATCACTGGCTTGCCAATCATACTACTTGTCCTCTATGCCGCCTTTCTCTTATACCATCTGCTAAAGTTCCAAATGAATCACCTAACAATCAAGTGGAAACTGGTCTGGAATCTTTTCTGGAAGGGAACACTGGGGAAACTTCTGATCAATCAAGTGAAGAGTATTGTGGAGATTCACAATCTGGACCACTCTCTGAGCCACATAGTGAAGACTCCAGCGGTTCCCTTAATGCTTCTGATGGAGATGTGGGAAGTTCTGAATGTGCTGCTGAGGACAGAGAAGTTGCAGATGGAAGGCATGAACCTGAAGGACATGAGAGCAAGAGAGGATTTTCTGGTAATTTCCAGTTCTGTATATATATCATCTTAGCATATTTTTATTTTGGCATATCTTATCATCTCAAGTTCATGTTGCTTGTCATTCACTATTTGACCAGTTCAAATTGCCAGTGGAATATCCCACTTCAAACTTCTGCATATTGATGCCAGCATTGTGCAAAATAGTAATCCAAACCAGGAGACAAATATTCAGATATAATACAATCTTCTGTATATAGAATACAAGAAAATAAATCCAATTTCTTTGATAAGTGACCATTGTTGCATCTCTATCCAATTTATAAAACATCAGAACTACTGATGTTTTATGAATTTAAGAAAATTTTCAGTTACTGAAATCAATTAATGTTTTATCTGTCAGCAGAAGCTTAATCTCAAGCATGTAGCGGAAATAAACAAGTTTGTATGTGGCTTAGCTTAGTGCTCTTAGCTTCAGAAGACTACTTGCATAGACCTTGGTAAGATATTCACACTGCAGTTACAAAGGTCCATTTCTTTACTTGAAGAAAGGGGAAGTAATCACTTAATGATCACCTGGGTGATGTTTTTAATGGTTGTGCTTCTGATTTGCAATCAAAGAAATACCTGAGGGTATCATGAAAACATGATTAGCATTAAAAGCATAGTGTATGGAGATCATGAGATAGACAAAGCGCATCTGTTGCTTATTTGCAGTTAGGCGGTCTTATATGTTTATTAGACCTTGTGAAATACTAGTAGTGATGACTTTGTGCATATGATACTGGTAAGGAATAAAATTGAATAGGCAATGAATAGATCCAGAGTTTTCTTTAATGTATTCGACGTCCAGATTTTCTTTATTGTTTTCTTTACACAATTTCAAAAGTAGTTGGTCCATGTGAAATCTTACTTTCTTGTATGAGGAAATTGAATTTCATAGAAAGCATTTGTCTACTTTCAAAAGAAAAGCTGGTATAAGAAATTGATAATCTTGCTTTATTCCCTATTCTACAAAGACAATTTTGTATTTTTATTATTTTATTTTTTGAGAATCCAATAAATTGTGTTCTAATATATGATGACATTGGAAAGGAAAGTAAAAGGAAAGTTTTGTAGAAGTGTAGTTTGGTAGGTTTCTGGTAAAAAATAGGGAAAAACCCAATATTAGAACCACAACTGCTGAGGAGAAGGAAGCAAAGAGAGAGATCGATCGAAGCAGAGAGAGAGAGATCGATCGAAAGAGAAAGAGAGAAAGATCGAAGCATATCGGCAGCAATGGCAATCTGAGGGGGAGGAAGAGTGGAGAGAGGGAAAAAAAACAGTGTATATAGTAATTTTGGTCAGGTCAGGTTGTGAAAGGTTTTACCAGACCTGACTTAAACCCAAAATATTAAGAATTTTCCAACCCAATTCGACGAACCCTAACGCAATTTTCGAATCGGATGCTTCGGGTCAGATTTTGCACACCCCTACCCAACACCCACACACAAAGTATGGCTGATCTAACTATTGCTTTAGATCTGTCACAAAAAGTTGATAGTGTAATTGCATACTAAATTATAGCACACTCCATCCGATTCAGTTCAAGCGTATCTTTTGATTTTTTTTTTTCAAGACAATAATTACATTTTACTTCTATAAACAATATTTATAAGTGACCAAATTATATTTTTATTAATTTAGGAAAAAGTGAAAAAAAAAATATAGATACATTTACAATACTAAAATAAGGGTAAAATAGGAAGTGTTTAATACATTTATGATGATCTTTAATTAAACCAGTTTTATGTATACGTTCATTGCATGTGATATATATTTATTTATTGATAAGTAGTAAATAACTATTAATAAAGTATATTTACATCTATAGTTAAGTATGCATATGCATGGTGAGTGATGAATTATTTTAATAAAAAAAATATAGGTATAAATTTTTTATATCACATGTATGTTGTTACAAAGTTGACTCATTCAACTTCCTACAATTCCACATCGGGAAATTAAGTTTATAAAAGGACACCTCCCCTTCCTTGTTTAGATAATCCCTTCGAGTAGAATTAAATCCCATGAAGACCTTACTTCTCTCATTTTTGTATAATTTATTTTAATTATTTTAATAAAATATTCTTTGGTAGTGTTTGTGACGTAGGCTAAATTGGCTAAATCTCATTAAAATATTGGTGTTCTCTCTATTTTGTTTTTTGAGCTTTCATTTTGTCATTGTCGGGCAATATTGTTTTATTTTTTTAATTGGTGAAAATTAGCTCGAGTTTTCACAAAAATTGGTATCAGAGTTAAAGTTCATTTTAACTGAGTATGCTCTGTTAGGTCCCGTC
The DNA here is from genome assembly GCA_947683425.1 of Excoecaria cochinchinensis. Classification (NCBI taxonomy): domain Eukaryota; kingdom Viridiplantae; phylum Streptophyta; class Magnoliopsida; order Malpighiales; family Euphorbiaceae; genus Excoecaria; species Excoecaria cochinchinensis. The sequence goes on from CANTUQ010000092.1 coordinate 39,004,681, forward strand.
TGCCTAACATCAGAAAGGTTTTTTGGGCTCGTGTTCGTTCGACAATTGAAAGCTATCGGTGGTTGTTCTCTTAATAATTTTGCTTTATTGGGTACATATCCAGTAGAGTAGAAATGACGGATGGAGACGAGAAAACTCCAAAAACCTCAGTTTTCATGTCAGTTTCAGTAGCTTTTTCATCGTCAATATTGACGAGATTAGTTGTGCTAAATGCGAGATTTGCAGTGGAGATTTTTGACGATACAAGTCATTTCGGCATGTGGCAAGGTGAAGTCCTAGATGCCCTCTTTTAGCAAGGTCTAGATGTTGCTATTGAAGAGGAGAAATTAAAAGAAATAGATGAGAAAGAATGGAAGACCATCAATCAGCTAACGTGTAGTACAATTCGATCTTGTCTTTCCAGAGAACAGAATTATTCTTTTTGAAAGGAAACTTCTGCTAGTTAATTATGGAAAGCATTGGAGGAAAAATTTCTTAAGAAGAGCTGTTGAATTTTATTTATTGTGGCCCACGTGTTTATATATATATATATATATATATATATATATATATATATATATATATATATATATATATATATATATATATATATATATATATATATATATATATTTATATTTATTAATTATATATTTATTTAATGTTAGATATTTTATATTAGATTTAATAAGCCTAATTCAACATGTTGGGCATCCAGGTTTTCCTCTTACTTTGGTAGTAAGGTTTTCCTCTTACTTTAGTAGTAAGGTTCTCTTTTCAGTTTTCCATTGAAGCTTGTCTCTTGTTCCTTATGGCGTCCACGACAGACACTGACTCCATTACAGTGCAGTGTGAGAAAGTAACGTTAGATAACGAATCTGAGGGGGGTTTTGTGCTGGATGACGAAGACTTTCTAGACGAGGAAAAAGATTTATCTTTATGCCTTATCGGCAAAGTTATTTCAAATCGATCTATTAATGTTGCAGCTTTCAAGGCTACAATGGCAGAGGCTTGGCAACCTGGAAAAGGTATTGAAATTCAGGAGTTGTCTCCAAAGCTTTTCAGTTTTCAGTTTTTTCATGAAATAGATATGAATCTTGTGCTCAATGATGGTCCTTGGTCTTTTGAACAAAAGTTACTGGTTTTGAAAAGAATGGAGATTGGTATACATCCGGGTAACGTAGAATTGTATGCAGTTGATTTTTGGGTGCAATGTTATAATCTACCCATTGGCTTCTGGACTGAACGCATTGGTCGAAATATTGGAAATCAAATAGGTTCTTTTATAAAGATTGATCCAAAGAGCATTGATGGAACATGGAAGACCTTTATGAGGATTCGAGTCACACTGGATGTTAGGAAACCTCTAAGAATAAATCTAAAAATAAAAAAACAGGGAGGTGATTGGGTGGTGATATCTTTTAAATATGAGAGATTACCCAGTTTTTGTTTTCTTTGTGGTGTAATTGGCCATCAGGAGAAGTATTGTAATAAGAGATTTGAGGTGGACCTGAATTCTCATGTCATGGAATATGGTGCTTTCCTCCGTGCTCCGTTGCGGAAATTGATATCTTACTCCGGTGAACGGTGGTTCAAATCAAATATGGTAGCTATGGATACGCAGATGGATAACTCCGTTAATTGTGGAATTGCAGCTGGTGGTTCAAATAGTTCCCATAATAAGCAGGGGTCTGAGGTGGAAAGGGATTCTAATGTTGATAATTCTAAGGCGTTTCATCAAGTCAATAATAGTTCCTTGATTCTAGCAGATCAGCAGATTAGTCGGGATGTTAATGCTAAAACGTTCAGAACCAGAGTGCATGGAAAGGAGAATAACTCATCCAATATTCTTATTACACGTGGCAAAGAGAAGAAAGATTCTAATACTCCACAAAATATTCATGTTTTGGAAGCAGATAATAAACGGCGTCGCTCAGATAGTATTGCTTTGAACAAACAACTAATTCCTTCTTCTTATGTTAATCAGGATCAAGGTTTTGGTGATTGTTTAATGTTAGAGGCAGGACCTGGTGATCAGGCCTGCCTATCGCCATGATTGCTTTAGCTTGGAACTGTTGTGGTTTAGGCCGACCACAAGCAGTTCTGGAGTTGATTGAAACGGTCTCTTCTCTTCGTCCATCTATTGTTTTTCTTATGGAGTCTCGCATTAGTCAATTGAAAGTTCAAAATATCTGTCGTCGTATCAATTTTAAAGGAAATTTTTATGTTCATGGAGTTGGCTCGGGTGGAGGTTTAGCTTTGATGTGGAGGCCTGAGTTGTCTGTTTCTCTTCGGTCCTATTCCATTTCTCATATTGATGTTCTGATCACTCTGGATTCTCATCAAGAACTGAGATTTACTGGTTTTTATGGAAATCCACAAAGGCATCAAAGATACCTATCTTGGCAGCTTTTGAGGCAACTATCTACGGGTAATGCATGGCCTTGGGTGGTGATGGGTGATTTCAATGATTTATTATGTAGTTCTGAAAAGAGTGGTGGGAACCCTCATCCCATTTCTAATATTAATGCTTTTAGAGATACTGTTCAATTCTGTGGCCTTTCTGATATGGGCTATAGTGGTTATCGTTTTACTTGGGAGAGGTCTAGAGGGTTGCAAAACTGGATTAGAGAAAGGTTGGACAGGGGTTTAGCTTCAGATACTTGGTTTTCTACATTCCCTGAGTCTCGGATTGATCATGTAGGAATGATTAACTCGGACCATATGGCCTTGCTGTTAAAAACTAATTCTACCCCTTCAAACCATATTTCTCGATTCTATTTTGAGAATGTGTGGCTTCAAGAACAGAGCTGTAGAGATTTGATCACCAAAAGCTGGTTAGATGCGTCTGCCCTTACTGTGCCTCAACGACTTAGGTCGGTGTCCTCTGTTCTAGGTTCTTGGGGCAGTCAATACCGAAGGACTTTTTTGGAAGAGATTGTAGCGTGCAAAGGGGAACTTAATATGCTGAGACCGAAGACTGACGCATTGTCCATTGCAAAGTTTAAGCAAGCTAAAGAAAAGTTGGCAGGGTTGTATTTTCAAAACAATCAATATTGGCAGCAAAGGGCAAAAGTGCAGTGGTTAAGGGAAGGGGACATGAACACTAAATTTTTTCATTCTTATGCTTCTATGAGGAAAAAGAAGAATATGATTCGTCAACTAACTACTCCAGAGGGGGTTCTGATGGACTGGAACTCAGGGCTTCAGGATCATATCACACAATTTTTCTCTTCTGTTTTCCAATCTTCTAGATGCAGTAATTTGAATTTTCTTGATCATATAAAGCCGTGTGTTACAGAAGCTCAAAATGAGGAGCTTATTCGTCCTTTTGATGCTTCCGAAGTTAAAGATGCCCTTTTCTCTATGCACCCAGATAAGTCCCCAGGTCCGGATGGCTTCAACCCAGGTTTTTTCCAATCTCAATGGGATCTCATTGGTCCTGATATATCAAACTTTATTCTTGATGTCTTACATTCTGGTAATATGCCATCTACTCTTAATGAGACCATCATTGTTCTTATCCCAAAAGTTAGTAAGACTAAAGTTATCTCAGATTATAGACCTATTGCGCTGTGCAATGTGGTGTATAAAATTCTGTCCAAGATGATTGCTAACAGGCTTAAGGTTATATTAAATGATGTGATATCAGATACTCAGAGCGCTTTCATTCCTGGTAGATCTATTACGGATAATGTCCTTCTGGCTTTTGAAGTTGGACACTACTTGAAGAGGCAAGTGAATGGGTCTAGAGGGTCTATTGCTTTGAAGTTGGACATGGCAAAAGCTTATGACAGAATGGAGTGGGCCTATCTGCAGGGTGTTATGGTTAGAATGGGCTTTCATTCTAGATGGATTGAAATGGTTATGATGTGTATTTCCACGGTTTCGTATGAAGTGTATTCTAGTGGGCATATGATGGGTCCTATTATTCCAGAAAGAGGATTAAGGCAAGGAGATCCCCTCTCGCCTTACTTGTTTATCCTAGGTGCTCAAGGTCTCTCAGCTGCGTTAATGGATTTAGAGAAAAGATGCCTAACCCATGGATGTAAAATAGCTAGGCAGGCTCCTTCAATTAATCACTTGTTTTTTGCCGATGATTCTTTTGTTTTCTTTAGAGCTGATCTGTGCGAAGCTGCTGTCATTAAGAGTTGTCTAGCCTCGTATGAAGGTGCATCAGGGCAATCCGTGAATTTTAATAAATCTTCTGTGGCCTTTAGTCGGAATGTTGACCCTATAATGAGGAGATTGTTTTGTAACTTGTTGGGGGTTTCGGCTTGTGCTCAAACTAGTTCCTATCTCGGTATGCCAATGTGGGTAAGTTATAACAAAACCCAGGTTTTTAACTTTATTAAGGACAGAATTTGGAAGCGTCTCAACAATTGGAGAAATAAGTTTTTATCTTGGGGAGGTAGAGAGATTCTTATCAAGGGTGTTTTACAGTCAATTCCAGCTTATATCATGAGTTTGTTTCTTTTGCCTAATGGTTTTTGTGACTCTTTGCATCGTTTGTTCAATCGTTTCTGGTGGCAAGCTTGTGGGGAAAGAACAGGGGGTCTTAATTGGATGAGGTGGGAGCATCTCTGTTCTCCTAAGAATATGGGAGGCATGGGTTTTAGGAATATTCGGGAGTTTAACATCGCTCTGTTGGGGAAGCAAATTTGGAGACTCCAATTTAGACCAGATTCGCTGATGAGTAGAGTTTTAAAAGCCAGGTATTTTGCTAATTGCAATCTTGAGCAAGCTCAACTTGGAAGGAGACCCAGCTACACTTGGAGGAGCATCTTAGCTGCAAGAGATATGGTTTGTAACAATTACAAATGGAGAGTGGGTAGTGGAGAGCGTATAAATATTTATAACGATGCATGGCTGGTGGATCCCCTTCACCCCAAAATTTCTTCTCCGCCAGTGCAGAATCTGGTTAATGCTAAAGTGTCTGCCTTGTTTAATGAAGATGTCACTTGGAATATCCCTCTCATTCAAGTTAGTTTCAATGCGGATGATGTTGCCAGAATAATTCAAGTTCCCTTATCTCGTATTGCTTGCTCAGATTCAATTTACTGGCCCCTTGAACCAACAGGTTTTTACTCGGTCAAAAGTGCCAATAAAATTGTTCATGGCCAAGCTCGTTCTCTGGTGGGGTTTAACTTTCCTTGGAGATTGTTATGGAATTTAGCTGTCCCTATGAAGCTGCGGATTCTAATTTGGAGATGCCTAGTGGATGTGTTGCCTACAAGAGGGAATCTTTTTAAGAGACATGCTGTAGAGATGTATGGATGTCCTCTTTGTTCATCTCAAGTGGAGGAATCAATTTCTCATGCTTTAATGTCTTGTCCGTGTGCTCAGGCTATTTGGAGGGCAAGTTCCCTGGGGCTTTGTTTTGATATTAATGGCTCTCTAGAAAGTATTATTGGGTCTTGGTTTTCTTCTTTACATAGAGATGAAGTTCATCAGGCTGTGTTTCTAGTTTGGGCAATTTGGTATAGAAGGAATAGATTTGTCTGGGAGAATCATAATATGAGCATTAAAGCGGTATTAAGATTGGCCATGACTGCTTTAAATCAATGGGAGGTGGTTCGAAACAAGGATTTTGTACTTAATCCTTCGTCTGCAGGTACTTTGTTTAACTTATGGTCCCCTCCCACATCGGGTGTGATCAAATGTAATACGGATGCAGCTATTTTTTGGACAGATAATAGAGTTGGGTGTGGATGGATTTGTAGAGATAATCATGGGAGTTTTGTGAGTGCTTTTCATGGGACTTTAAGTTGCCCTCTTGATCCTCTTTTGGCAGAAGCAATGACTGTTAAAGAAGCTCTTAAGTGGCTGAAATTCGAAGGTTTTTCCAAAGTTCAAGTGGAAACAGATTGCCTTGTGCTCCATCGGGCTTTGACATGCCCTTCTTTAATTACTTCTCCTTTTGGTTTTATTATTCAAGAATGCTTAGATTTAAGTCTTTTATTTGTAAGTTGTTCATTTTCTTTGGTTCGAAGATCTGGTAACGATCTTGCGCATATTTTAGCTAGGACCTCTGTTGTTTCTCAGGGAGTCAGTTTTTATACTCCTCCCCCCTGTATCCAACAGTTGCTTTAATGAAATGGTCCTTTTTCCTAAAAAAAAAAAGATTTAATAATATTAAGAGCTAAAATCCTATTGGTCAATAGGAGATAAATTTTAACTGTACATTGATGGAGTGTCAGTTAAAAAAAAAAAGGAATTTAAAATTAAATAAAACTGATCATCTCTCTCTAACTGTTATCGTGCCTTTTCTCTCCATCAGGAAAAAGCATTCTGTAAAAAAAAAAAAATTAAAGAGTTAGGGTTTGAAGAGAGAGAAACACAGTTTTTTAAAGGGATTTTGTGGCATCTAATAGCACATCATGAATCAAGGTATGTTTATTTTCTCTAATTTGATATATATTGTGAAAATCATAAAGTTTCATGATTTGGGAATTAGGGTTTGTGCATTATTGATTTGCATGAAATTTAGAAAATTTCTTACATTTGGTATCAGAGCGAGATTTTGAAACTTATGATTTTCCGAATTATGGTATGTTTCTCTTTTATGTTATTGAATTTTTGAGAGAATTTAATTAATTAATTTATTTATTATTCACTTTATTTTTTGTTGTTTACGAATTGTTTTGAACCAATTCCACGTAATTGATTATCTTTCGATATTGGATTCTACTGATATATGCTAATTTATATCAAATCGTTTCTGTTACTGGCTTTTGGTAAAGAAAAGAATGAAATTATGATATTGAACGACAGTGTTGTTAAAGCTTATGTTGTATCATAATAAACCATTAAAAGGGCTTTGTCTTTTAGTGATTTTGCCAATTTGTATGATTATATTATTCTTTCATTGCATACTTAGCCATTCACGTGTCAATGAAAGGTAAAATTGGTGTAAATCCTTTAATGCTCCACTTTGTCTTCTTATGATGGCTATTATTTTACTTTTATTTATTTAGTGGATTATATGTTTATAATTATATTCTTTTGGCATACTTACATTTTATTTTATTGTGCACTGCACCATCCAACAAAATATAAAATGGGGTATGCATAACTTTAAGTAATTTATTTTACCAATTTTATGATCACACGCCTACTGTGTCTCTCTTCAATTACTAAATTGGTATTTATAGATTATTGTATTTGATTAGCTCTAATGATCTATGTCTATATGGTTGTTTAATTTGATATCTATATTATGAATAATTTGTTAATCACCAAAGTGGTCAAATTAGAAAGTTTTTATGGATGTCAAATTAAATAGAATTCAATTACTCATGTTTATGTGATGCTACTAATGAGATGACATAATGGTATTTATAATTCTTTGTCATGAGTATATTGAAGTTTATTGGCTGTAAAATATTTAAGAGCCGCCCAAAGGTTGGTTGATTATTTTATAGTCAAGAACATAAATGTGGTTAATTGATATACTTTATTTGATATGTTTAGTATATCCAAAGATAGCAAACATGTCAAGTTAGGGTGTAATTAATTACCAATTATATGAAATTAAAATTGAGCATCAATTACGTTTATTGTAGTATATCGTTGTATCACCCAAAGGAGAACTTCAATATACACTTATATTTGTATGAATAATATCTGAATCTGAGTTATGTATTTATATTATGACTCAAAGCACTAATGTATGAGCATGTATTTATTTGCAGCATTCACTCCTGTCTCTCTTCATTCGCAAGCTTCGTCTATTGTGAAATTTAACGGGCTCAATTTTTCTGAATGGTCTGAACAAGTTCAGTTTCACCTAGGTGTTTTGAATCTTGATTTAGCACTCTTACATGACAAGCCTGTTGATCTCACTGATAATAGCACTGATGAACAAAGATCTTTCTATAATGCTTGGGAAAGATCAAATAGACTTAGCTTAATGCTCTTGCGAATGACTGTGGCTGACAATATCAGGTCAACGATTCCTAAAACTGAGAATGCAAGGAAATTTATGGAATCTATTGAAAGTATATCCCACTCTGACACTTCTGATAAGTCAGTAGCAGGGACACTGATGGGTACATTAACTACCATGAAATTTGATGGTTCTCGTACCATGCATGAGCACCTCACTGAGATGATAAACATAGCAGCAAAATTAGGATCCATGGGAATGAAAGTGGAGGAAAGTTTCCTTGTGACATTCATCATGAACTCCTTGCCTTCTCAATATGGTCCATTCCAAATAAATTACAACACTATTAAGGATAAATGGAATGTGACAAAATTGCAAACTATGCTAATTCAAGAGGAAGTAAGGCTGAAGAAACAAGGACCTCACTCAGTTCATCTCATGGGTCAGCCGGGAGCTAATAAGAAATCAGGAAAGCAGTATGGGAAGGGGAATAAAAGATCATTGAAGGTTAATGAGTCATCTTCCCAAATCCACAAGAAGGAATCAAAGAAAGTTGTGAGTCATTTCTGTGGAAAGCCTGGACACTACAAGAAAGACTGTCAGAAACGTAAGGCGTGGTTCGAAAGTAAAGGTAAGCCTTGTGCTTTCGTATGTTTCGAATCAAATTTGGCAGAAGTTCCTTATAATACTTGGTGGATTGATTCTGGTTGTACCACTCATGTTTCAAATACGATGCAGGGATTCCTTACGACCCAAACCATAAACGCAAATGAAAAATTTGTGTTTATGGGTAACCGAGTCAAAGCTCCAGTTGAAGCCATCGGAACCTATCGTTTGATTTTAGACACTGGACATCATTTGGATCTTTTCCAAACTCTTTATGTTCCTTTTGTTTCTCGTAATTTAATTTCCGTGTCAAAACTTGATACAGCTGGATATTATCTTAAGGTTGGAAATGGATGTTGCAGTTTGTTTAAGCATAATTGTTTTATTGGTTCTGGTGTTCTCTATGATGGTTTATATAAATTAAATCTTGATAATCTGTTTGCTGAGACTCTTTTTACCTTGCATCATAATGTTGGTACAAAACGTGGTTTGGTTGATGAAAATTCAACTTACTTGTGGCATAAGCGTTTGGGTCACATATCCAAACAAAGAATACAAACATTGGTAAAGAATGAAATTCTTCCTAATTTGGATTTTACTGATCTTGGTATTTGTGTGGATTGTATTAAGGGAAAACTCACAAAACACACAATCAAGAAGAAAGCCATAAGAAGCACACAGCTCCTTGAAATAATACACACTGATATATGCGGACCTTTTGATGTTCCATCTTTTGGTGGAGAAAAGTATTTTATCACCTTTATTGATGATTTTTCACGTTATGGATATATCTATTTGTTACATGAGAAATCTCAATCAGTAAATATCTTAGAGGTGTTTATCACTGAGGTTGAAAGACAATTAGACAGAAAAGTGAAAATCGTCAGATCTGACAGAGGTAGTGAATATTATGGAAGGTATGATGAAAATGGACAACATCCAGGTCCAATTGCTAAATTTCTTGAAAAGCATGGCATTTGTGCTCAATACATAATGCCAGGTACACCGCAGCAAAATGGTGTTGCAGAAAGGCGTAATCATACTTTAATGGATATGGTTAGAAGCATGTTAAGCTATGCATCTTTACCTTTATCATTGTGGATGTATGCTTTGAAAACTGCTATGTATTTATTAAACAGGGTTCCTAGTAAGGCAGTTCTAAAAACTCCTTTTGAACTGTGGACAGGAAGGAAACCCAGTTTGAGACACCTACATGTTTGGGGTTGCCCAGCAGAAATAAGAGTTTATAATCCACATGAAAGAAAACTGGATTCAAGAACAATCAGTGGCTATTTCATTGGTTATCCAGAAAAATCTAAATGATATATATTTTATTGTCCTAACCATAGTACGAGAATTGTTGAAACTGGAAATGCACGTTTCATTGAAAATGGTGAAATTAGTGTGAGTGTTGAACCACGTAAAGTGGAAATTCAAGAAGTTAGGGTAGAGATTTCTTTACCTCAAACTTCTTCTCAAGTTGTTGTTCCTACAGTTGTTGAATGTTTAGACAACATACAAGAACAACAAGTGAATGATGAAAGACCCCATAATAAAATAATTGTCAATGAACCAGTAGTAGATGAACCACAACACGTAGCATTAAGAAGATCTGAAAGGCAAAGAAGATCTGCTATTTCTGATGATTATGTGGTTTATCTGCAAGAGTCAGAATTGACTTAGGAATTGATGATGATCCAGTTTCGTTTTCACATGCCATAGATAGTAAAAATTCTATGAAATGGTTAGATGCCATGAAAGAAGAGATGAAATTAATGGATCACAATGGAGTCTGGGATCTTGTTGAATTGCCAGAAGGTTGTAAAAGAGTTGGGTGTAAATGGGTTTTTAAGACTAAGCGCGACTCTAATGGCAATATCGAAAGATATAAAGCTAGACTCGTTGCCAAAGGTTTCACTCAGAAAGATGGCGTCGACTACAAAGAGACCTTTTCTCCTGTTTCGAAAAAGGACTCATTTAGAATTGTCATGGCATTGGTAGCTCATTATGATTTGGAGTTTCATCAAATGGATGTGAAAACTGCCTTTCTAAATGGAAATTTAGAAGAAGAAGTCTACATGGACCAACCCGAAGGTTTCGCTGTTAAAGCAAAAGAACACATGGTGTGTAAGCTTAAAAAGTCAATATACAGACTTAAACAAGCTTCCCGATAATGGTATCTCAAGTTCAATGATACCATCACTTGTTTTGGATTTAAGGAAAACATTGTTGATCGATGTATATATCTAAAAGTTAGTGGGAGCAAGTTTATAATTTTGATTCTGTATGTTGATGATATTTTACTTGCCACTAATGATCTTGACTTGTTACATGAGACCAAGAGATTTCTTTCTGAAAACTTTGAAATGAAAGATTTAGGTGAGGCATCCTATGTAATTGGAATTAAAATATTTCGTGATAAATCACAAGGAATATTGGGATTGTCTCAAAGGGCATATATCAACAAAGTTTTCCTTAAATCCAAAACAAGTGATGGTATCATTGAACTTGAGATACCATTATCGGGAAGCTTGTTTAAGGCATATAGAGATATTTAAAATGGAAAGGTGCTCCTTAAGTGTTGTTCCAATTCAGAAAGGGGATAAATTTAGCCTTATGCAATGTCCAAAGAATGAATTGGAATGCAAAGAAATGGAACGGATTCCATATGCTTCCATCGTTGGTAGCCTGATGTATGCTCAGACTTGTACCAGATCGGACATTAGTTTTGTTGTAGGAATGCTGGGCAGGTATCAAAGTAATCCATGAATAGATCATTGGAAAGCCGTAAAGAAAGTGTTAAGATACTTGCAAGGAACAAAAGGACACATGCTTACTTATAGGAGATCGAGTCATCTAGAGGTGATAGGTTATTTGGATTCAGATTATGCTGGATGTGTTGATACAAGAAAATCCACATTTGGCTATTTATTCCTATTAGCTGGAGGGGCAGTTTAATGGAAGAGTGCAAAGCAGTCTGTCATCGCTGCATCAACCATGGAAGCAGAGTTTGTAGCATGCTTTGAGGCTACAGTTCATGGATTATGGCTGCGGAACTTTATTTCAGGACTTGGAATTGTTGACAGCATTGCCAAGCCGCTGAAAATTTATTGTGATAATTCTGCAGCTGTATTCTTCTCTAAAAATGACAAGTATTCAAAAGGTGCTAAACATATGGAATTGAAATACTTTGCCGTTAAAGAAGAAGTTCAAAAACAACGAGTGTCAATCGAACATATTAGCACCAATCTCATGATTGCGGATCCATTGACAAAAGGGTTGCCACCAAAGACATTTAATGCACATGTCGAAAGAATGGGCATTACTGAAAATCATTATTGTTAGTTTGATGATGTTTATGTTCTTTATGTACTTGATTGACATTTTGAGCTCATTTAGTGTGTGTTTTTGATATTTTAATGCATCTTGTTTTATTATGTTGAATATTGTATATACATGAGTGAATTATGTTGACATAACAGGATTAGTCTCTGTCAAAGACATTATCGTTGGACCGTTATGATATATGTCTCCATTACAAGATACATTGAGTATAAAACTAGTACTGTGATTCATATAAGGGACTATGTCGAAATAATGACATACAACCGCTATGATCCTTATTAGTTCTGTGCTTAATAGTAATTTTTGGTTTGACCAATTTATGAGAGGATTTAGCTTAAACTATGCGTATTATGATTATTATTAAATCATGAAGTTAAATAATAACACATGGGCCAAGTGGGAGAATGTTGAATTTTATTTATTGTGGCCCACGTGTTTATATATATATATATATATATATATATATTTATATTTATTAATTATATATTTATTTAATGTTAGATATTTTATATTAGATTTAATAATATTAAGAGCTAAAATCCTATTGGTCAATATGAGATAAATTTTAACTGTACATTGATGGAATGTCAGTTAAAAAAAAAAGAATTTAAAATTAAATAAAACTAGTCCTCTCTCTCTAACTGTTATCGTGCCTTTTCTCTCCATCAGGAAAAAACATTCTGTAAAAAAAAAAATTAAAGAGTTAGGGTTTGAAGAGAGAGAAACACAATTTTCTAAAGGGATTTTGTGGCATCTAATAGCACATCATGAATCAAGGTATGTTTATTTTCTCTAATTTGATATATATTGTGAAAATCATAAAGTTTCATGATTTGGGAATTAGGGTTTGTGCATTATTGATTTGCATGAAATTTAGAAAATTTCTTACAAGAGTAGCTATAACAAGCTGTATATGAAGAAGAAATTATTCCGATTTAATTGCCAACCCGGTACCACAATGAATGACCATATTACTGCTTTTAATAAGGCAGTAGCAGACTTGATGAATCTAGATGAGACATTCAAAGATGAAGACCTGGCATTGATGTTGCTGTTTTCCCTTCTTGATGAGTATGCATTTTTGGAAGCCATGTTGCTTTATGGAAAAGAGAGAGTTTCTCTTAGTGAAGCATGCAGTACTCTTTATAGCCATGAATTAAGGAAGAAAGATAGAGAGAAAAGCAAGCAAGCGGAGGTGGTAGTAGAAGCTTTGATAGCTAGAGGTAGACCACAAGGCCAGAAGAAGGGAGAAAAAAGGAGATCTCGTTCGAAGGAAACCTGCTAAAGATGAATGTGCCTTTTGTTGAGGAAAGGGACATTGGAAGAAAGATTGCCCTAAGTTGAAAAATAAGGGCAAAGAAGATAAAAGCAAAGTTGTTGTAGAATCTCATTTGGCTGAGTACAGTAATAAAGAATTAAATCTTTTACTGGTTGCCACAACCTCAACAGGGGGATCTGATAAATGGTTATTTAATTTGGGATGTAACCAATATATCTGTCACATCCGTGAGTGGTTCTCTGAGTTTAAAGAAGTAGACTGTGGAGTTATCTATATGGGTAATGACATGTATTGTGAAACAACTGGTGTTGGTGCAATCTACTTGAAGAACCATGATGGATCAACTAGAGTTCTGAAGGAGGTCCGTTTTGTACCGGATATAAGAAAGAACCTCATCTCTTTAGGAGTCCTTGAATCCAAAGGACTTGTTGTGACAATGCAAGATGGAGTTCTGAAGATTACCTCTAGAGCTCTGGTGATGTTGAAAGGGACCCGGAAGAATAAATTGTATTACTATGATGGTAGTACATTAGTTGGGACAGCTGTGGTTGTTGATGTTGATGGTGAAGCGTTAGATACTACAAGGTTATGGCATATGTGATTAGGGCATGGAGGTGAAAAATCCTTGCAAATTCTAATTAAACAAGGATTGTTGAAAGGTGTGAAACCCTGCAAGCTAAACTTCTGCGAGCATTGCGTGATGAGAAAGCAGAAAAAAGTGAAGTTTGGCACCGCTATCCATGATACCAAGAGTATTTTGGATTATGTTCATTCTGATGTGTGGGGATCTTCCAAAACGGCTTCTATGGGAGGTAAACACTATTTTGTTACTTTTGTTGATGACTTCTTTAGAAGAGTGTTGGTGTACACTATAAAGTCAAAAGATGACGTGTTGAATTGTTTCCTTAAATGAAAAAAGATGGTGGAGTCACAGACAAGGAGAAAGATCAAATATCTTCGTACAGACAATGGAGGAGAATATAGAAGTGATACTTTTGATAAAGTTTGTGCGACACTTCACAGTTAGAATTACATCACAGCAAAATGGGTGGCAGAACGCATGAATCGAACCCTACTGGAGAAAGTTCGATGTGTGTTATCTAATGCTGGGTTAGGTAGACAGTTTTGGGTGGAGGCTGTAACATACGCGTGCCATCTTGTCAATCGGTTGCCATCAACTGCTATTGGTGGTAAGACACCCCTAGAGGCTTGGTCTGGTAAACCTGTTACTGATTATGATTCCTTACATATATTTGGTTCCGCTGCGTATTATCATGTTAAAGAGTCAAAGTTGGATCCTCGAGCAAATAAAGCCATTTTTATGGGGATCACTAGTGGTGTGAAAGGATATCGTCTCTGGTGTCTAGAAATAAAGAAGACAATCTTTAGCAGAGATGTTACCTTTGATGAATCTGCCATGTTGAAGAAGGTAACAAAAGATGATGCTCAACAAACCAATGGTGCTCTAAAACAGGTGGAGAAAATTCCAAAGCAGATGGAGTTTGATAGTGTTGGCCCAGTAATCAGTAAAGCAAATGAAGAAACTTCTATGGCAGAAGAGGAGTCAGAAGAAGAAGAGATTCAACCCCAAGAACCTTCATAACAACATGAACCAATTGCATTACGAAAGTCACAAAGAGTTAGACAAAAACCTGCTTGATTCAACGATATGGTGGCTTTGGCATCTGTGATTGTCAACAATGACATTCCTTCCTCTTTTCAAGAAGCAGTTCAAAGTTCAGAAAAAGACAAGTGGAGGAATGCCATGAATGAAGAAATGCAGTCCCTTCAGAAAAATCAAACATGGAAGCTAGCTAACCTACTAAAGGGAAAAAGGCAATTGGATGCAAATGGGTATATGCAAAGAAAGCAGGATTTCTTGACAAGTGTAATATTCGCTACAAGGCAAGGTTGGTGGCCAAAGGTTATGCTCAGATGGATGGAATTGACTATAATGAAATTTTTTCTCTAGTTGTAAAACATTCCTCCATCAGAACCTTGTTGGCCTTGGTAGCGAAATTGGATTTAGAGCCAGTTTAACTGGATGTAAAAACTGCATTTTTACATGGAGATTTGGAGGAGCAAATCGATATGACTCAGCCAGAAGGGTTTAAGGCTGCTGGAAAGGAAAATTTAGTGTGCAAACTTGATAAATCTTTGTACGGGTTGAAGCAATCGCCAAGACAGTGGTACAAACGATTTGATAAGTTCTTGTTGGGGCAGAAATACACAAGAAGCAAATACGATTATTATGTGTATTTGCGCAAGCTACAAGATGGATTTTTCGTCTATCTCATCCTTTATGTTGATGATATGTTGGTAGCCTCAAAAAATAAAGGAGAAATAGAGAAGCTCAAAGCACAGTTGAGCAAAGAGTTCGAAATGAAAGATCTGGGAGAAGCCAAGAAGATTCTCGGCATGGAGATAAGCAGGGATAGACAGAGAGGCAAGCTTTGTCTGACACAGAAGTAGTATTTGAAGAAGGTACTACAACGTTTTGGTATGAATGAAGATTCAAAACCTATAACTACTCCGCTTACTCCTCATTTGAAACTTAGCAGCCTATTATCTCCAAAGACGGATGAAGAACAAGAATACATGGCGAATGTCCCATATGCAAATGATGTTGGTAGTTTGATGTATGCAATGGTGTATACAAGACCCGACATATCTCATGTAGTTGGGGTTGTGAGCAGGTATATGCATGATCCTGGTAAAGGACACCGGCAAGCTGTCAAGTGGATTTTACGGTACATTCTGAACACCGTAGATGTTAGTTTGGTGTTTCAGCAGGATGAATCACTTGGTCAATGTGTAGTTGGATATTGTGATTTTGACTATGCAGGTGACTTGGATAAGCAATGATCTACAACTGGCTACTTGTTCACTTTAGCCAAGGCGCCAATTAGTTAGAAGTCTACTTTACAGTCAATAGTTGTTTTGTCTACAACAGAGGCAGAGTATATGGCAATTAGAGAAGTTGTGAAGGAGGCAATTTGGCGTCAAGGATTGCTAAAAGACTTGGGAGTTGGTCAGAAACACATTGAAATGTATTGTGACAGTCAAAGCGCTATTCACTTAGCAAAGAATTAAGTCTTTCATGCAAGAACGAAGCACATTGACGTTTGCTATCACTTTGTGCGAGAATTTGTGCGGGAAATTCTCGAAGAAGAGGAGGTACTTCTTCAGAAGATGCAGATTACAGAGAATCCTGTGGATATGATGACCAAGGTGGTGTCAAAAGCCAAGTTTAAACATTGTTTAGATTTAGTCAATATCCTGCACATTTGAGTTATGCTCAAGGGTGCAAATTAGAAACATTTGAAGACACTACAGAAGATTATTTTGTTTGTGAGAGATTTTGATTGGGATTGAATTCGTCAAGGTGGAGATTTGTTGTTTGACAAAGTTGACTCATTCAACTTGTCATAATCCCACATCGGGAAATTAGAAACTTAGGAGTGTTTTTTCAGTTTATAAAAGGAAACCTTCCCTTTGTTGTTTAGATAATCCCTTGAAGTAGATTAAGTCCCATGAAGGCCTTACCTCTCTCCCTTTTGTATAATTTCTTTGAATTATTTTAATAAAATATTCTTTTGTAGTGTTCGGCGACG
Source organism: Excoecaria cochinchinensis (assembly GCA_947683425.1). NCBI lineage: Eukaryota > Viridiplantae > Streptophyta > Magnoliopsida > Malpighiales > Euphorbiaceae > Excoecaria > Excoecaria cochinchinensis. The sequence continues at coordinate 39,021,392 of CANTUQ010000092.1, forward strand.
TAGGCTAAATTGGCAGAATCTTTTTAAAATATTGATGTTCTCTCTATTTTGTTTTTTGAGCTTTCATTTTGCTTGGTGGAAATTAGCTTTCATTAAAATATTGATATTGGTGTTCGGGGACGGACAATATTGTTTTATTTATTTAATTGGTGGAAATAAGCTTGAGTTTCCACAACAATGTAGATATACATATATACATTAACAATTTTAAAATAAAGTGTAACTATAAATTAATTTTGATTTTATAAGTCAAGTGCTCAAAACAAATTAAATTTGGTGATAATATCACAAGTAATTGCACTTTAATTTTAAATAAGCTTTAAATATTTATGCAAATGTTTTAACAATTTACATTTCTATTAATGATTTTATAAACATTACTATTATTGAATTAGTTAATTTATTTTCCAAAAAAGATTTACCCTCGTCTCATCTCTCGTATAAATTTAGAAAGCATTTATATTTTGAAATTAGTATGACATATAATTGCTTCATGTGTGTTCTTTTCAAAAGTCATTGAAACGATTATTTTTAAACAGATTATTTTGTAGGAAGAGAATTAATGCAACTTTTTACATCTAAACTTTTAAAAAAATTGCATTTAATATATGAACTTTTAAATGTACAAACCACTCAAAGTTGTTTTAATTGTACACAATAATCACTTAATAATAGTTGATCCATTTAGCGATTAGAGCGTATAAGATACGTGCTGCTAACATGAAAAGTAGTCCAATAAATATATGCCACGTGTCATTTTGATAAAAAAAAATTAGATGGTTTAATTGTATGGTAACACACCCTGAATCTTCATTGCAAAGACCAAACTTCATTACTAAATCTTAAACATAAACCAAATCGTTACATCAATTACACAAACAAATATTGTAATCTAACACTACATATATTATTGTTTTTTTCTCCTGCCAAGTTCTCTCTCATATTCCAATTCTCTAATGTTCTTAGCAATCCCAAAATAACTTGTTTATAGTGCTCTTCAATGAGGGAATCTATCCATGCAAAAACTTTACAGTCATTCCCCACCTAAAAGTTTATAATAAAAGGAACAATTACATACATCAAAATCATATTTAAAATCTACTTAAAGAAACCTCCAGATAACTTCTACTACATATCGAATCATTTTGGCATCCATAACAGCGCCTCTCATGATTTAAATCAGACTATGAACACTTTATTTCAGCTGGTTTACCACATTTGCAAAGAAGCTTACATCTTCAATCAATGAAGGTTTAATTATTTGGAAGGAAAGCAAAAAATAAAACCGTCAGTTGTGGAGAAAGATTGGATTATTGGTGATTGTTAAATAGGATTGAGGAGTCTGAAATTTTTACCATTGAAATTAAGTTTATGAGACAGAAGGAAGGTGTCTGGAATTGGAATTTCATGCTATCTTAGAGCGTGTATTTCAGTCTCTTGTCCTAATAAGCATTCAAGTATTTATTTTATACAGTTAAAATAAATTTGAGTGGTAAAATTGTACACCTAAAAGTTCAAGTATTAGATGCACTTCTTTTTTATAAGTTCAGGTGTAAAAAGCAGTATTAAGCCTTTAAACTATTGTGTATAATTTTTGCATATTAGAGATTTTAGTGTGGAATATAATTCTCAATGTATAAGTGAATTTTTTCAACTGCTTCGTAATAACATTATTTTATAGGAAATTTTTACCTTTTTCATTATCTTTATATTATTTTCTTTCTTATAATAACCAGCTAAAGGTTTAATTTGACCGATAAATTTTTCAACAGAAGTCAATCTTTTAAAAAAATCAAAATTTGAACCAAATACACATGCATTTTTTAATTCATGGCTAATTCAATTTATGCCATCTAAATAATACTATATTTTATTTTTTCTTTTTATTTTTACATAATTTGCTTATATAATTGTTGTAAGAAAGCATAGTATTGTAATAGAAATACAAAATAGGTAAAAAAAATGTTATAAAATAAAGAAAAATATACTTTTGTGGATGACATGGAATAAAAGTGAATAAATATTATGTTATAAGGCTTAAAAGTTAACTTTGGAATTATTTAGTCAATTCAAATTAGACATTTTTGGAACTATATAGCTAAATAAAATTAGATATTTTTTCTATAAAAATCTAATGGAATCTGGATATACCCATAATTTCTGATATGAAAGGAATCCATATCAATATGAAAATTGTCCAGATATAAAAGTGATCTATATTAAAAATGAAATAATGTTGATATGAAGATAGTTTCATATCAAATCCCTTAATTAGAGAATGTTCCTTATTTGAAAATAAATAAAAATGGTAACTTCCTTTTTTGTCAATTATTTCTATTAAGACAATACAACAACCCACCTCCCAAATTAAGAAATTGGAGCATGAAGAAGATTATATCTCGGAGTGATAAGGTAGCTTCCATCTTTGGAGAGATAAGAATGCACATAATCCTCTCACACATCTGTTAGAGATATGGTTGGTTAATAAGAAGATTGGGTTCAACTCTATCACAATCAAAGGGATAATTTAAATATTTTTCAGATTGTAATCAGCTGCTACATTTTAGCTTTCCATCTCTGTCTTTACTGCTAGCCTTAGCTGTCACTTATAGTATATATGTTGTTGTTTTCTTTCTGTAATATAGCTCACAATTTTTATTGAATAAAATCCTTCTTCTTGTTCTAATTCTCTTTATGGTATCAGAGCCATTGTAAGCCAAATACACATAACAAATGGCATCCATTTCCCACAATGTTAGCAATTTTACTCAAACAAGACAACTAACCATTATGGCGTGAACAAGTTTTGGCCCTTGCTGAAAGTCAAGATTTAGTCGGACGTCTTACCGGAAAAACACAAGAACGCAATCAATCAACCACAAACGCTGCTACCACAGGTGAATCTACGCTGACAACAGAAACAATTACAGTATGGAGGAAATCAGATCGGCTTCTTCGTGGGTGGATAATTGGCACCCTTTCTGAAGAAGCCCTTGGTCTTGCCATAGGTCAAGACACAGCAAAATTTGTTTGGGACATACTGAAAGAAGCTTATGCGCAAGACTTTCAGAAAAGAGAATTCACACTCCGTCAACAATTGACATACTTGAGCAAAGATGACAACACCACCATGAGTGAACATATTTGCAACTTCAAAGGGATATGTGATAATCTTGCAGCTATAGGAAGCCCAGTTGCAGGCAAGGTTCAAGTTTTTTCTCTTCTAACAAGTTTGGGTCCCAAGTATGATTCCTTCACCACTACCATGTTGAAACCACCACATCCCTCCTACACTGAATTTGTATCTTTGTTACAAGGATATGAACAACGTCAGAATTGGTTCACAACCAACACTTCAACTCATCAACTTGCCTTTTATGGGCAAAAATAACAATCTGGCACCCGTAGGATACAGAACAACTTTAATTCAAATGGTCGTAGCTTTCAAGCACACAACCCATGCTTCAGTAATCTAGGAAACAACAGTGCTGGTTACCAAATCAGTTCTAACAACAAGCATGACTCCAACAATCGGAAGCCACCACCACCTGGACAACGTTGAATGATGCCAACGGAAAGAGACCTGTATCGAAATGAAACTTGTCAAATCTGTGGTGTTATGGGACATGTTGCAAAAATCTATTGGCATCTGTCCAAACATGTGCAGTCATCTGATGAAATTCCAAATGCATTAGCAGCTCTCACTCTTGATAATAACGTTTTTGACACTGAATGGACATCTGACACAGGTGCTTCTCAACACATAACAGGCAATGCTGGTTTGTTAAAAAATACGCATTCATACTTTGGTAATGATTCAGTTTTAATCGGAAATGGAACATTGTTAGGCATAAAATCTATTGGTGATACAAACATTAAAAGTGGCAATCAAAGTCTCCTATTGAAAGATGTTTTACATGTGCCTAATTTAAATCGCAATTTATTATCTATCAGTTAACTTACTGATCATTATCCTATGAACTGTGAATTTTCTAACGTGGATTTTTGTATTAAGGAAAGGGAGACAGGTTGCAAAATTATGACAGGACAACGTAAGGGTGATCTTTATGTTTTTTCCAGTCCCCATGAATCGCATTTCTCATGTAGGTTCAAATCTGGCACTGCTGGTGTGGCATCAGCAGTTGGGATATCCTCAAAAATCCACTCTGTATCTGTTACAACAGCAAGGGTTGATTGATGTCCAAGGATTTAACAAGTCACCTTCTTTTTGTGATAGTTATCAATTAACCAAACTTAGTAAAATGCCTTTTTATTCTTCAAAAAATAAAAGTTTGTCTATTTTTGATAAAATACATTGTGATTTATGGGGACCATCACCAGTTTCATCTCTTAATAATTTTCGCTACTACGCTTGCATTATTGATGATTTTTCATGTTATACCTAGATAATACCTTTAAGAAAGAAGTTTGATTTTGTTGATGCATATTTGGCCTTTGAACAATCGGCAATTTGACAAAAAAATAAAAATCTTTCATTCTGACGGAGGTGGAGAATTTATCAATTCCAGACTTAGTTCTCATTTTCAAGCACAGGGAATTATTCATCTAATTTCATGTCCACACACTCCCGAGCAGTCAGGTATGGTTGAACGTCGTCATAGAATAATTCGCGAGCTAGGTATGACAATGTTATTTTATAGTGGTGCTCCTTTATATTTATGGATGGAAGCCTTTCAAATAACTATTTTTCTTCTTAATCGCTTACCTTCCAGTGCTATTAATTCTGAAACACCCTACTATAAATTGCATCGAACTCATCCACAATAGTCTTTTCTAAGAATTTTTGGCTCAAAATGTTTTCCTTACACTTGGGATACACGTAAAAATAAGTTTGATCCTAAGACACTCTCATGTGTTTTTATTGGTTATAGTGATCAACAAAAAGGGTACAAATGCTTTCATCTATCCACACAAAAAATTATCATCTCTCGTCATGTGGTTTTTGATGAAACAAAATTCCCATTTAAAGATTCACATAAAAATAATTTAAATTCTTTGAATGCTTTTTTGGTAAAGTATTTTTGATTCTTGGATATCTCTTCCACTGTCTAACCATAATCTTTCACTACAGGATACAAATTCATGTGATTCTCCTCTTCCATCTCTTGTTTTACACCAACAACATTCGTTGCCTGCAGCAGTACAACAGCCCACTTTGTCACCTGTTACTTTTGATGAACCACAAGGGGATTCACATACTGCATCAGTCCCATTGTCTATTTCAAGTCATGCCATCGATGAGTCTGCTTTTGAACTGGCAAAATCATCCCATGATAGTTCAACAGCCCCAGTTCAAGAGTCCTCAGTTCAAACACCAACTTCTTCTTCAATTCAAGTACATCAGCTCAAACACCCATCTCTTCTTCTCCAAATATTAACTTGGATTCAGCTATATCTTCACAAGATCATAAACACCCACCTCAATGTCACTCGGACCCATTCCACCTCAATGTCACTCTATGGTATTCGGTCTCGAGTTGGAATTCATAAACCCAATCTAAAGTACGCTTTTGTTGCTACTATTGGACAGGACATTCCTTGTACACCACTGACCATTAAAACGACGTTTAGACATGATGGATGGAAATCAGCTATGGATGACGAAATGGATGCACTTCAACACAACAACACTTGGCAACTTGTTCCATGTACTTCGAAGATGCATGTAATTGGGTGCAAATGGGTTCTTAAGCTAAAACATAAACCAGATGGAACACTCGATCTATTAAAAGCACGACTCGTTGCCAAAGGATACAATCAGATAGACGACATTGATTATACAGACACATTCTCACCTATTATCAAGCCCAAAACCATTTGTCTTGTGCTTAGTTTGGCTCTTATTCGACATTGGGGCATTCGTCAGCTTGATGTAAAAAATGCGTTCTTGCATGGTGTTCTTAATGAGAATATTTACATGGAACAACCTCCTGGTATGGCTAATCCAACGTTTTCGAATCATGTGTGCAAACTCCAAAGAGCTCTTTTACGGTTTAAAATAAGCGCCCCGTGCCTAGTTTGATCGTTTTAGCAATTTTCTTTTAAAACATGATTTTTTTGTAGCTTAGCTGATCTGTCTTTATTTATTTTACATAGTTCCTTTGGTACTCTAATTCTTCTTTTATATGTAGATGACATGCTTGTTACAGGTTCAAATTCTCAGCTTCTAGCTTCCTTTATACAGCTCTTACATATTGAATTTGCCATGAAGGATCTCGACTTTATTCATCATTTTCTGGGCATTGAAATCACAACAACAGCAGAGGGGTTACACCTATCTCAGTCTTATTATGCTCATATTATTTTAGAGCGGACCAGTATGTTAGATTGCAAACCTATGAGCACTTCGCTTGAAGAAAAAACAAAAGGTCTCGACAACGCCTTGTCATATGCTGATCCTACATACTATCGCAGCATTATTGATGCTCTCCAATATCTCACCTTGCCTCGACCAGACCTTACTTACAGTGTTAATTTTGTTTCTCAATTCATGCATGCACCAACTCAGGCACACTTCAAAATAGTTCGTCCCATTTTGCGGTATGTGAAAGGAACACTCAACTACGGTCTTGATTTTACTTCCCAATCATTATTGGATCTTCTTGCCTTTTTCGATTTCGACTGGGCTGGTTGTCCCATTACTTGCCGATCAACTATAGGATACTGCATTTTTCTCGGTCACAATCCAGTCTCTTGGTGTGCAAAAAAATAGCACACCGTCTCACGTTTAAGCACGGAGGCTAAATATCGAGCCATGGCCAATACCACAGCTAAAGTTACATAGTTAACATACATTCTCAAAGACCTTGGTGTTCAATAATCTCAACCTCCCACTCTCTTTTGTGATAACACCAGTGCTCTACACATAACTATCAATCCAGTGTTTCATGCTCGAAGTAAGCACATCGAGCTTGGTTATCACTTTGTGCGTGAGAGAGTTGCTCTTGGTCTTCTTATTACCCAATGTATCTCTACAACGCATCAAGTAGCAGACCTTTTCACCAAGCCAATGTCTAAAGCTACTCTTGCTCTTTATTATTTCAAACTTCACTTTCGACCCCGGTAAAGTTTGCGGGAGGGTATTAAGACAATATAATAACCCACCTCCCAAATTAAGAAATTGGAACATGATGAGGATTATGTCTCAGAGTGATAATATAGCTTCGATCTTTGGAGAGATAAGGATGCACATAATCCTCTCACACATCTGTTAGAGATATGGTTGGTCAATAAGAAGATTGGGTTCAACTCTATCACAATCAAAGGGATAATTTAAATATTTTTTAGATTGTAATCAGCTACTACATTCCAGCTTCCCATCTCTGTCTTTGCTGTTATCTTTAGCTGTCACTTATAGTATATATGTTGTTGTTTTCTTTTGTGATATAGCTCACAGTTTGTATTGAATAAAATCCTTCTTCTTGTTCTAATTCTCTTTAATTTCCTTTATGAATTACTTTCCTATTTTAGAGAAAGAGGCTCTATAAATAGGGCCAAGAATTAGAAGAAGAGAGTTTTTAAATCAAAACTTTGCAAAATTTTTCTCTCTCTCTTTTATCTCCAAGGGGCATTTAGACCGTGAAAAGTTTTATTATCTCGCATGTGGGTAATAGCTGGGTTGGTGACGCAAAAAGGATCCCTACATTCGCTTCCGCTAAAGTTTGTGCGCGACAAGAGGTAGGTACCATATTTTGTATATATTATCTCTATATATTATGTATATATTTCCATTCATTAGTATTAGAACCATGAATTTTACATCCTAACATGTGGCTAAAATTGATCTAAAATTGGTAGATGTAGGATGAATGAAACACAATAATTTTTTTTTGTGTTTATAATATAAATGTATATTTTGGCTTAAAAATTGTGTATGTGTACACTACGATTTGAGGGGATGAACATGATTGTTTGAGAATGTTAAACTAGAAGTTGGAATATAAAATTTTTGATCTCATCATTAGACTCAAAATCTCCCACTGGCCGAAATTCGAAAGTTAGAATTTATCGAAAGCATCACCACATGAAGGGCGTCTGCGCTTGGGCGGTGGCCCATATGTGTCAATAATGATGCATCATTATTGACATATGGCCCAATGGTAGCACACCATGTGGATAACAATGGTCATGCCATGTAGGCTCCAAGTGTCCTAATGAGGGGATGACATATGGACGACTGTTGTCGTGCCACTTATAACGTCATGTATTTACAATGACGTGTTATTTGTCAACACATGGCCCAATGCAAGGACGATAGTGGTCTAGCCACACGTCCATGTTACTGTGACACGTGGCCCAATGGGTCAGTGCCACATAGATGACATTGGTCATGCTACATGGCAAGTGACATGTCACATGGGTACTGTTAGTGGTTATGCCCTAGGCCCAATATTTGGACCTTGATGTAATCATTACATTTTCATTTATATAATGATTTTCTTCACATTAATATTATTGACATGTCACATTATTGTAATATTTATGAATAATCATGTTATTCTTGTCATCCCTAGTCATTTATAACTAAAGAAAAAAAAGATAAATTAAGACTAGTATAGATTTGATCGATAATCATGAGGTGATTATATATGATGATATAAATCAAATCTGTAGGTACTTGTTAGAGAACAAGGTACTGGATAGACTCACTATAAGATCACTACATGGGATAGTGTCATGAGTGATCTCATAATAGTTATGTTATTGAATCCTTCGACCTGAGATTATCACAGTTTCCTACATAAGGAACATCGTGGCTTGACATAATCAAACGTTGTCTTTAATTGGATAATCATACAGATTATGCTTGAACATGATGAGAATTATACAGAGGATAGTGAATAATCAAGAGGGAATTTGTCCCCCTCTTATGAGAGCGTTAGCTATTGGGCCCCTCGATAAGTAGGATTGTGAAATGCATGGCTGGGATCAAATGAATTGATAGTGTGATTAATGTCATTTGAATTTATCAGTCTACTTAGTGATCGAGAAATTATATGTTTGAGCAATATAAGTTTAACATACACTATGACTTATGTTCAAACAAGATATCGTGTGACAAAAGGATAATAACATATGCTATTGTTAGGTTAAAATTAGATTAATGATATTCATATTATTTGGGTAGTCATAATGTCTTTCTAGAGGCCACTTATGACTTATGGGCCTACAATGGAATTTAGCTCATTGCCAACTTAATATGAACCTATTGGGTCACACACAAAGAATGTAATGAACAGACTGAATTTAATTTGGGTATTTCGAAATTAAATATGATAGATATTTAATTCAAAATTATTCATATATATATATATATATATATATATATCTTTATGATATTTCTTATTATTTGAATAAGAAATAAATAGATAAATAAGAAAAAAAATCCCAAAATTTTCTCTCTACAAATTAGGGTTTGGGTGGTTATATATATATATATGGAGATATATTTTTCATTAACTCTATTTTTTTTTAAGAGTAGCTGCCACTTGAGAAACCCTAGCCGCCACATGTCTTTGAGAAAGAAAACACAAAGAGAACTTTACAAAATGTAGTTGCATGTGAAGGGAGCTAGCACCCCTGCATTCTTTTGTTCGTTCATTCATGCGTGTGGATACTTGTAGAGGGCATTCGTAATTGGAGCAAGGCCTATAATCCGATCGAACTAAGGTGTGAGTTCATGTTTCAGTATACTTAACAGGTCGGTAATTTTTGTCCATTCCTTTTTAAATCAATTGGATCGCATGGATCTTGTTTAGGTTTTGTTGTTTTCCTCTGCGCGATAATTTGCATTAATTTGTTTAAAACCAAACAGGTGCCACGTGGGCACAAGGTGGACCAATTAAAGACTGCCACGTGTCATAATGGAGATCTAATATGTAAAGCCCCGACTTGTACCCTAGCGGTCTTTGGACATAATTAGGGTATGAGAATGGTTGAGTGTGCTTAATTAGTCAAGTATATGCATTGGGGATGTAAATGGTATTAATTAAAAAGTCGAGGTTAAATTAATAATTTGATACCTATGGAGTTAATTGCATAAAATGGGTTATCTGGTATGCTAATATAATAATATAACATAATTAAAAGGTTAATGTATGATTTTAATAAAGATAAAGGATCAAAATGAGAAATGAAAATGTAACCAATCATAAGATGAAAGTTGGAGAGGATGGAGGAACAGCTCTTCATAGCTTCTAAAAGGCATGAAGGTTGGCTGCCTAAAAGGTTAGAAACCCATCCATTTCCTCTCCATTTATAGCCAATCTTCCTCTTTTAAATTTCTCTTTAAAATGCTGCTCTAAGTGCTCTCTTAGTGGGGAAAGAAATTCTAGTGTTATTGCAAGCATATAAGGTAAGAAATTATTGAGTTTTGTTTATTTTCTTCTACCAGTAACTTTTATAGGGTGGAAATTGTAGTGTGTTGAATAATTGATGAATTCATTATAAATTGTAGAAGAAGAAATAGTTGGAGTTAAGGGAAAGGAAAAAGAAGGTGAGAGAAAGGCAAAGTGAGGCAAGAAGGAGAAAGGAGTAAAGGTTTGGGAACTTTGCTTGTTTATATGTATTTGATGACGATTTATGCATATTATAAGTGTATGTGAATGTTAAATGTTGAGTTGAACTTAGTTGTGGTTGTTGAGTTGTTGAAAAAATGATTTAGGGCATGTTGAGTATTAAGTGGAAACTCTGTTAAAGTTTCACAAGACCTAATGTGTCTGTTCTCATAAGTTGAGTTATAAAACTCTAAATTGGATGACTTTAGTTGGAGGTGAAAGTTAAGACCTATATCTAAATATGTCCAGAAGGAATTGTGAGCTAATTCCGGCTCTAACGTTTTCAAAAGTGAGCTTAAACCTAAGGTACTAATTCTATCCTCTTAAAGGGAGAAGGATGTCTTGTTTAGGTTATAATTGGGGCTATTAGTGCCCCAAATGAGGTGATATTAGTGCCATTAGAAATTTAAGATCCTAAGGATTATTTGTTAAGAAGACCATTCTATCTAAAAATTTGGTTTAGGTACTTATAATGGCAGGACAAGTTGGGTATGGGAAGTAGCCTTGTTGAATTCTGGATTTTAAGGCAATAGAACAGGACTACACAATGGTCAAAATTTCTTGCCTACTGTGTAAAATGGGTATGGATGGCGATAATTGTCTAAAATCTGATTTATATGGCAGTCAAGGATTCTTGCTCGCCGTGTGGGATGTTTTGCCCACCGTGTAAAACGGTTCTAGAAAGTATCTTTTGCGAATCTTTTAGATTTGTTGGTTTACATGGCTGGCAAGAATTCTTGCCTGCCTGCCCATAGTGTAAGATTGCTTGCCCATTGTATAAAGGCATTCTGTTTTGAAATTTTTGCTTGCCACTTGGTTTACATAGCTGGTAGGAATTCCTGCCTGCCGTGTAACCTATTATTTCACTTTAATGAATTTTGATTTCCACTCTAATTTGAAATGGTTTTTTGACATGGATCTTTAGTAACATGTTAGATACTTAAATAATGACTTAAAAATAGTAACTTTGCATTAGATTTGATAAATTATGAAAAATGAAATTTTGAGATGAACTAGATATGCATAAATTTATGCTATGAATTAACATAGCACTTATGATATTTATATGTCAACGACACATGAATTGCTAATATGTGTTCTGAATTGATAAATATAAAATCAGTATATGATGTGTTTCAATGTGATGAGAATAAAATTATCTTAAATTAATTAATTGCCTGTTATAATCGAGTCGTAGATAGATAGGCATACCTATAGGGACTTTTGATGCTGCAACCCTATGTTCTGTTCTGCCTACCTTGTTTGGGTCATAATCAGGCCTTGTTTAGGTCATTATATTAGACCTCATTTGGGTCACCATCTATAAGTGATATTGATACGAGTAAATGTGATATGTGAAAGTACTCTCAAGTACTCCTCTATTCTGTTCTGTACTCCTCTTATCCATCTCCTTTGAAAAGTCATGTATTAACTTGAAAGGACATATGTTAAATAAATAACATGGAATATGACGTTAAATGAATATAACTATGAGTATGTGTACCTCTTATGCTTTTTATTATAGCTGTTTACTTTAAATCGAGCAATTATATATAAAAATAATTATATATAGCACAAAAAAACCCGAATTAGCGACATAAATTAGCAATGACACAATTTTCATCTCTAATTAGCGACGAATTAGAGACGGTTTTAGATTTCAGTCGTGAAAATGTATTTGTTCAAATTACTGATAAGTTTAGCGAAAAAATAATGAAAATAGTCGCTAAATTTGGCGTCATTGAATGGCACTATTTTTTGCGACAAAATTAGCGATGGAAAAATTGTTGTCACTAAAACTTCTCAATTTTTTAATTTAGCAAATTAATTTCGAGAAAAATATAGACAAAAATTTAATCGCTGAATGAACTAAAACTGTAGTGACAGAATAGCAACGATATAATTTCGTCGCTAAATTTAGTAGCAATTTTATTGCCAACTTCAGCGACTATTTGACGACGAATTATTAGTCATTGCATTATCATTAACGATATATTTTTTTTAACTTCGTCGCTAAAAAATGTTTTATATTTTATAAATTGTCTATTTTCAATCAAATTGGGAGAATATTTTTAAATAAATTGGGACAAAAAGAAAATGAGGGAGAGGGAGAAAAAGAAAGACACAGAGATTGAAGACAGAAAATGAGAGAGAGAGAGAGAGAGAGAGAGAGTGAGGGAGGGCGCGCAGAGAGGAGGAGGCGACCCTTACCAGCACCAACGACCCATCACCGGGGAAGCGGAGACGGTTCACCACCATCGGCGACAAATGGCTCCAAGCCAGCACCACCCTCTTCCCCGCCGAGCTTGCCTTCTGCTCCTACTTCACGAGAGGGAAGTCAAAGCTTCTCTCCCTTTTTTTGGTCAGGTTCGACGTTAGATGGAAACACGAGCCACATCAGCGGGCTTCTGAAGGCAAGGCGTTCCTCCCTATACGCATCGATCGTCCCCACTCGCCGCTGATGATGAGATCGGAATGGTGGAGCCGTGGCTTTCCGGTATAGATTCAAGTCAGATGGTGTGGCTTTTGGGTGCGTGATGTCCGATAGGAGGTCCCTGACGTCTTGAGCTTCGCGTTAATAATGGCGGTTTCTCCCCAGCAATCCTCCGACAACCGTTGATTGGAGGATAGATTTTACTACGAATTAAATGGGTTGAAAATTGTATGTACAAAGTTTACGTTTAATAATTTGATAAAGAATTTATCATCAAGCTGATATGATTATGTAATTATGAATTTTGCAGTTTTTAATTTTTGTGTTTTGTTTAATTTTGTTTTGTTTCTCTTCGCCAATTAATATAAGGATTGGCAATATATTCTAGAAGCTATTGTTTTGGTTTTTGATTTTTTGTCTCTCTATTTTGGGTTTAAAGTTTACATTCTGTCTTACTTGTTCGATAATCCCAAATTGTTATTTTTTTTCTAATATGGAAATGTTAATGTTGAGATGCAGATCTATGGTTGTGTTATGTAATATGTATTAATTCTGTAATGATGAAGGACTGATTCTCATTCATGTATATATTTGCGGTTGATGCTTCTTAGTACTGGGACAAAGATATAAATAGTATTTTTGGAAAACTTATTTCCCATTTTGGTGCATTTTTTGAAATATTTCTGGAAATATGATTTGCTCAGAGACTGCAGCTACAACTGTGGTTTCTGACATTTTTTTTATTGAAGCTGCCGGTCTGGTAGTTTCTTAAAAGCAAAAGCAAAAAAGTTTTTGCTTTTTTTTAATAAATTATTAAAGCTGCAGACCTGTAGCTAAAAGCTGTTTGTCTGCAGCTTTTAAAATTTTTTTAATAAATTATTATTTGATTTTTTAAATAAATAATAATTAATAATGCTTTTTTACATATACTAAATTTTAAATGCAATTAATATGACTAATGGCTAATGATAGGCATGGCAGATGGAAGAGATACACAATAATTTTGTTAATACATTATACAAAATATTGTATAACAAATAAACATATTTACAAATTGTTGTGTATAATAAATAATTTAGCATTTGGAAACTCAACAAACAAATATTTTATTTAGAAATAATCTTTTATTGAAAAATTTAAAACACAATAATTTTATTAATACATTATACAAAATATTGTCTAATAAATAAATATATACACAAATTAATTATTGTAACACATTGAAGAATATAATACATGCAAATTAATTTGAGTATATAATAATTTTTTATTAATTTTTTTCTAAGTACGTTTTAACTACTATACCATTTAATATACTTTTATAACATTATGTTTTTTAGAGTTATAGTATTGGAGAATTGTTATTTATATTAATTAAATTTTGGATGTTACAATAATAATAATAATAATAATAATAATAATAATAATAATAATAAGATATCTGTACAACTAATATAATTGTAGAATAACATAATTATCGGGATTTGATTATTTCCTATTTTAGCTCTAATACATTGCATAAATACTTGCATATTTTCCACTTGAATAAAGTGAATATACTCTCACTTTCACATGGTATCAGAGCCTAGTCGAGTTTCTGGGTTTCTTGAGTGAGGGTCAGCAATGTGATTGAGATTGGGTCATTGTTTGTGGCTGTTCTTCTTCCTGGGCTTGGGTCAGTAATATGAGTGGGTTTAGGTCACCCATGCCTCCATCAGTCCGATCGTTCCACCTTTTTTCGGCGACCATCAAAGCTGCGAGTGGGCCTCACGCGCCGCTTGGATCTCACCGCTCTTCCTCACGCTCCAATAAGTGGGCGCAAGTGGCTTGTCGTTTGGACCTCTGACTTTATCTCCAGTGTCACCTTGTCATTTATGGTCAGGATCCGGTGTCTTCATGGGGTGATTTCAACTGGTTGATGGTGTTTGCTTCTCCTAGATATCTGTGCCAGGGTCTACCTCACTCCTTTTGAGGTTCTGTTCTCAAATTTTGGTCTCAAGGTTCTGCTCTTTCTTCCTTTATTTCTCTAGTGATTGGTTGAGAAGTTTGGATGTTCATTTGTGTTGGGTATATTGAATTTTCTTTGCTACATTGTCTGCTAATTTCTTTACCTAAGTTTATTTATGATTAGTTTAAATGGCTGAGAGTAGTGATAAGAAGACTGTTACTGAAATTATATTTAGGTCTTCTAAAATTACGGATAAAAAACTGACTGGAAGTAATAATTATGCATAATGGAAAAGAACTATTTGTAGATTTGTGACTAGTGTAGATTTGGAGGACCATTTAACTAGTAATCCACCGTCTAAGGATGATGTTGTTAATCAAAAGAAATGGTTAATGGAGGATTATAAGTTGTTTAATCAAATCTATAATACTTTAGATCCCGCTGTTGATGATGTTTTGAATCACTGTGATAGTGTAAAAGAACTATGAAAATATCTGGAATTTTTGTATACTTGCAAACAAGATATGTCTCGTGTCCATGATTTATTGCTGACGATTTATCGAGCCGAACAGAAAGGTCGCTCTCTATTCCAGTATTATACTGAAGTGAAACAAGGTTTTGAAGAAAAGCGGGCTATATTTTCTATTGTTGCTGACATTAAACAAATGCAAGAACAAGAGGAGCATATTGGGTTCTGAATATGATGTAACACGCACACAATTTCTAACTAGTGAGTCACTTCCTTCTTTTACTGAAGTTTATGCTCATTTGCTTCGAGTTTGTAAAGACGGTGATTTGCATTCTAGTCTGGTGCCCAATGATACAGTGGCTTTGCTTAGTAATGCTTCGAATAGTAATCACAAAGGTAAAGGTGGAAATAGTAGTGGATCTATTGCTGGGAATAGTGGTAACTCCCGTACATGTCATTATTATGGAGTTGAGGGGCATATAAAAAAGAATTGTTGGAAGTTGTATGGAAAGCCCCCCAAGAACTCAGGTCAAATGAATAATAAAAAGTTTGCAAATGTAGCTACTTAAGATGGCATTATACCGATTCCATAGTCGTTCTCACCATCTGTCATCATTTCAGCGGATGAGTATGCCTGTTCAACTGCCACTTATGATTTACAATAGTTATCTTCTGGGATATCAGCTTTGGCTAATACAGATAACCCTACTTCTTGTCTTTCCACCTCATCTCGTAGTTGGGTTATTAACTCGGGGTGCTACTGATCATATGACTGGCAATGTAGGTATTCTCTCTTCTTTCACTTCTACTGATAATTTACCTTGTGTTACTTTGGAAAATGGATCTACTGCTTCTGTAATTGGGTGTGGGATAGCAAACCCAACAAACTCTATCCCATTATCATCTATTTTATGTTTATCATAATTCCCCTTTAACTTATTATTTGTTAGCTAAATTACCCAAAATCTTAACTGTTGTGTTATTTTTTATCCCAATTATTGTCTTTTTCAGGATCTTAGGATGAAGCAGATTCTTGGTGAAGGGTTTCTCATAAATGGCTTGTATGCTCTTAAACCAACTTCTAGACCTGTACCTCGATCCATTGTGTGGACAAGCTTGTTTTCTCTTTTGCATCTTCATTGACATTTTGGTCATCCCCCACTTTTAATTTTACAAAAGTTATGTCCTAGTCTTAAACATGAATCTACTTTAGAGTGTGAAGCTTATCAATTTACTAAACAACATAGAGTATCTTATTCTCTTAGACTAAATATGTAACAACCAAATTTATACCCTAGAAGGATGCATAGTATAATTGCATTATAAAGGTACTAGAGTTAAAGGTATAAGAGGGAGTACATAAGCAATTGAGGGCTTAATTGAAAGAAAAGTAAAGTATTTGTAAGCATAATTTTTATGGAGGGACTTAAGAGAGAATTGTCGTGGACTTGTAGAGGAAGTTTGCTTGAGTAGGACACTTATCAAGAGAGGCTTATGTGGCAATAGATGAGAAGTGCCACATAGATTGGTACATGCAATATAAAGGGTTTTAATGGGAATTTTTGTCCCATTTCTTGCATGTGGTCCGGTTTCTTCACTTCTCATCTTACTCTTGGTTTCTTTTGATCTTTCTTCTTCTTTTTTGGCTTTTGTTCTTCAATTGTTAGTTTAATTTCTGCAATTGGATAGGTTAAAATGATTTTTGTGTGAAGTAAAGAAGGTAAGTGCAATTTGGTTTAGTGTGGTCTTCTTCTACTCCATTCTTCCTATGTGTTTGAGTTGGTTGGGTTAATGGACTAAGAGTGTAAGTGTGAATTTGGGTTTTGCAAAAAGTATTGGACAAGAGGAAGGATAAGGGCAAGGAGAAGGTGTCACCTTAAAGAGTAGAGTTTGTAGCTTCACTTTTGAGGTTAGGATCGTGTGCCATTTTAATGAATTGCATGTTTTGAAATTGAGATAGTTGTT
Source organism: Excoecaria cochinchinensis (assembly GCA_947683425.1). Lineage (NCBI taxonomy): Eukaryota > Viridiplantae > Streptophyta > Magnoliopsida > Malpighiales > Euphorbiaceae > Excoecaria > Excoecaria cochinchinensis. The sequence continues at coordinate 39,038,785 of CANTUQ010000092.1, forward strand.
ATGTTAAGTAGTTGATGCATGTTAAGTTTGAGTACTTCTTGAGTATTGCATATTTTGAAATTAAGATAATGTTATTTGAAGTTCTACTATTAGATGTATGTTTGAATAAATGGTAAATTAGTGTGCTTGAATTAGTGCTATAGTTCATTTGAGGGTTGGAGTCAACTCTACTGTTGTTGCATGTTGAGTATGTACAGATTTTGTATATAGAATACTTGTTATGATTATTATGTTTAATGGTCATTTGATTGTGTTTATTGTTGAAATAGAGTTTAGTAGTGTATAAGGCATGATTGTGAAGGTTATGCATGTGAATTTGGAGTTGGTATGTGAAGGTTGTGCATGAGTGGGTTGTGTAGCTTGGAGTTGAACATTTTGTTTGGTTCTATCGCGCTCTCCTTGGGCGAGGTTTGTGCTGTCGAGCTTCCTCGTGTGGGCGAGTTCGGTAGTTGGTCTGCTTTGCCGAGTTTTATCGCGGGCGGGACCGAATCTACTTTAGCATTCTGTCGTGAGTGCGATCTGGCCGCGTGCATGACATCTGCATGTGTTGGGTTCTGTTGCGAGTGCGACACTGTGCAGTGATGGGAATGTAAGTCTTTTGTTCTCATTTGTGTGTGGTATTGCATTGGAATGTGTTTAATCATGCATAATAAAGATTATATGTATTATTTATATATATATGAATCATATGCTTGATGGGATGATTAGTTTGTACTTGAATTGAATTGATATGTAATCATTGTTGGATACATGAGTGAATGCAAAGTATATGATATAGTGACTAGAGTTGTATGTAAAGCTTGAAGGGTCATGGTAGTGGATAGATAAGCATGCTTATAAAGGGCCAGTGTTTTGCAGCTACTAGTGATTAGCCCGCAAAGGTCTAGTGTTTGGCCCGCAAGGGTCTAGTGTTTGTTACTTTTGGGTAACTAGTGATTTGAGACTTCGGTCTCTAAATATTTGATATTGCTAGTCAGTATCTAGTGCACGCATATCCACTATTAATGAGAATTCAGGCTATGGCTTTAGCTATTATATGATTGTGTTTGAGCAAGCAAAGTTGGGATCTATCATATGTATATGAATGTGCATGTTTATGAATTTATGTGATATGTTGTGATAAGTTATCACTTACTGTGTAAGTTAAAGTAAAAGCTAGAGGATATGTATATGTTTTAGTGAATATATATATATGACAAAGACATGTGTTATGTATTGTGAAAATGTACATGATATTTGTAAGCATGAAAGGTACATGTAAATGATATAAATGTGCAATTGTTATTTATATTCATGCTGATGTATATGTCTCTGCTTATTGATTTATGTTGCTAGTGTGGATGCTTGGATATGTATATATGTATTGTTGTGACTTCGTGAGAAGGCTTTGCATTGGTATTTCCCCACTAAGCGTTATCGCTTAGCATGGGTGTTTTCCCGTGTAGGTTTGTAGGTTTGGTTCGGTTATGAGAGTCGTCCATTTGTTGGCCATTCGGAGTTGAAGTGGAGTTTTTTCTTTTGTTTATGATTCTTTTTGTAATGATCATACAATGTTTATGATAAGGGAATATTTTTGTATAGTATAAATATTATAAGCTTTGATCTTGTAATGTAAGAATGACAATAATTTTGTATTGTGAATATCTTAAGAATTTATCAATACAAGTATGTTTTGTTTATATGTTGCTTCCGCTATAGTATATGCATGAGTGTTTATTTATGTGTGCATATGTGTGTGCGTAGCGACCCGATATTCCTTCTGAGGGGTATTGGGGTGTTACAATTTTATTGGTATCCGAGCTTAGGTAGATGGTTTAGGACGATAAGATGTTTAGATGTATGTGAATCTACCCAGAGTCATGGCCTAATGCAGATGTTGTCTTGTGTAGAGTTTAGATGGAATCTGATCCAAGCGAAGAGATAGATGAGACGATGGGTAGTGTTAATCCAACAAGAGTTGATCAGCCCGCACTTGAGAGACCTCGAGTTGAAGGTATGGGTCCAGCTCAGGGTGATCCGGTATTAATGCAAGGATTGATTCATTTGATTGAGAGGTTGACTACCCCAAAGGCCCCTACAGATCTCATTAGAAGGAAAGGAGCAAAGGAATTTAATGGTACGATTATGGATCAATCAGATATAGCTGAGTACTGGTTAGAAAAGAAGGGAAGGATACTTCAGGAGATAAACTGTCCTCAGGATCAGAGGGTGACCTATATAGTATCACTACTATAAGATCCAGCCTATGATTGGTGGAAGCTGGTGTTGAGAAATCCCCAACGACCTATAGAGCTAATTGGGATTATTTTGTCCAAAAGTTTGAGAGGAGGTATGTCACTAAGGCATATAGAGAGGCAAAATGGAAGGAGTTTATGGGTTTAAAACAAAAGAATATGTCTGTGGGTGAAAATGAGAAAGAGTTCAGCAAAGTAAGTATGTACGTACCTGACATGGTCTTAACAGAAGAGTTCAAGTGCAAATAGTTTAAGGACAATTTAAGAGAGAGCATTAGAGGGCCTTTATCGGCCATGGTTGCAATGCATTTGGTAAGTTATTATTAATTGGTTTCGGCAACAATGAAGTTAGAGGAATATGAAATAATTAAGCAGAGAAAGGAACAGAAGAGGAAAGTAATCGACAGTAGTGTGCCAAGTAGTAAGAGAGCCCGAGAGGCAGTAAGTGGGTAGGCTACCCGAGGGTCAGGTCATGTTTCGCCGTTGCAAGGAAGTGTCTTGGCATCTTCTAGTAAGGGTAACACCATGCCAAAGTGTGAGCATTGCAAAAAATTTCATTAAGGTATGTGTAAAAAGCTCACCGGAGCGTGCTTTAAATGTGGCAGCATAAAGCATATGCTTGCTAATTGCCCGGAGTTAAAGGAGAGTACGATTCAGGAAGGAAGTACGGATAATATGGGATTGACTGGATCTACTAGAGGCAGAAGAAAAAGAGGTAGAATAGTGCAAGAGCCATAAAAAACAGTTAAGAAGCCAATTCCTTCAAGTGGTCCAGCTCGATATTTCGCGACGATCAGAGAGAAAGAGGTTGAGCAAGCAGGTCCTTCTGGTAAGTTCTTTATTGCATAATTTTGTTTGGTATGAGTTTTGGTAAAATATAGTATGACCGTATGTTAGTAGCAAGGAAAATTTCGAGAATAAAATTTCTTAAGGAGGGGAGAATTGTAACAACTCGAGTTATACCCTAGAAGGATTCATAGTATAATTGCATTATAAAGGTACTAGAGTTAAGTGTATAAGAAGGAGTACATAAGTAATTGAGGGCTTAATTGAAAGAAAAGTAAAGTATTTGTAAGAATAATTTTGATGGAGGGACTTAAGAGAGAATTGTCGTGGACTTGTAGAGGAAGTTTGCTTTAGTGGGACACTTGTCAAGAGAGGCTTATGTGGTAAGAGATGAGAAGTGCCACATAGATTGGTACATGCAATATAAAGGGTTTTAGTGGGAATTTCTGTCCCATTTCTTGCATGTGGTCCGGTTTCTTCACTTCTCATCTTGTTCTTGGTTTCCTTTGATCTTTCTTCTCCATTTTCGGCTTTTGTTCTTCAATTGGTAGTTTAATTTCTGCAATTGGATGGGTTGAAATGATTGTTGTGTGAAGTAAAGAAGGTAAGTGCAATTTGGTTTAGTATGGTCTTCTTCTACTCCATTCTTCCTATGTGTTTGAGTTGGTTAGTTTAATGGACTAAGAGTGTATGTGTGAATTTGTGTTTTGCAAGAAGCATTGGACAAGAGGAAGGATAAGGGCAAGGAAAAGGTGTGACCTTGAAGAGTAGAGTTTTCAGATCACTTTTAAGGTTGGGATCGTGTGCCATTTTAATGAATTGCATGTTTTGAAATTGAGATAGTTGTTATGTTAAGTAGTAGAATGTTAAGTTTGAGTACTTCTTGAGTATTGCATGTTTTGAAATTGAGATAATGTTATTTGAAGTTCTACTATTAGATGTATGTTTGAATAAATGGTAAATTAGTGTGCTTGAATTAGTGCTATAGTTCATTTGAGGGTTAGAGTTAACTCTGCTGTTGTTGTATGTTGAGTATGTATAGATTTTGCATATAGAGTACTTGTTATGATTATTATGTTTAATGGTCATTTGATTGTGTTTATTGTTGAAATAGAGTTTAGTAGTATATAGGGCATGATTTTGAAGGTTATGCATGTGAATTTGGAGTTAGTATGTGAAGGTTGTGCATGAGTGGGTTATGTAGCTTGGAGATGAACATTTAGTTCGATTCTGTCGCGAGCGCGACAGAATGCTCCATAGGCTAGGTTTGCGCTGCCGAACTTCTTCGCGTGTGTGAGTTCAGTAGTTGGTCTGCTTTTTCGAGCTTCATCATGAGCGCGAGCTCAGTCGTGGGTGTGATAGAAGCTACTTTAGCATGCTGTTGTGAGTATGATCTGGCCGCGTGCGCGACATCAGCATGCGTTGGGTTCTGTCATGAACGCGATAAGGGTCGCGATCACGACATTGTACAGTGATGGGAATGTAAGTTTTTTTTTCTTATTTGTGTGTGGTATTGCTTTGGAATGTGTTTGATCATGCATAATAAAGATTATATGTATTATATGTATATTAATCATATGCTTGATGGGATGATTAGTTTGTACTTGAATTGAATTGATATATAATCATTGTGGGATACATGAGTGAATGCGAAGTATATGATATAGTGACTAGAGTTATATGTAAAGGCTGAAGGGTCATGGTAGTGGATAGATAAGTATGCTTATAAAGGGCTAGTGTTTTGCAGCTGCTAGTGATTGGTCCGCAAGGATCTAGTGTTTGGCCTGTAAGGGTCTAGTGTTTGTTACTTTCGGTTAACTAGTGATTTGAAACTTCGGTCTCTAAATGTTTGATACTTCTAGTCAGTATCTAATGCACTTGTATCCACCATTTATGAGAATTTAGGCTATGGCTTTAGCTATTATATGATTGTGTTTAAGCAAGAAAAGTTGGGATCTATCATATGTATATGAATGTGCATGTTTATGCATTTATGTGATATGTTGTGATAAGTTATCACTTACTGTGTAAGCTAAAGCAATATCTAGAGGATATGTATATGTTTTAGTGAATATATATATGACAAAGACATGTGTTATGTATTGTGAAAATGCACATGATATTTGTGAGCATGAAAGGTACAAGTAAATGATATAGATGTGCAATTGTTATTTATGTTCATGCTGATGTATATGTCCCTGCTTATTGATTTATGTTGCTAGTGTGTATGCTTGGATATGTATATATGTATTGTTATGACTTCGTGAGAAGTCCTTGCATTAGTATATCCTCACTAAGCGTTATTGCATAGCACGGATGTTTTCCCGTATAGGTTTGCAAGTTCGGTTCGATTATGAGAGTCGTCCATCTGCTTGCCACTAGGAGTTGAAGTGGAGTTTTTGCTTTTCTTTATGATTCTTTTTGTAATGATCATATAATGTTTATGATAAGAGAATATTTTTGTAGAGTATAAATGTTATAAGGCTTTAATCTTGTAATGTAAGAATGATAATATTTTTGTATTGTGAATATATTAAGAATTTATCAATACAAGTATGTTTTGTTTATATGTTGCTTCCGCTATAGTATATGCATGAGTGTTTATTTATGTATGTGTATGTGAGTACATAGCGACCCGATATTCCTTCTAAGGGGTATTGGGGTGTTATAAAATAAACGTGTTGAGTTTTCTTTTTACTTGGTTTATACTAATGTATGAGGTCCTTGTCCTGTTACTTCCAAACTTCGTTATTTTGTGATTTATTGATAATTGTTCTCGAGTTACTTGGCTTTATCCTATGAAATCTCATTCTGAGTTGTTTACTATATTTTATGCTTTTTATGCTGAAATTAGGGCTCAATTCAATAAATCTATTTGTATTTTGAGAAGTGATAATGGTAAAGAATATATTTCACACTCTTTTAAATCTTGTCTCTCTCAGCATGGTATTATTCATCAATCTTCTTGTATTGTTACCCCTCAGCAAAATGGTGTAGCTGAGCAAAAGAACCGTCACTCATTAGAAGTTGTTTAGGCTCTAATATTTCATATGCAGGTTCCTAAAATTTTTTGGGTAGATGCTATTTCCACTTCTTGTTTTCTTATCAATAGAATGGCTTCTTCTGTTCTTGATTATCAGATTTCGCATTCTCTTCTTTTTCCCTAATCTACACTATTTCATCTTGCTCCTCGAATTTATGGGAGTACCTATTTTGTTCAAGACATTCGACCTTAGGTTTCAAAACTAGATCCTAAATCTTTTAAGTGTGTCTTTATGGAATACTTTCGTGAACAAAAGGGGTATTGTTGTTACTCTCCTTCTTTAGGTCGTTATTTGGTATCTGCTGATGTTACATTTTTTGAGCATGCACCTTTCTTTGGTTCGCCTGTGTCCTCTCCTTTGCCCTCTAGCGATTCAGGGGATGATTTTCTTATTTATACTGTCAATGAATAGGTTGTTTCTCCTTCATCTCGACATGTTATTCATCAAGTTTATTCTCGACATATGCACCATCCTATAGAGACACCTCCTGCTTTGTCTTCAGATCCTCCATCTCAACCAGATGCTAGCCTTGACCTTCCTATTGCTCTTCACAAAGGTAAATGAACATGTACTTACCCTGTTTCTTCTTTTGTGTCTTACCATATTTTATCTCCTTCCTCCAAGTTTTTTGTAGCTTCCTTAGACTCTATTGCTATTCCCACGTCACTTGCTGAAACCTTAGCTCATGATGGTTGGCAAGCTACAATGAAAGAAGAGATGATGGCCTTAGAGCAGAATCATACTTAGGATCTTATGCCTTTGCCCTTCCAAAAAATGGCCATTGGTTGTAAGTGGGTGTTTACTGTTAAAATGAATCCTAATGGTTCTGTTGCTCGATTGAAAGCTCGATTGGTTGCTAAAGGATATATAACACCCCAATTTGACCCTAGAGGTTTTGGCTAAATTGAGTTGGATTATTTGATGTGTTATGGACATGTGGCATCGTAGGAGAATGACACATGGCAGCTTGAGAGTGTGACACATGGCAAGAGACTTAAGTGAGTTGCTTATATTAGTATGACAAGTGGCATTGAAAAAAAAAAGTGACACCTAGCATGAATCAAGTGATATGTATTCATTTATGGAGGAATTGATTGTGGAGGTTGGCCTTAACTTGGTGGTTTGGCCGGCCTTATCCCTACCTTGGCCATTCTTTTCATTTCATTATTCTGCTTTTGGTTTCTTTTATTCCTCTTCTCTTTCTTTGCTCTTTCTTTCGTGTTCTTTATTTCACTTCCATATAAGAACCTCAAGTTAAGTGTTAGCTTGGTTTGGTTTAAAGGGTTATTAAGAACTGAAGGTAAGTGGTTTGATTTCCAGATCATGATCTTCTTCTTCTACTTGGATTCTGTTTTTGATTTAAAGTAAAATGAGTATATGATGTGAATTAAGTGTTTGTTTTTGGATGATTTTGTGCAAGAAGCTATGGACAAGAGGAAAAGATATAAGTTGAAGAAGAGAAGTGATTCAAGCTGGGTTTTGAGGTCGGATCGTATGTGGTTTGGTTAGATGCATGTTTGAGCTGTTATTATACTTGATTATTTGATTGATACATGATTGTATAATTGAGATTTTATATGTGATTAAGTGTAAATTGATAGATTTAAAATTTTAATATGAGAATATATATATGTTTTGATGATGTTAGATGAATTGCCATATAGTTTATGGCTATAAAATAGAAACCTTAAACTTTTGGAAAAATCTGCTCATGTTTTCACCTGACCCCCATGTGATGTTTTGTTCATAAGTGGAGTTTAACAACTCCAAATTGAATTATTATTGTTCTTTTAGAATCAAGACTTCCATGCCTATAAAAGTCTCAGAAATAATCTTGAGCAAATTCTGTCTCTAAGACCCTGATAATTGGCCAAAATAGAGGTGTCTCTACTTTGGCCGGTTCTTTAGAGCAGGTCAGATTGTTTAGATCATATATGATGTTATAGATGTCCAATTGACCTGAAAATTGTCCCATTTGAAAGTTCACATCCTAGGGAACAATTTTTAAGAGAAATTTTTGCCTAAAAATGAGGTTTAGATGTTGACTTAGGTTGTGCAAAGTAGAGTAGTGAAGCAGTCCTGAGTTTTCGCTTTTGTTTTGCTATTTTGGGTATGTCACGGTCACAACCAAGTGGTTGCCATCGTGACCAATGCCCAGACAAGGAAGAATTGAATATTTTTGGACCTCACGGTCACAACCAAGTGGTTGCCACCGTGACCATCCCCCTGTTTTGCATATTTTGAGTGTTTTTCTTCCTGAAATGCACCCGAACTTCATTGCAAGTTCCTATAGCTTGTCCAATTCATATCTAACCTTATGAAATGAGTATATGAATAGTTGTCAATCGAAATTATGTGTAAATGATGCTACAGCATAAGAGTTTAATAATGGAATTAAATGTATACATGCTTTTTTAAGTGTTGAACATGACATGCCATGTGATCTTAATTGTTTTATAAGGCTTGAGTTAGGGTAGTGCATTTGGTATAGTATATAGAGTCTGTTTGCAATCTGGCTTCTGTCGCGAGGTGAACCCTTTCCCGTTCTGCTCTATTTTTGAAAAATATTTTCTTCTGTCTTGCTTTGCATGTTTTCTCCCTAGTGTATAGTGTATGCTTACTTGTTCCTCTTTTACATGATAATTAGAGTTCTGTATTGGAAAATATATTGACATGTTAGTGTTTTGAATTGTGATCCTGGCAGTGTTAAGTACTCTATTTTGAGTTAGTGAGTCAAGCCTGAAGTGTCATAGTAGTGGATAGATAAGCATGCTTATAAAGGGTTTAGAGTGCGGCTGCTTCTGCGACCTTAATTGTGTCCTCTGCCGAATACCAAGTGTATTCAATTTTGAGTTAGGTCTCTAGAGTTTAATACTGTTTATCAGTATTTCAGATACCGGACCCATATCCACAATTGTTGAGAGTTCAGGCTACTTTATGTTTTGTAGTGTTTCTTAGGCTACTGTATGTTTTGTAATGTACAAGAGGTATAGTAGAGACTTGTATATGAATATGAACATAGTATGACATGACATCGCTACTATTTGCTATATTTGGATTTTCTGTATATGAATGAGTTAAAGCATGACAGTATTTGCTTACACGATTGTGTACATGATTATTGGTATATGACATGACTATTGATATGTATGTGATATATTTGTGACTTCGTTTGAAATCTTTTGCTTCTGTTTATCCCCACTAAGCGTTATTGCTTAGCACGAGTGTTTTTCCCATGTAGGTTTTCAGGATTGGATCAGTGGGTGCACATCTGCAGGTCAAGGCTACTAGAAACTTTATAGAGATCCTTTTTGTATTAAATAGAGTTTTTGGATGTTTTGAGTAACATCATTATGTATATTGGAAGTATAGTATCAACATGTAAATGTTAACTGTTTTGTTCATGTACCAAAAATGATAATGTATTAAGTATAAAGCCTTTGTAATATGTACAGTTTATATGTATGATATAAGAGCAGTTTGTTTGGCCCAAGTTATTCTAATCATTTTATTGATATCGCTTCCGCCTTTGTGCATGCATGTGTACGAGTATGTGTATGTTTGGCTTGTCCCCTTCCCGATCGGCAGTGCCCAAAACGGCCAGTCCAGACAAGCGGTCAGCGCCCGAAGACCTCTTTCGGGAGGGGGAATAATGATAGCAATGCTATCCTATCCCACATCGGCTAGCGAAGAGTTGAAAGTGGACCTTATAAGGCCATGGACACTTTCCCCTGTAGATGCGTTTTAAAGCCGTGAGAGCTCCGGCCCAAAGCAGACAATATCTACAGTGCCTGGTGCTCCCGATAAAGTCAGAAATGGCTTTATCACTAATATAGCCACTTACTTTATATTTATTTTCTTTATATTATTTAATAATCTATTTTCATATATCTATGTTATTTGCATGGCGGCTCATTTAGGAGGAATTGAACCAAATGGGACCTTTTAACTCAGTAATAGAGTAACATCATGGTAAGGCATAAGCAATCGGTTCAAATCCAATAAGGGCCTTTGGTTGTTTTGGGTAGTATTCCTATTTGAAGAAAGACTAGAAGTTGATATTTGTAATAACAAAAGTAAGAAACTCTATAATTTGAATTAATTATAAAATTCATAAATTTTTCCGAATTAACATTAGATTAGAGATTAGAATGATCTATTTTATAATATTCTAATTTATTATTATTTTATAATTATATATTTATAATATATTTTATTTTAGAAGATAGTTTTTTTTTTATATATTCTATATCATATTTTTTAGAATATATTTTCTATATTATTTTATATTAGAATATTAGAATATATTATAAATAATTTAATAATATTATAGTATTAGTATATTTTATATAGTTTATGAATATTTTATATGGTTTATAGTCATTTTATATAGTTATTTATATAATTTATTTTATATTTTATATAGTTATTATATAATTATAAATCGAGTTATTTTATAAAGTTGAACATTTGTTTATTAGTTTATTGTATAATGATAAATTGGCTCTTAAATTGCCAACGTAGATGTGAATAGAAAAGGAACCGTTTGACAGGTATGGGAACCACTGAATGGACTAAAGAAATAAGGGCCCAACATTTTTAAGACCAAATAGTAGGCAGAAAGGAAGGGGGAGCTCCGTTCCGATTTTTCTTTGGAATAGGATTCCAACTCAGCATCTTTTGAGATTTTGAGAAGAGTTGCTCTTTGGAGAGCACAATACGATGAAAGTTGTAATCTGTGTTCGGGCGGGGAGGGGGAAGGGGGGAGTTATTGTCTATTGTTGGCCTCTATGGTAGAATTAGTTGGGTACCCAAAAGGCGGTGATTTACCTTGTGGTGAATGTTAGCAGTTCGAGTCTGGGGTTTTCTTTTATCTGAATGAAAAATAAATAGAAAGAAAAAAGGAAATATAAGAAAGATAGCGACAAGGAATAAAGTATAAAATAATAAACTTCAATTCGAATTAGCAAAAGTAATGTCTCATTGCATAATATGAATTCCCAACATTCATGATCTGGATGTGAATGGATCGAATTACTTATTCCTCGGTTTATTAGTGAACTAACTCTTCAGGGATTGTGAAAGATGTTCCATTCGAAATATTTTTATTATTGCTTCGACTCATATTCGCCAAAAAGTGGATCTTGCTATAATAGCTCTGAATAAATTAAATATATGCATTACGATACAAAGGCTTCTTATTACACAACTACGAAAGCACTTTTTTACTCTTTCATATACTATGGGCATTCAATCTTCAAGAAAGAAGATTTGATTGAGTATCGATGAGTCAAAGAATTTAAGCCAAAATACCAAAAGAAAGTGGATTTTTTTTTTATTTCCGAGAAAGTGTATATTTTACCTGAATCTTCTTCCCTAATGGTACGAAACAATAGTATCATTAGAGTAGATACACAAATCGCTTTAAATACAAGAGGTCGAGTGGGCGGATTAGTTCAAGTGGAGAGAAAAAAAAAATGAACTTAAAATCTTTTATGAAGATATCTATTTTTTGGGAGTTGACTCCATTTTATATGAGCGAACGAGTAGAGACCTTTTTTTTTTTATCATTCAAATGACCAATTTGTAAGAATTTAACTGTATTCGTTTTGTCTTTCTTCTATTTTATTTTATTTTTTTCTAAAGAGAAATTACAACTAGAAATCCAAGCATAAAATAGAAAATATTAGAAAGTCAATATTCTTAACAAAATAAATTCAGTGTTATATTTTCACATCAAAGTGAAATAGAGTACTTCATCTTTATTATTATTTTTTTTTCATTTAATGCCTATTGGTGATCCAAAAGTCCCTTTTACGCCCTTGTTATTCCCATTCTTTTTCGTACGGGCTCTTACTCTTCTACCATGATGGTAAAGCTTTTATATATGTAATGTCTTCTTTCATTCTTTAGAGAATGTTAATTTTTATAATTTATATTTCCATAGCCTATTTTATTAAATTCAGTTAATTAATATCAGTTTTTTAAAATTCAAGTTCAAATTCGGTACATTAATAATCTGTTAACTGATAAATATAGTTGTTTGATTAGTTAACTATTGGTTAACTATAAAAAAAATTAAACATATATAATTATCTTTTTTTTTTTTGAAACAAAGCAAAGAAAAAAACAAATAAAAATACAAATAAAAATAATAATCATTAAAATTTAGTGTCAATATAATAAAAAAAGTTACATAAATACTCTGCAAGATAAAAAAAAATTATTCAAAATTAATCATTATTTACAAGCAGATGATATTAGTGATTAATGCATAAAATATACTTTATTTAGAGAAAAATGATAATTTCAATTAAAATGTGAAACTCATTCATATGGATCATATATATGAAAAATTACATATAAAAATCAATTAACGGTTAACCACCGGTTTTTTAGACAATAAGTCTATATATATATATATATATATATATATATATATATATATATATATATATATATATAAAAGTCCAATCCAAATCCCAAAAAAAAATCTAAATCCAAATACATAACCATAATTCTTAAAAATTAAAATTCAAGTTCATATCTGATCAAATTGGTTAATTGTATAGACAAGTTTAAACTCGATTTTAACCACGGAATTAACTGTTTTTTTACTTTTCGGTCCAACCCTATGTGGTAGTAGTACATATATATATTAAAGATGAAAATTAGATTTGAGAAAGCATTTTGTTCCATTTTACTTATGAATTTGTCGGCACAAATTTATACAAATTGAGCTAGCTACTAGCAAGTTTCAGATGGTCATGAAAAAAATAATAAGAATAGCAAATGAAGAAAACCAATCAAATTAGCATTGATGGGAGAAAATTTAATAAGAGATTCAGCTGTCATAATCAATATGTGAAAGCACAAAGTCATAATCATGGAATAAAATCATCTAATTAACAAATAATAAAAACGTCTCGATAAAAAGAAAGAGAAAAATTCAGTTTGTGTGGACTTGGGAAATGTCCTTTATGAAAGAATTAAAGTTAGTGTGAGTTGAACCACCTTTAGCTATTGCTGCTTGACAAACCTGTTTGAGTAGTTTTGCCTTTTGCCTTATTTCTATAACCTCACTCTTTACTGGATCCATAATATCCTTCACTAGTTTTGCAATTTGTTGTCTTGTCACCAAACCATCACCTAATTTACCACCTTCAAACACTCTGCACCCAATTTTCCAATCTTCCACAATATTTTTACAGTTAGTAGTTTGATCCCAAAATATAGGAGAAGCAAGTATCGGAATACCTGAAAAAACAGCTTCTAAAGTAGAATTAAAGCCACAGTGTGTCCAAAAACCTCCAATAGAAGGATGATTTAACACTCTCAATTGATCGCACCAAGGAACTACGAATCCCATTTCACCATACCCATCTTTAAATTCTACGATTTCACCCCGAGACACCCACAAGAACCGAAAACCACTGCTGCAAATTCCGGCTATGATTTCTTCCATTTGGGTACTCGAAACAGAAAGAAAGCTTCCCATTGAGACATACAACACTGAATGTTTTGGTTGGGCGTTTAGCCAGTTTATGTAGTCAGGAATAGTTTGATCAAAATTAGTGCTTTCCAATTCAAAATAAGGAATGGCAGGGCCTAAAGCAAGCACAGGAAAAGGGAACTTGAATTTTAAAGCATCAATCACTTGGGATTCAAGCTCATATACACTACTGAATAAAAGGAATTGTGCTCCGGACAACATAGAAACAGATTTCAAAGCTCTTGGAAGCAATATTTGATCTTTTGCATCAAATAAAGTAGGAAGATCTACTAAACGTGTTGGAGGAATTCCAGGTATGTAGTCTACAGCCTCTTCTCGTCTTTCTGAGACACAACAACACTTGCTAATGATATAAATTGAATTATGCTATTTTTCAATATTAATTAATTAGTTAGTAAAATTCTCAGTTTGCTCTGTATATACATATAATCAAATATTGGAAGAAAGGAATTGTCCAAATATATATATATATATTGGAAGAAAGGCCAAATGACCCTCAAACTAAGGATGCCTCAATTTCAACTTTTTGACCAAATCAAATCGTAACTTTCGGTTTCGGATCATTATGGCTTGTTTCATCCCAAAATCTTTTCAGTTTCTTTTTTTTTTTAATGCTTTTTTCAATGAAGTTTTACGACAACCATAAAATCAATACTACAAAAAATAATAATTTAATAATAAGGTAAATTTTTAGCAAGTTGTCTATGACCAACAATTTTGAGGCCAAATTGCAATTTATTAAGCAAATACTACTCTAAAACTGTCTCTAAAAGTTGAATTTTTAAATTTTTTAGCAAGGAAAAATAAAACTAAAATTAAAAGATCCATAAGTTAATGCACATACCTGATGCTTTGATAGGGAAATGCCCATGTTGGAGGAGTAAATCAAAATGATAGAAAAGAGAAAAAACAGTAGCAGACATAGTCCACAAAGAAGCAACAGGAATGTTCCTGCGATTCCCAACTTTAACAACCCAATCAAGATAAGTATCAGCTATGATAGCATTAATTGGAAAACCATCATTCTTAATCCCATCAAGAACTTGTTCAAAAGGAGATTCCATTTTTGTCGAAACTGCTTCCAGGAAAGCTGGGAAATCCTTAGCACGACCAAGCTCAGAGGGTATAACATTAGGGATTGTTCTAAATTGGATATTTGGGGGCTTTTTGTCTGAGCCAATGAAGCTGTGCCACTCTTCCGTCACAACAAAGGTGAAGAGAATGTCTGGTTTTTTTAAGGTTATAAGTTTGCACAGATTCATCATTGGATTTACATGACCTCTGCCCGGATAAGGCATAGCCACCACATGGCAGGTACCGGCGGTTGTATCCATTTTCAAGTTCAATGAAGCATCTGGTGCTGCTTCTTCCAAATCCTAGACTAATAAGTATTGGACCTAAGTCAACAAGCTATGGGCTGCCTACACGCAAGGCCTAACTTAGCCAGCCCAAAGTGATGCGGAATTCCAGCCTAACATATTAAAATGCCGACATACGATCTAGATACATAAATCAAACTAGTCTAAAAATCCTATTGAATCCCTGGTTAGTTAACTATGCAACTAGTGTTAGAACAGATAGTGGCCAAGAACTGAATTGAAGAATAAGAACCAAAAGAAAAGAAAATAAAATGAGTTAAAATTCCAGTTTATCTTTAATCAAAGGAATTACAGTATTTATACAAGAAAAAATAACAAACTTCCTAAATAGTTACCACTTATAAAGTGGGAGAAACTGAAAGAAAAAATAATATGCCACTAACACCAGTAATTTCAAAAAATAAAGCAACTGAGTTTTACTAAGTCATTTGTTTTGGAAAAACAATAAATTAAACTAATAAATTAAAAACAAAGACAGCTGCAACTAAAATGCTAATATTCTAACACTCCTCCTTGGCATTTTGGTGACAAACACCAATTCTTTGTCACAGATCTTCAAACTTTTCCTTTGGCAGTGATTTTGTAAAAATGTCAGCAAGCTGGTTCTTAGATGAGCAATGAACAAGTAACACTTCATTAGATTGTTGAACTTCTCTAATAAAATGAAACTTGATCTTGATGTGCTTAGTTCGACCATGGAAAACCGGATTTTTTGAGATTGAAATTGCTGAAATGTTGTCACACATAATCCTGGTAGCGTCCTTCTGTTCACACCCTAAGTCTTTCAACATCTTCCTCAACCAAATAGCCTGATTTACAGCAGAGGCAGCAGCAATATACTCTGCTTCTGCTGTTGATTGAGTTGTAGTTTCCTGTTTCTTTGAGCTCCAGCTGAAAAAACTTGTCCCTAATGAAAAAATATATCCTGAAGTACTTCTAGAATCATCAATGCAACCAACGCAGTCACTGTCAGAATAACCAACTAACTTCATAGTCTTTGTTGCTAATGTTGAAAAAAGAATCCAAGTGTGCTGGTACCTTTAATATACATTAACACTCTTTTTGCAACTATGAGGTGTTTTTCTCTAGGTGAATGCATGAATCTAGAAAGCAAACTTACAGCAAATAAAATGTCAGGTCTGCTTGCAGTAAGGTATAAAAGGCTGCCAATTAAGCTTCTATACATGTTGTCATCCACTTTTTCGGAATCCTCATTTTTACCAAGCTTCAAACCAGTAGACATCGGGGTGCTCACAAGTTTGCAGTCTTGCATTTTGAACCTGTTCAGTATGTCAGAGATGTATTTTTGCTGGCATATAAAAATACCATCACCGAACTGCATCACTTCCAAGCCAAGAAAGTACATCATGACTCCAAGATCAGTCATTTCAAAGACTTTCTCCATTTCATCCTTTTTGGATTAGTTCAGTTTTGCTTCCTGTCACAAGCATGTCATCAACATAAATTGAAACAACTAAGAACTCACCACCTGTGATTCTCACATACAAAGTAGCTTCACTCTGACTCCTGTTAAAACCAAGTTGGATGAGGTGATTATCCATCCTTTCATACCAAGCCCTTGGGGCTTGTTTTAGGCCATACAAAGCCTTCTTTAGGAGATAGACTTGATCTTCTTAACCAGGAATTGAGAAACCATTAGGCTGCTCTACATAGATCTCTTCAGTAAGCAAACCATTCAAAAATGCTGATTTGACATCAAGTTGATGAATCTCCCAAGAATTATTAGCTGCAAATGTAAGAAGAAGCTTGATTGTGTCATACCTTGCTACCGGAGCAAATGTTTCCTGATAGTCCACACCATATTGTTGTGCATAGCCCTGCACCACCAGTCTGGCTTTGTGTTTGCAAACCGAGCCATCTGGATTGAGTTTTGTCTTAAAGACCCATTTTACACCAATCATCTTACGATTCATAGGCCTATCAACAAGTTGCCAAGTTCCATTCTTGTTGATCATGTCGATTTCAGCTTGCATAGCTCTCCTCCATGCTTGAGAGTCTTGTGCTTCACCATAGGTTGTTGGTTCAGCAATAATCAAGTTGCACCTCTGATAAACATCGTTCAAAGGTCGTGTGCCCCTCATTGGTATATCATCCATCAGTTCATCTATCACAAGTTGTGGTTGTTCTTTCGGAAAAAAAAAATCAGAATAAGCATTTTTCTGATTTTTCCAATCCCAAACAGCTTCCTCATCAAACTTCACTTCTCTGCTTAAGATTATTTTTTCTGTTTTTAAACAGAAAATCCTGTAGCCTTTTGATGATGAACCATAGCCCACGAAAATGCCTTTTTAAGCGTTGTTGTCTAGCTTACTTCTTTTTGATTTTGGCACTTGATAATAACAAATGCAGCCAAAGATTTTGAGATGGTGTACTGATGGTTTGTTGCTGTACCAAGCTTCATAAGGAGTCTTATTTTGCAAGGCCTTTATGGGTAGCCTGTTCAGTAAATAGACAAAGGTATTGACTGCTTCTGCCCAGAACTGATTTGGCATTTTTTTTCAATCAAAAGACACCTGGCCATCTCTATTACAGTCCTATTCTTCCTTTCAGACATGCCATTTTGTTGTGGTGTGTATGGCAAGGTCAATTGATGTTTAATGCCTGCACTATTACAAAACTCCACAAATTGGGTAGAGGTATATTCTCCACCATTGTCAGACCTTAAAGCTTTAATTTTTATATTACTTTGATTTTCGACTAAAGATTTAAATTATTTAAAAACATTAAAAACTTCACTTTTGAGTTTAACGAAATAAACCCAGCACATTCTAGTGAAGTCATCAATAAAGAGGAGAAAGTATTTGCTACCATTGATGGATTTGATCTTCATTGGGCCACACACATCAGTATGGATGAGCTGAAGTTTTTGACTAGCTCTCCATGCTTGATTTGATTGAAATGGCAATTTTGTTTGCTTGCTTAGCTGACAGGTCTCACAAACTTGAACATCACTGGAGATTTTAGGCATATTTTCCACCAATTTCATCTTGTTCATCTCTCTAATGCTTCTTTGATTGAAATGACCAAGTCTTCCGTGCCACAGATTTGTATCTGTTTGTGAAACACTGACATAGGCATGCTCAGCTACTTTCTGAAAGTTATTTTGTTCATCTTGACACAAAATAATTCTACTCCCGAGGGATCACAAATGATGCATTTTCGATCTTTAAAATGCAGTGAGTAGTTCTTTTCAAGCATCTATCCAACACTCAATAAATTTTGGCTGATTTCAGGTATATATAAGACATTAGGAATAATTTTGATACCTGACATTGTTGAAACAGCCACTGAGCCTCTACCTTTGACCTTCAAAAAAGCTCCATTTCCCACTTTTCCTATGGAGGTATAAGTATCATCAAGGAGCGTGAATATCTCAGCATCGTTGCATAGGTGATGTGTACAACCACTATCAAGAAGCCAAGCATCAGAGGAGTCATTTATTGAGAGGTAAGAGGCTGCAAAGAAATGCTCTTCGTGTGCATCCGTAGCTTCTGCCACTTGTGCTTGTTCAGGTTTGGAGGCTTTATTTCTAGATTTGCAAACTTTGGATATGTGCCCAATCTGTTTACAATTGCCGCATACAACATCAGCTCTCCACTAACAATATTTTTCCAGATGTGTTGCTTTTTTGCAAAATCTGCAAGAAGGAAATGATTTCTGTTTTGAATCTTCATTGCTATCATGTTTGCCCTTGCTGCTGCTACCATCCTCATGCTTCCCTTTATTCTTGAACTGCTTCCTTCCCTTACAAGAAAGTTGCTTTTTCACAGAAAAAGCTCCTTCAGTGAACCTCTCCTGTCTCAAGGTCCTTCTTTGCTCTTGTGCTTGAAGAGCACTCATTGGCTCACCTAATGAGATTTGGCTTAGGTCCTTTGACTCTTTAAGAGAGGAAATCTTGGATTCAAATCTCTCAGGAAGAGTGACAAGAACTTTCTCCACAATTCTTTTATCTACAAATTCCTCACCAAGAAGTCTAATGTTGTTAACAATTAAAGAGATTCAGTCAGTGTAATTACAAATTGTTTCATCCTCCTGCATGTTCAAAGACTCGAACTGTCTTTTTAGGTTTAGCACTTGCATTTGACATGTTCTATCACTGCCTTGGTACTCTTCTTTCAACTTGTTCCAAGCGTTCTTTGCTGTATTACAAGCCATGATCTTGTAGAACACAGAGTCTGCCACAGAATTCTAAATCAGCGACTTGGCCTTGGATTTCTTAGCTTTTTCTTCACTATTGGATTTGATTTGAGCCATGGTAGGATTTGCTGAAAGTGGAGGTATTGGTTTGTCTTCATTCACCGTTTCCTAAAGGTCATATGCTTCCAAAAAAGCTTGCATTTTCACTGACCAAATATGATAATTTTGACCAGTGAAGGTAATTAGTGGGTTTAAGGGTAGGGTGAGATATGCCATTTGTGGATTAAAAAATTTGTTTTTTGTCCTATAAGATCAACTAGGGCTCTGATACCACTGTTAGAACAAATAGTGGCCAAGAACTGAATTGAAGAATAAGGACCAAAAGAAAAGAAAATAAAATGAGTTAAAATTCTAGCTTATCTTTAATCAAAGGAATTACAGTATTTATACAAGAAAAAATAACAAACTTCCTAAATAGTTGCCACTTATAAAGTGGGAGAAACTGAAAGAAAAAACAATACGCCACTAACACCAGTAAATTCAAAAAATAAAGCAACTGAGTTTGATTAAGTCATTTGTTTTGGAAAAACAATAGATTAAACTAATAAATTGAAAACAAAGATAGCTGCAAGTAAAATGCTAATATTCTAATAACTAAAAGCGCAAATAATACAAAAAAAAGCAAGAATGGATTGATAGCTCCAAGTAAATAGATTACATAATAAGAAGAACACGATGCTTAATGAAAAAGAAGATTCGACTGCTCAAATGCAAGAACAAATTTAAAGTCTAAAATTTCGTAGAAATATCATTCCTTGATCCCATGAGCTTTACAAATAACAAGCCTTTTAAAGGCAAAGACAAAATACAGCTAAAACATATTAGAAACTATTTGGTTGAGCCTTAATTTATAGACACATACAACTAAAACATTTAATTAGTTGCCAAATGGAGCCCTAAAAGTTTACAATTAAAAACTTAATGAAACTATCATTTTAAAAAAAACTCGCAAGTCAGGTGTTGGTATGGGGTGAAGATGCCACGGGCGTTTCACAATCTAGCAAATAAAGTTGCCATGAGTGTGGAATGTGTGAAGCCACAACTGTGAGGCCTTCTGGAAGTTGAGCACTTTCTAAGAGCCATGCCATGGGCATGGACGCTTGGTGTGCCACAACTATGGGATGTATGCTAGAGAAATTCTTCCCCGCAAACAATGCTGTGGGCGTGGGATTTAAGGATGTCATCGCTGTGGGATGCCCTTTGCACTTAAACTGTATGAAGTTGTTGATGTATCCTTTTCCATGTGAAGCTTCTATTCTTTCTTGAGCAATCTTATCTGCCATGAATTGACTAATGTACTCTAATAAAACTGCCTTTAAGGTCCTTATAACCTCTCCTACTGAAAGGTTTAACTCGAAGTCGATGTGTCAATTTTTGCTTAGATCAATCGCTCCTTATTTGAAAAGATTTGTTCTCGAATATTCATCCATGTGAAATGGAAACAAATCAGACACATTGAAGGTAGTTGACACATTACATTCACCTAATAAATCAATTTGGTAGGCATTATTGTTGATTCAAAACTCATGCATCACATACTTACGCAGTGAAAAATAAATAACTCGCAATCCAGTAGGTATTGATTTAGTCAAAAGAATTGTAAATATCCTAAACTAGAGTTTAAAACTTATTACCTTGTGATTTTTGTTAAACAGTTGGTTATCTTTTCCACCAGATTATCGTAAACCACTAGTATTCAATTTCTTAAACACTTCCAAGTGTATGCACACTATAACATTAGTGCGAGAACCTTACTGGGATTTACGGTTCTTTGGATTAATTCAGGAACTAGTAGAATTAATCCAAGATCAAAGAAAAAAAATTTGGGTGAAAAGAAACAAAAAATTTTGGCGAAAAGTGACACTCTTTATGGCAGCTGAAATTTTCTCAAAAAAATACACAAGAATTTTTTTAAATACTTACACCTATAATCTGATTTACTCTTTACATAACAAACCTAGATCATTTTTAGGTGTAGGAATGGGCTTAATTAGCTAGGTTTAACTAGGATTGGATTTAAGTGACTTTTACAAGTCCAAACCCAAATAATTAAATTACAGCTCATTTATTAATATGGGTTATGAGCCCATATTAATTTTAGTGCATTAATTTAACTTAATTAATTAAATAATAACTTTTATAACTTATTTAATTAAATCCTTAAATCTATTCAATTAAGCTCATAACTATTATGGCTTAATCAATTCAGCCCCAAATAATATTTTCTCTATAATTAATGAGTTCCCAAATATCATATCTAACTCATTCAGTATATTTTATATCAAGCTTTATTTCTATTATGTGTGTGACCCTTTGGAATTTAGTGTAAAAAGAGAAAAGCTGTAAAATTGTGTTTTAGCCTTATCTAAGGCTAAGAGGAAAGTTGACAGCGTAGGGTATGTAGATCCGTCTTTTAGCCTTGTTTAAGGCTAAGAGAATATCGAGTCAACATGGGATTTCAACCGTTCTATTTTGCGCGCGAGTTGACCTAGCCACCAAAGAAGTTCCAACTGACTTTTGAGGAATATTAGTCTATATTTTAGGGATTAGAAGGCAGTAGTTTTAGGAAGATCAATATGTATTAAATATTTTATTTTATTTTTCTTATTTGGGTAAAATTAAAATCACCTTCCTAAACTTTAGGATTTCCTTTAATTTAGGGGAGAATAACGTGATTTATAGATTCTCTTCTTCTTCTTCTTCTTCTTCTTCATTGGTTCATTGAACGCTTTAATAGGAGTTTTTCTTTCTAGCTTTCAATTTTTTCTTTATTTTTGTTTATGGTCATGAGTGGCTAAATACTTTTATTTTAGTTAAAGGTTAATTCAAGGGCAGGATTCAACCAATAGTGTGAGATTGTTCATGCTTATTTTATCTTTAATTCTCAGTATTGTTCATGGTATTTACTGTGATTTATAGAAATTTTATCTCCATTGTTATTTGTTTTGTGATCAATGAAGCGCTGTTGTCCATTAAATTAAATAACATATAACTAATTGGAAATATCAAATCTGTAATTGTTTGGTAGATTCAATAATAAGTGATAATTAGTGTAATAACACTAAAAATAGGTTGTTATATTAAGTAAATGCATAATTTGATTTGAATTAATCTCGCTTGTAGGTTGGTTGGGTTTGGTTGGGTCTTTTTATTTTCTAAAGTTGTTAATAAATTAAATTTTTCACTTGTAAAGGGTTGTTTATTAGTTAACGATTAATTATAGTCTCACTTGATTAGCCTATAAATACAAAAAAAATTTGTCTTTAGTGCTAAGCCAATGACTATAACCGGTCCAACACATGATTTTAAAATTATCTTTTTATCCGTGATTAGTAAAATTGAACCTTATGCCGCGAATATGTTTAGCTGAAATTTTGCATCATTAATTCCATTTTTAGTTATTTTTGTGCATTATTTTTATATTATTTAATTTTATCTTTTAGATTCTTGATCCATAACCCCCCATTTATTTTATTTATTTATTTTCTAGTTGTCTTAAATTATATTAATATTAATATATGTGGATTTGATTATTTTTCATACTATTTGTAATTTATTTAGTCAGGAAAAGTTATGAATTATTTTTTGTGGCTTTAACATCCATCAAATTTTGGCGCCGTTGCTTGGGATTAGTCTAATTTGATTTAATTTTATCGATGGCTAGGTTTGAAATTTTGAGAGAAATTTTATTTGAAGCCGAAATTGAGAAAATTGCCTAGAGATTGAGAAAAGAAACAGGACAAAAGAAAGAACAAGCTGCTAGTTCCTTTACACAATTGGAAGATGAAGTAGTGACTAATTTTGCTAAATTTCCTATTGAAATTGAAGAAGAAGAGATGGCATAATGAACTTTAAAAGAGATTTATGCACATCTTTTAGCCCAACAACCCCTGTGCATCACTTATCCAAATTTGAATTTTGCTTTCGAGTTGAAATCGGGGCTGATTCACTTGTTACTCACTTTTTGTGGTTTGAAAAATGAAGATCCTTACAACCATATGAAGGAATTTCATGTGCTTTATTTTGGTATGAGGCCACATGAAGTTATTGAAGAACAAGTGAAGTTGAGGGCCTTTCCTTTTTCATTTGCTGATTCGACAAAGTTTGGTTATTGAATTTACCATTCGGGACAATCACCATATGGACTGACATGGTGCAAATGTTCTTGGATAAGATTTTTCTAGCCTTTTAAGCTGCTTTAATTCGAATAGAGATAAGTGAAATCAAGCAAAAAGATGTGGAGACACTTTATGATTATTGAGAGAGGTTTAAAAGGCTGTGTGCAATTTGTCCCAACATGGAATTACAGAGCAGTCCCTTATTCAATATTTTTATGAAGGAATGTTGAATATGGAAAGGAAAATGGTACATACAGCAAGTGGAGAAAGTCTCAACAATAAAACCCCAAATGAAGCCCATGACTTAATTCAGAAGATGGCTGCCACTTCCTAATAATTTGGGAGATATTAAGGCCCTTCTAGAAGAGTAAATGAGGTAAATTCGTCTTTCATTGATGAGAAACTCAATACTTTAATGTATCTTGTTCAAAATTTGGCTGCAGGTAGAACTTTCTAAGCTCAAGCATGTGGAATTTGTGCATTTGCTAGACATCAAACTGACATGTGTCCCACTTTACAAGAGGAAGCATAAAAAGAAGTCAATGCATTAGGTAGATATTCTGGACAACCCCTTAAAAAGTATGATCCATACTCCAACACTTACAAGATCATCCAAATTTTAGTTATGAAGTAAGGCAACCAAATCCATCGCGATAATTCCAACCAAGACCACCGTAGCCCCCAAACTAGGTATGTCTATTAATGATATTATTCAGTCATTGGGAACTAATGTGCAGCAATTTCAACAAGAGACAAAGGCTAGCATTCAAAACTTGGAGAAATAAATGAGACAAATAGCAACTTCTATAAGCAGATTGAAAACCCAAGGAAGATTGCCTTATCAAACCATTGGCAACCCCAAGCAAAATGTGAATTCAATTATTCTAAAGAGTGGAAAAGAGTTAGAACAGCCCTTGCCAAAGAAAAGTGATAAGAAAATTGAGAAAGAAGCTAAAAAAGAAGTGGAAAATGTGAAATAAGGACAACCCCGAAATGCCTTAAATATCACGATTTTCTTGAATAGTACTTTTTCGGGCTGTGAATAGTACCACCCTGGATAAAAATTTACTTTTTTTAACCGTTCAAAAGTGCAATTTATGAGGAGTTCGATGATGCAATTTGAGGTGAATTTGAGCCAAAATATGGCCTTAAAACTCAGAAATAAAATTAGTAAAGGGTTCAATTTAAATAGTGCCAGTGTTAACCAAACTTTGATCGAGCTAAAAAAATGTTAGAGACCTTTGAAAATTTATTTGACCTTAGAGACTCATTGTAAATATTATAATGAAATTTTTGAATGTAAAAAATTAAAATTTAGTTAAGACAGAAAAGTGAATTACCGACTAGTAAATGCACCGTCGGACTGAAAAATTTACTAAGATGACCTAGTTTTGACCCAAAAATTTGAGTACACCCAAAGGAATATTTTTCATATTTTTGGTCTTAATTTCATGAAAATTTGATAAAGAAAATTTTGGAATGAATACGAGGAAGACAAGTGGCATAATATTGGCCCTTAGATTAAATAGTGTTTGACTTGATCCTAGCCATTCATTTGGGCTTATAAAAGGTGAAAAAATCAAAATATTCATGAGCCAAAAAAAAAATTGTCCTTCCTCCCCTAAGGTGACCGAATTCATCTTCCCATAAAAAACTCCATTTTATTTTCTCTCTCTTCCCAAATAACTAGAATTCTCCTAATTTTCTCCATTTGAACTTAAAAGTAGTCATCTTCCTAGCCTAAGTCAAGCAAACAGTGAAGAAATTTGAAAGAATTTGGAAGAAATTTGAAGAAGAAAAATTGTGCCAAGTAAGTAGTTATGTGAGATTTTGTTAGAATTATGTAGGAATTGATGGAATTAGGTTGTATTTAGGTATTAAAATTACAAGAAAAATATAATGAAATTATCTCCCCCAAATTCGATCTAGGTGAAGGAAGTAGTGAGGAAGAAAAGAAAAAGAAGAAGAAAGGAAAAGAGAAGGAGAATTAGTAGGATCAAAGGAGTTCAAGGTATGTAGATACTCAAACTTAAGTATTTTAATTCATGCTTGATTATATATGCAAGCGAATTTTCATAAAAAATGTGTTAAATTGAAATTAGAGTTAAATAAGTGAAATTGGATGGTAAATAAGTAGAATTATAAGATTAAATTCATGAAAATTAGACTAGAATGAAAAACCCCAAATTGAACCTGTGATGCGCGCAAAACCCAATCAGCCTCGGAAGGCCCGCTTTTAGATCCCGAGAGGGTTCGCGTCTAGATCTTGGATAACATGAGATATTTTGGAATCCCTACCCAATAGAACATTAGGTAAGTTTGTCTAATCACATGAAACCTTTAGGCACTTTTGACTTATTTTGGAGTCGCCACCCAATTTACAAGAAATTGAAAAAATTCATCTAACATCGGAGGTCTAAACCAGAGAGTGGTCTGGATTAATATTTAAACGCACATCAAGCATCAGATAAAATAGTAAAAAGCTATAAATAAATAAAATAAAATAAACTACAAAAATAAATTAAAAGATGAAATTGGGAAAAAATACAATCACCCAAAATAGCAAAAAATAAATAATCAAAATCAATTAAATAAATAATATAAATAAATCGGGGCATTTATTTAGGAATAGGAACATTGGTTCCTTTATGTTCACTTAAAAAATTGAAATATTTTTTTTAGGCATTTAATGAGAAAATCAGGATGAGTGATCCCATTTTGAGAAAATTAACTCCTATTTTAAAGTGAGATTTTATTGGCTAAAATTAAGACATTAGTCTCATTTTATTAGAAAAATCCCAAATTTATTAATAAAAATACTTTTGTGATTTTATTTTTAATGTGCATAAAATAAATAAATTTATTACAAATTACATGATAAATAAATAAAAGGCAAAATAAAGAAAAATGATAAAAAGTAACGAGACTAAAAAAATTAACACAAAATAAATCTCCTGGATCCCCTTCTTCGCTTGCGAGAGTACTCAAACATGAAAAAAATAAATATTGAAACAAAAAATAAACACAAATAAAATTAATATTAGTAATTAAATCTAAAAAAAATAATTAATCAAATAAAATAATAAAAATAAATATTATCACATAAAATAATAAAAATAAATAAACATTAGCAAAATAACATTAAAATCATACAAAAGAATGTATATCATGCGAATATGGATCGAAACGGATCGAAAAGGGAACAAAACGGATCAAAAACACAGAAGGACAAAACATTAATTGAGGGGCGGGCTGGCTGCCCCTCATCTTCTTCCCGCCCCTCAATGAGAAAAAGGAGATAGGAATGTAAATTTCAAACCTTCTCTAAAACTCAAAGCAAAACTTGTAAATTTATGTGATTTTACATGATCTCATGCAATATTAATATGAAAAACGCCTAGATTAAATTGAATCATAAGCAAAAAACAACAACTCAATAGATTAATGAGATAAATATCAAGCTTTAAGAACACACAACAATGGTGAAAAAATAAATAGAAAATAATTAAAAAAATGCATTTGAGCCCAGAAATTTATTCCCAGAATTGTCAATCTGGAAAGCTAAGTCGTGAATTATTTTCCTTGTAAAAAATCCATAAAAATCAAATTAAAACAAAGAAGAACTTAAGCTTTCTCTCTCTAAAAAACTCAAGAACTTGTTTGAATAAAAGAAAGATTTCACAGTCTCAAAAAAAGAGAATAGATTTCTCTATTCGAGTATTATTTTCTGATCAAAAGTCTAAACTTCGATCCTCTCAAGGGAAGAAAAATCATTTTTTTTTATGTTAAGGAAAAATAAAAAACAGAAAAAATGTCCTTTTTTTCTCTCTCTAAAGACTATTTATATTGTTCTTTAATTAAAACCAGACTTTAGAAAGAAATAATGTCAATTAAATCCAAATTTCCTATTTTGAAACGGAAAAACCGAAATTAACTCTCAAAAATCCTGAAAATCAATTCAAAATTAAATTCCATGATTTTCGGGGACCAAAAATGCCAGAAGGGGAAGAATATGATGAGGGGCGGCCTAGGCGAGAGGGGTAGCCTCCTCACGCGGCTCACCCTTCGCGAGGGGCGGCCTCACACTTGACATGTGTGAGGGGCAGCCTCGCGCAGTGTGCTTTGGCGAGGATGGTCCCTCAAGCAGCCTGCCCCTCTCGAAGAGCGGCTGCATGCCGGGGTGTGCCCTCACACAGTGTGCTTTGGCGAGGATGGTCCCTCAAGCAGCCTGCCCCTCTCGAAGAGCGGCTGCATGCTGGGGTGTGCCCTCACACAGTGTGCGCATGAGGGTCGGTACCTTGCCCGGGCGGCCCCTGCTAGGGGCACCCTCTGACGGTACTCCCCCTGCAAGGGGCAGCCTGCACATGTCAATAATTTTTTTTTTCAAAAGGAGTTCGATAAGGAAAAATCACTTCCCACCTTC
The DNA here is from genome assembly GCA_947683425.1 of Excoecaria cochinchinensis. NCBI lineage: Eukaryota > Viridiplantae > Streptophyta > Magnoliopsida > Malpighiales > Euphorbiaceae > Excoecaria > Excoecaria cochinchinensis. The sequence goes on from CANTUQ010000092.1 coordinate 39,066,500, forward strand.
TTGCCTATGAATAAGCACTAAATTCATCATTAGATGAAGTTATTGGATAGTTATCACCAGTTGTTTTGCATATTATCCTTTATTGAAGCGAGTTACTGTAATCGTGTAAACCCTTATTGAAGTGGTATTTGTTATCAGCGTGTAAATCTTTGTTCAAGTGGAAGTGTCATGGTCGTGTTAACCTTCCATGGAATGGTAGTGCCGCCATCGTGCTAACTCTTGTTGAAGTGATAGTGCCATGATCGTGCTAATCCTCCACAGAGTAGTAGTGCCATCATCATGCTAACCCTTCTGGTATAGTAGTGCCATGATCGTGCTAACCCTCTATAGAGTAGTAGTGTTGTCATCATGCTAACCTTTCTATAATAGTAGTGTCGTGATTGTGCTAACCTTTCGTGGAGTGGTATTGCTATCATCGTGCTAAGTTTTGGTGAAGTGGTAGTGTCGTGATTGTGCTAACCCTCTATAAAATAGTAGTGCCGTCATCTTACTAACCCTTCTGAGATTGTAGTGTCATTATCGTGCTAACCTTTTGTAGAGTAATAGTGCCGTCATCGTGTTAACCCTTCTGAGATTTGATAGTTTGCCTCCTAAAATCCATTTGATTAACTGTCCCTTGAGAGGTCTTTGGATAGATTTTCGAACTGGTGCTTGGATTGATGTAGCCACCTACCTTTTGCCGATGTTTGCATTGGATCTTTCTTATTGCAAAATTGGGAAACCAAATATGCAGGAAAAAATAGTGAGCATGCACGTGATATGCATGAGTCATGTAGAACAAGAATTCATCTAAGTGAGTTTGGAGGCGATAGCCGAGCTAGTCACAATTTACAATAGGATCGATGCCCTTTGAAATTGCTTTTGGATTTTGTGCCTTTGGGTTTGCGAGGTTTTCCCTGATACTTATAGTCATTTTTTTAAGGTAGTGCATCCCTTATAGATTTTCACACTAGCTTTTCTTACGGGAAATGTGTCCTTTTTGGATTTTCACACGTCCCTGTGCCTAACGTTTGCTTGGAATGGATCTACCCAATCCAAAGGTTTTTTTTTGGACAGGCTGTCGATCTTTAGGTTTTCACCCTATCATTTGGCCTAACTTTTGCTTAGAGTACCAGTTACAGTTTTCATATCTAACGGCCTTTCTCTCTTTTTTTTCTTTTTCTTTTTTATAAAATGTTACTGTGACGCGCGCCGGAATCCAGTAAGGGCCCTCGCTTTGAATCCGCTTTTGGAATTCGAGGAATTGGTTTGCGTCTTTTGATCATGGGCGCCATGAGACATCATCGGTGTATTCCTCCCAATAGAATATTGGGGAGAACAACCTAGTCTAATGACACCTAAAGGCACCTTTGAGGCATTTGGAGTCGCCACCCAATTTGCAAGAAATTGGGAAAAAGTCTCTCACCTCTAACGGTCTAAACTAGAGATATGGTGTCCGGAATTTCCTTCTTATTTATGCTTTAGTTAATTATAAATGGATTTTTAACCTCTTAAAATTATATCTCTCATCTCACGTGATTGATGCATTTAAATTAAATAGCGCATTCCAAGCATACGAAAGCGATAAAAGGAAAGCGATAAAGTAAATAAAGAAAGCAATAAATGAAAGCGGTAAACACGCAAGCACACAATTACAATAGAAATAGGGGCAGAATACAACCCCATTGAAAGAAATCTAAAAACATAAAGTGAGACGGAATACAATCCCCCAAAATTAGATTAAAATTGCCCCAAAATTAATTATAAGGGCCCAAAAAATAAAGTTAAATTAAAACACTCACACAAGATAAAAATAAAAGGACATACATAAATCGAGACATTATTTTAGGAACATTGGTTCCTTCGCGCTTGTTCAAAGTTTAGGAACGTTGGTTCCTCCGTGGAGCGGTAGTACCGTCATCATACAAATTGTTTTGAAGTGGTAGTACCGTTGTCGTGCAAACCTTCCGTAGAATAGTAGTACCGGCATCGTGCAAACCTTTTGAAGCAGTAGTACCGAGATTGTGCAAACCCTTCGTGGAGCAGTAATACCGTCATCGTGCAAACTGTTTTTGAAGTGGTAGTACCGTTGTTGTGCAAACCTTCTTTAGAATGGTAGTGCCACCATCGTGCAAACCTTTTGAAGCAGTAGTACCGAGATCGTGCAAACCCTCCATGGAGCAGTAGTACCGAGATCGTGCAAACCCTCCGTGGAGCAGTAGTACCGTCATCGTGCAAACTGTTTTTGAAGTGGTAGTACCGTTGTCGTGCAAACCTTCCGTAGAATGGTAGTGCCGCCATCGTACAAACCTTTTAAAGCAGTAGTACCGAGATTGTGCAAACCCTCCATGGAGCAGTAGTACCGTCATCGTGCAAACTGTTTTTGAAGTGGCAGTACCGTTGTCGTGCAAACCTTCTATAGAATGGTAATGCCGCCATCATGTAAACCCTTTTGAAGTGGTAGTACCGTAGTCGTGCAAACCTTCCGTAGAATGGTAGTGCCGCCATCGTGCAAACCCTTTTTGAAGTGGTGCCGTCTGTGAGCCCTTTGGTTAATTGTTTATTTGGACTGAATCGATATTTTGATTGATGTTGTCGCTTGCCCTTTCATTGGCGTTGGCATTAATCCTTTCTTTCTGCAAGACTTAGAAAGTAAAATATGTAGAAAAAGTGGTGAGCATGCACGTGAGATGCATATGTATGCAGGAATACAGGACAAAAATTCGTCTAAGTGGATTTTGGAGGCGACAACTGGTTTGGTCGCGATTTGTAGCAGGATTGGTGCCCTCTGGAATTGTTTTTGAGTTTCATGCCTCTGGGGGATTATAAAGTTCTCCTCTGATACCTGTAGTCATTATTTGAAGGTAGTGCGTCCCTCGTGGATTTTCACACTAGCTTTTCTTAGCGAGAGATGCGTCCTTGTCGGATTTTCACATAACCATGTGCCTTATTTTTTGCCTGAAATGGACCCAACCCAATCCAGCGGCTTTTATTTATTTCATTTTTATAGGGCAGATCGCCTGTCGCCAGGTTTTCACCCTGCCCTTTGGCCTAACTTTTGCTTAGAGCGCCAGCCATGGTTTTCATCTCTAACGACCTCTTTTTTTTTGGTGTGAGGGAAGTTGGAGTTATTGCAAAAGATCCTTCAAGTATGATTGGCATGTGCTTATGTCTCAGATTATGGTTGTATGAGCTTGGGTCTTTACCGGGAAGGTGCTGTAGGGTTGGCTTCACAGTGGGTAGCAAGATAAATCGATTGAAGTGCTCGAACAGACAGAGCACCAGAGGGTAGATAGTAACAGTGTACTGGTTTTATGCTGGATCCAGACGACTTTGGGTGTGCAAGATGAACTGCTCTGGTTACATCAATACATCTTTGCGTAAATGCATATATTTCAATATGATTTCATAACATATGATCACTATTTGGCATTAACTCAAAAAATACAGCTTCATCTAATCTCAGAACTTTGGGGAATCCAAATAAAATTTCAATGACATATGATATAACTCCTGAAGCGAGGATAATTTTGAGAGATATAAATAAAAAAAAAGAGCCCTTGCCTAGAACTAATATGACATGTCAAAAGCCGGCAAGGACATTCTGAAGACCAGTGTCACTTCCACGTGCCAACATGACGACAAACCAAATTTTAGAAACCATTTTTTTGCACCCCCTAACATCTGGGATGCATATGGTGCTGCCAAATAAAATCAAACTTCAAGAGCTACATTAGGAATTAGACAAATAAAACTCAAGACTTTCATGAGAAAAATATAACTCATCAAGATCAAACAGCATGACCTTTTTCCTCCCAACCTCGGGGAGTCGCAGGGATGCTCAAATAACCCGACTCAAGTTAAATCTCAGACAAAAATTAACATAAAAAATATTAGTGATGGTTCTAAAAATTAATCAAGTAAAAACAAAATAAATATTAGGTAAGTCAATTTATAATGATAATAATAATAATGATGAGACAAACACAACAAAATAATAATAATATGAACATGATGGTGGCAATAACAATAATGATGATAAGTGCAAGAATAATAATAATAATAATAATAATAATAATAATAATAATAATAATAATAATAATAATAATAATAATAATAATAATAATAATAGTAATAGTAATAAAAAAAATAATAATAAATAATAATAATAATAATAATGATAATAATGGTGAATGAACATAAAAATTAAATTAAAGCAAACAAATAATATATTAATAGTGATATTGACACATTAAAATGCTAAAAGTAAATAATAGACATGATAATAATAGCAAAAAAAAAAAAGAAAATATTAACAACAATAAATAATATACAAAAAAATAAATGAGAACGAGTCTAAAAATATTTACCCTCAGAATTTTTAGATTGGAGAAACGGTGTCTCGATTTGTTTTTCTTGTCAAATTTGTGGTGATTAAAATTCGAAGAAAATGTAAAAGTTGATATCTTAAAATAAATTAACTCAAGAGAATATCTTGATAAAAATATTTTTGGTGGATGATTGAGCAAAAGAAATTAATTTTCCAAGCTCAAATCACCCAAGAAATGAAATATATTTTTTGAAGAAAAATAAATAAATTAAAACTTGAGAAAGAGAAAAGAAGACTTGGGAATATTTTGAAGAACTTTTGAAGAAGGGAATAAGTTGCTGGAAATAAAAAAAACTAGAGAGAAAAGATTAAAATCCTTGAATAAAAATGTTACCGTCCTCCCAAAATGGGGGATGAAAACCCTCTTTTATTTTTGCTTTGGAAAAAAAAAAAGGAAGAGAACAAAATACTTTAATCTTTAGTTAATAAAAAATAGCACAAAATGGTGAAAGAACCGAAAAAATCAAACTGGAAAATAGACTGAAAACGCAGGAAAACGACGGGTCGAAGGCCAAAATTGGTCGTGCGGAGAGGGAAGACCGTGCGCGCATGCGTGCGCGGTGGAAGGCAACCGCTTGAATATAGATCGAAAATGAAACAAAATGGATTAAAAAGCATAAAAGTACAAAACATTGGTTGAGGGGCAGCCAGGCCCCTCAAGGAGTAAAAGGAGATAGGAACATAAGTTTCAAACCTTCTCCAAAACTCAAAGTAAAACTTGTAAATTATGTGTTTTTACATTATCTCATTCAATATTAATATGAAAGACACCTAGATTAACTTGAATCATAAGCAAGAAAACAACAAATCAATAGATTAATCACATAAATATCAAGCTTTAAGAACACACAACAATGGTGGAAAAATAAAGAGAAAATAATAAAAAAAATGCAATTGAGCCCAGAAATTTACCTTCAGAATTGTCAATCTAGAAAGCTAAGTCGTGAATTTTTTTTCTTGTCAAAAATCCACAAAAAATAAAATTAAAACAAAAAAGAACTTATTTGAATAAAAGAAAGATTTCACAGTCTCAGGAAAAGAGAATCGATTTCTCTATCTCGAGTATTATTTTCTGATCAAAAGTCTAATCTCCAATCCTCTCAAGGGAAGAAAAATCATTTTTTTCTTTTAAGGAAAAATAAAAAGAAAAAAGAAAAAATATCCCTTTTTTCTCTCTCTAAAGATTATTTATACTGTTCTTCAATTAAAATCGGATTTTAGAAAGAAATAATGTCAATTAAATTCGAATTTCCTATTTTGAAAGGGAAAAACCAAAATTAAATCTCAAAAATCCCAAAAATCAGATTGGAATTCAATCCAAAATTAAATTCCATGATTTTTAAGGAGCAAAAACGCCAGAAAGGGAAGAAGGTGATAAGGGGCGGCCTCCTCACGCCACCCATCCCTCACGAGGGCACCCCCAAAATGTGTGCATGCGTGAGGGACGACTTCTTCACGCAGCCCGCCCCTCGCTCCGTACATACGCGAAGGTCAGCCTCGTGCAGTGCGCGCGTGAGGGACGGTCCCTCGTACGGCTCACCCCTCGCAAGGGTCGGCCACATGTGCTAGGGTTGCTCCCTTGCGCGGTATACACCCTACGAGGGGAGGCCCCCAAGCCTGCCCCTTCGAGGGGCAAGCACAAGGAGTGACCTGCACATGTCAGTAATTTTTTTTCCTCTAAAGGAGTTCGATATGGAAAAATCACTTCCTACCTTCTTGCATATGAACAAGCACTAAATTTATCATTGGATAATCCTGATTTGGACTGTTTCGAGATCTGGTGTCTACAAAACCTATTATATAAGTGTAAGAATTAAGGTATACGTGTGAAATTATGATGAGTAATTGATAGAAATATGCATTAAATGTCTTAAAAACATCAATGGAATAAATTGTAGTAAGAAAAAGGAAAAAGATTAATTATGGACATGTTGGCTGATGGAACATGTAAGGGAAAAATGTGTGTAATATGATGAAATGTGACGGAATGTGATAAAAAAAATTATATTTGATGAATATAGTATGTGGCACTTTGATTATATACCATTATATAATATAAAGGCATGAAAAAGAATGAGAAAATGGAATGATAATTATTTTAGCCTTAGTAACTAGTAAAAATATCAGAAGTACAGGATGTAGTTGGCTATCCATAGGGACATCGAGGTACACCGAAGTGATGAGTCATGGTGACTCGCAACAGTGGACCAATAGCGGATCCACACTAATAGATAGATGGAAAATGATGTAAAAAAAGTGAAATTGCATAAATATGGACCTTTAGGGTCCAAGTTCCACACATCCAATTTGTCTTTGTGGTTTCCATTAGACTTACTAGGGCAAAATAGTAATAGTGTGATAAAAGTGGAGCTTAAAAGGGCCAAAATGTAAATAATGAATAAAATTGGATTAATAAGAGTAAAATAGTAATTATCTAATAAAAAGATCAAATGGGGGGTAACACAGTAATTTTGAAATAAAAATTTTTAAGGACTAAATAGTAATAAAATGAAGAATTAGTGGCAAAATTGTAAAAATAAGTATAATATGGAATTTTAAGGATAAAATGGTAAAATTTGGAAAAATGATAGAATTATAAGGGTAAATTGGTAATTTTGGTAAAAGAGAATATTATAGGGCTAAAATGGTAAATTTGGTAAAATATGGGACTTTTACTGGTAAAAATGTAATTATGAAGAAAAATAGTCTAATAAAGGGCCAAATGGTAATTTTGTGGTAAAACATATATATAAGGATAAAACGGTAATTTTGGTAATATAATTATAAAATTGGTAAATTAAATTAGAAAAGTGAAGAAAATATGGAGTTAAGATAATAATAAGGTAAATTATGAAAATAATAAATAATGCTTGCATGTGTGTGTTAATTGAAATATTTAAGTTAGGTATTTATTACTAAGCATTATTGCTTAGCGCTTAGTGTTTGCTACGCGTAGGTCATATGGATAAGGCAAAGGCAGGCAAAGGGCAAGTTCACATAGCAGTTTGAAGCCTAGTGTTTAGAAGTGAAAATTTTTGTAATATAATTTGTACATGGCATGTATATATAAAAAAAAGGGGGGGGACTCATGTATAATCTTAGATGAATTGGTACAAGATTGTGAATTTATGTAATTAGATACATGTGTATGTTATGGAATGCAAATATTGGTTGATGTGCATGTGTGGTTGTTGGTTGTTGATATGGATGTGGTTGTAATGTTGTTGGCAATTGAGATGTTGTGTACATATTAGGAGTGTTAAATTTGAAATTTGCAAGAGGGTTAGGATGTATGGTAGCCATTATGCTGTCAAATTTTTGTCTTACCAAATGAATAGTGAATTCTCGACTAATTAATTAAATGCCGTCGCAAGAGTCGATATGGGATAAATGTAATAATAAGGAAATAAAAAAAATTACACCCAATTTCATAAAGGAATTAATTGAGATTATAATTATGAATACCAATGTTGTGACATACCAGTACTTGAACTAATGTTTGGGTACAGGTTGTTACAAACCCAAAGGAAATAATTCATAACAGCCCTAGCTTTAGACATCTAGCCCCTTTTCCATGAGAGATTGGCCAAATCTAAGAAGAAAAAGGAGGAAAAAGATCAAGGTAAATATTCATTTACTTGATGTTATTAAATAAATACTTAAATATGCAAAATTTCTTAAAAATTATGTATTAACAAGAAAAAGTTGGTTGGATATGAGAAAATAACTGTGGATGAAAACGTTTCAGCTATACTTCATAGAAAAATGCCTAAAAAATGTAAAGATAACTTGATGCTATTAAATAAATATCTAAATATGCAAAATTTCTTAATGAATTATGTACTAATAAGAAAAAGTTTGTTGGATATGAGAAAATAACTGTGGGTAAAAACGTTTCAGCTGTACTTCAAAGAAAAATGCCTCAAAAATGTAAAGATAAAGGTATTTTTGTTATTTCTTGTAAAATTGGTAATATTAGCATTAAGAGAGCAATGTGTGACTTGGGTCATCAATTAACGTTATGCATAGGGGTGAGCATGGACCGGTGAACCGGTCCATGTGTCCAAAAAAATCAGTCCATTAATATTGGTCTTTTCAAAAAAGTAACAAGTAACTAATCAGTTACAATCGGTTAACCAGTCCACCGGCTTCTGTTTTTCAGATCAGTAAGTTAATATTTTTTCGGTTAACCACTACAATTATAAAATGCATAAAAAAATAAAAATATTCATAAAAATTAAAATATCCATCATTCAATATAAAATTTCAAATTAGAAATTTAAATGATATTGTTGATTTTTCTTATCAACTATTATAATATTTGAATACTAATGATAACTAAATTGTCTTCCTATAGTTGAATTACATTTCTAATAGCAATTAAAAATTTCTTATTTAACTCCTATTTCATATGTGTCTATAATTTATCAACTGAATTAATAATATCAATTTTTTTTAAATCAATAATCTAATATTAAGTATTGCAATAAAATTTCATAGAAAGTAAGAATTTTGAAGAAAATGTAATGCATATTATAAATTATTATCGACGAGTGACTTAATTGTGAATATATATATCTGATCAAAAAAATTGAGTGGGTATGTATTGAAATTGATTTAGAAGAATAAATATAGTTCCTCAACTGGGTATTGCTAGGTGTTATATGATAATTAATAAAAAGCAGAAATAGAGTCTAATAAGATTATATAAAATTATAAGAATCATTGTATATGACTTTATTATATGCAATTTCTTAATTTATTAGTTTTTGAATATGAATTAATTACTAATGCCGTCAAACATATTATATATATATATATGAGTGTAAAAATATGAAAAGTTCTTATATTTATTAATTAAATGAACTCTTTTTTTTCCAATGTTCAATAAAAGTAAGTTCTTATATTTTCAACCTTCCATCTCTCTCTCGTTCCTTCTCTCTCTCTCTTATTCCCTTTCTCTGTCATTCAATCTCTCTCTCTCTATTCGAAATCTTCTTCTTCCATCCGATCTTCTTTTTGTTCAGATCTACTGCTAGGTTTTAGTTTACGGAGTTGTGGCTTTTGAAGCTTTTGAAGGGAGAACGATGGATGGCGAGAGGAAGAGCGGCGAGAGGGAGGAAGAAGCAACTTCTAGATCTATTTTTTTTATTGAGATTTTTGTTTTTTGTTTGTGCCCGCTCCAAATTCTTAGTGCCTATTACAAATCTATACCTTCTATTTTTTTCCCTTTTAGTTTGGTTTCATTTGTTGTTCTAGTACATATATATATATATATATATATATATATATATATATATATATTAAAAAATATAATTAAGCCAGTAGATTAATTGAAATCAATGATTTTTTTGAATCCTGAATCAAAATCAAAAAATCAAAATTTCAGTAACCATAAACCAAAACCGATTGGTTTGGTTAATCGAAAATTCAATTTGGTTTTGGACTGGTTTTTCGATTAACCGAGTCCACCGATTTTTTGCTCACCTAGTTATGCCTAAGTCTATTTATTCTTCTTTAAATGCTAGACCTTTAGAAGAGACATAAGTAGTAATTTAACTTCCTAATAGGTCAACTGTTTATTTTGAATGATTATTAAAGGACATTTTAGTACAGGTTAATGGCTTATTTTTTTCAGCTGATTTTTATGTTATAGATATGGAGGATGAAGAAAAATCTTTGGAATTATATGAAATTTTGCTAGGAAACCCTTTCCTTAAAACAACTAGAACTAAAATAGACGCGCATAAAGGAACACTTATTATGAAGTTTGATGGTGAAATGGTATAATTTAATGTTTATGTTGCCATGAAATATCCTAGTGATGTATCATCTATTTATGGTATAGATATAATTGAGCCTTAACAAGTGTTTGAATTGAGTAAGGATGACAAGTTGCAGGTGGCTTTGAATGAAAATATAAATGTGAACAACATTGAAGCATTGTAAAAGGAGCTGGATTTGGAAGAAGCTTTACAAGAAGTAGTGCATGAGCTTGTAGTCTTGAAACCCGGTGTAAGTGACTTTCCTCCTTTCGAAATGCCTGTAACACCCTAAAATTTTATATTTTTGTGAATAGTACTTCTCGGGTCATGAATAGTCACCTGGAGTGAATAGTACCATCAGGGGTTAAAAATTTTATTATTTAACAATTGAAAAGTACAATTCAATTCATGATGAGTCCAATGATATAATTTGAGCTAAAATTGAGTTTAAATAAGCCTTTAAAAGTCAAAAATAAAAATAAGATATGGCTCAGTTTGAATAGTAATTGGGGTTAACTGAACTTTGACTGGGCTGGAAAAATGCTAGAGACCGCCGAAATTTTTTTCGACTTCATAGATTCATTAAAAATAATATAATAGAATTTTTAGAAGTCAAAAAAAAATTTTTGGATGAGACATAAAAATAAGTTATCAAACCAATAAATTTTACACCGTACCGAGAAATTCACCGAAATGACGTCGTTTTGACCGGCCTATTTGGATTTAATTATGGTTGGACCAATTTTGGCCCATTATGGATGGGTATAAATACCCTAAAAATAAAAAATCTCTAGAAGTTTCATCCATTTTCTCCATCCTCCATAGCCAGCCACTTCCACTATACTTACTTCATCATTTTTTTTCATCCATTTTCAACCAAATCTTATGAAAATTAAGCCCTAAATTAATTTCTAAGCATAAATTAAGCCTCTTAGCATCCTAAGAGTAAGTTTAAGTGAACAAATTGAGAGGAATTTTGAAGAATTGAATTTTGGTAATTTTACCAAGTAATTTTGATAGAATTTTTGTAGCTTTTATTAGAATTAGGTATAGTTAGTGTGTATATATGTAAATTTCATTAAAATTGGTAAGAAAATTGATTGGATTTTCCTATGATGAATTAGGCCAAGGTGGTGACGAAGACGAAGAAAGGATAAAAAAAAAGCAAAAAGGGAGAGAAGTAGAGAATTAAGTAAGAAAAGAAAGAAATTAAGGCTTATGAATACAAATTCTTTTATTTTCCATTTATTTTGGTGAATTTTCAAGTGTATGTGTATGCATGTTCATAAAGAAAATTTGGGATTAATTGGAATTAGATGTACAAACACAAATTTAAGGCTAGAAAATGGTATTTGGAATAAGAAAATTAATGAAAATAAATTTAGAATAAAAATCACCTATGAATATCGAATTATGGACTAAAAGGGAATAAATCGACTTTATGGAATTTTAATGACTTAAAATTAAGAAAATGATATTAGGGTTAAAATAAGGTAATTGAGGACTTAATGTGAATTTTTGAGAATTTATTTTGACATGTTATGGTTTAGACATACATTATATATATGTTAAAATAAATTATACATTATATATATGTTAAATTAAATTATGTATGTATGTTTTAGGTAGAATAATGGTATAATTAAGTAGGAAATAAATTGAAGATATTGTGGAAATGAATTATTTGGAAGAAAAATAATATAGTGGTGATGATATGGTTAGGGCCAAATCTGATGTGGTATGGAAATTTCATGATTTATATGTATATTGACTTAATTTGAATCATAAATAAAGAGGAATGAATAAGGATATAAGAAAGGAATTGGAAGACAATTTTTTATGATGTGGCTGAAATAATGCATATATGAGAATTAAAGAGTATGTGATGAATATTGCTATGTAAGTATTAGAATTAATACATTCATGAAGGATATATGAATATTATATCATATGGAAGTAAGGGGTTAATTTCACTGGTGGTCATCGAACTTATACCAAAATTACGCAAAAGTAACTAAATAATTTTTTCTTTCAAAAAAGTCATTGAATTTAAAACTAATATACACAAAAGTCATTATGAATGGATTTCGGTCACCGGAAAATCTAGCTGCTTAAAATCATTTCACTGATGGTCATTGAACTTATACCAAAATTACACAAAAGTAACTACATAATTTTTTTCTTTCAAAAAAGTCATTAAACTTAAAATCATTATACACAAAAGTCATTATGAACAGATTTTGGCTAGATTCCGGTTACCGAAATCCGTTCATAATGACTTTTGTGTATAATGGTTTTAAGTTCAATGACTTTTTTGAAAGAAAAAATTATTTAGTTACTTTTGCATAATTTTGGTATAAGTTCGATGACCATCAGTGAAATCAACCCGGAAGTAAGTAATGGAATAAGGCTAATATAAGGTATAACATGTAGTAATGTAAGTAAGCAAGATAAGTGATAATTAGTTTTGCCCTTAGTATGCTGATAGAAAAATCACTAGTTCAGAATATAATTGGCTAGCCGTAAAGACACTTACCGCGGTTCGAGTCAAGGCAACTCGTATGGGTAGACCAATGGCGGTCTACTATGGCTTCATTCCATTATGGCTCTAAGTTATACGGCTCCAAAGTAAGTGATCCTTAATGGTAATTTTCTCTTATGGCTCCCAGAGTTAGTGATCCTTAGTGGTCACTATCTCTTATGGCTTTGGACCTTTGGTCCATGTCCCGCATATTCGGTTCAAAGATTTTTACTGGATACTACTAGGGAAAAAATCATAATTTGAGGATAAATTGGTAATTATGAAATAAATGTGTGAATTAAAGAATAAAAATGATAACAATGTAAGAAAATGAGAAATAAAGGAATAAAATGGAAATTATGTCAGAAATTAAGAATAAATGGAGTAAAGTGGTAATTAGGTAAGGAAATAAGAATAAAAAATAAATTGGTAAATTTAGTTAACAAATTGGTAAACATGAATTAAATGTCCAAGTTAAGGGACTAAGTGGTAATTTTGCAAGAAAATACGGACTAAAGGACCAAAATGGTAATTTAGGAATAAAAAGATAATTTAGTGATGAAAAATGAAGTTTAATGGAAAAATGGTAAATTTAAGGAAATGTAAGGGTAACTATGGAAATAAAGGACAAAATGAAGGACTAAATAATAATTATGAAATAAAGTGAAAACACAAGGGTATAACCATAAATTGATAAATAAAATTGGTAAGCAGGGATGAAAATGTAAGTGTGTGATCTTAGAAAAGATTAATAATGATAATTTAAAGAAATTAAAATATTATGGATATAGATAAATGTTCAATTATAAAATGATAAAACTTTAGGGAAATTAATATGAACAAATAAATACATGAAATATTTGCATTAATATATGTGTTAATGGTGATTTAATAATAAAAATAGCCCATAATAAATAAATGTCACTTTTGTAAATAAATATGTAGAATGAGTGAGTGCATGTGTGTATAAGATGGAAAATATTAGAAATATATCCACAACTAGGCGTTGTATGGTTCGCGCATAGTTATTGTTGCACCCAGGTTTAGGTCAAGTAAACATTGGAGTTGGAGCAAGCATACCTATGAGGAGCAAGTAAGCAAGAGATTAAAGTTGAACTTTGGCTTATGTATAAAAACACATGTATATGTAAAACTTATGTAGTAAACTATGTTTGTGTATTAACATTATGTATGTAAATGAGAACTATAAAAATAGTGTGTATGTTTATATTAAGTCTTATGAAATGTTTGTGACATGGATAATGGGTATTATTGTTAGATTATATGTATGAATGTGATATTGTGGATATGGCTTGGAATTATGTTGATGGCGGTTGATTGGGATGTATGTAAATTATTGGGAGTGTAATTTTTCCAATGCGCAGGAGAGAAGGATTAGAAGTACAACCATTATACTATCAAAATTCCTAACAAAAAAAAAACGGTACCCACCAATCATGTAATGTCCCAAAATTTTAAACCTTATTGACAAATAATAGTTTAATTTAATAAATAATTAAAAATGAGGTCTTAACTTTATTGGAGAGAAAATTTATAATATATATATATATATATAATAAATGATAAAAGAAAAGAAAAAAAATGAAATGTGGTCACAGAATCGGGACAAAGTCCCTTAAGGAAACTAAAAAAATAAAAAGAAAGAGGGGGCAAAGAGTGGGACGGGACTGTCCCTTTAATTTATTTTTTTCCTTTTCTTTTAGTTGGCCCCTGCCAACTCTTTTTTTTTTCTTTTCTTTTCTTCTTCTTTTTTCATAACCACCACCACCTTCTTTCCCTTTTTTCAGCACCATCCGGCCACCATTCTGGCATACTCCACTTCCAAATGATTCCTTACACCGAGGTGAGTGCAGAGATATCAATTTTAATTCATTTAATGCGTTAGAAAAATAGATCGAAAATATAATTTTTATGACTTTCAGGTGACTTTCTAACCACTACAAGAAAATGAATATGAGGGTAAGGAATAGGCCTACTACTTCATCATATTTATAGATGACTATACTAAGTATGGTCATCTATACCTTTAATTTATTTTTTTCCTTTTCTTTTAGGTCCTTGACAACTCTTTTCCTTTTTTTTTTTTCTTTTCTTCTTCTTTTTCCATAACCACCACCACCTTCTTTCCCTTTTTCAGTACCATCTAGCCACCATTTCGGCGTACTCCACTTCCAAACGATTCCTTACACTGAGGTGAGTGCATAGATACCAGTTTTAATCCATTTAATGCATTAGAAAAATAGATTGAAAATATAATTTTTAAGACTTTTCGGTGACTTTCTGACCACTACAGGAAAATGGATGTGAGGGCAAGGCATGAGGCCTGCTACTTTATCACATTTAGAGATGACTATACTAAGTATGGTCATGTCTATTTGATTTCTCATAAGTCAGAAGCATTGAGTTGCTTCAAGACTTATATGAACTAAGTTGAGAATCAATTAAACAAAAGGATTAAAGCTTTAAGAACTGATTGAGGTCAGGAATATCTTTCAAATGAATTTAAAGCTTTATGTGATGAAAAAAGGACTGAACATCAGTTGTCCATTACCAAAACTCCATAACAAAACAGTGTTGTAGAAAGGAGAAATAGGACTCTCAAATGGGAGATTGGCGAATTTGTCTCTACAATCATAGATCTAACCATATCAAGAACCGACCGAGGTTGGAAATATCTTTTAAATGAATTTAAAGATTTATGTGATAAAAAAGGGATTGAACAATAGTTGTCCATTCCCAGAACCCTACAACAAAGCAGTGTTGTAAAAAGGAGAAATACGACTCTCCTTGATATGGTTAGATCTATGATGGCAGAGATAAATTCTCCAATCTCCCATTGGAGAGATGCTTTATTGATTATCACATGTGTTCTAAATCATGTGCCCTCCAAATCTATCACTTCCACACCTAATGAGTTGTGGACTAGTTGACAGCCTGTTTGAAGTTATTTATGACCTTGGGGTTGTAATGTTTACGTCCATGATACCTCAATTTGGTAAATTGGGACCAAGAGATAAAAGAAAGTATCTATGTGAGATATTCTGAAGTATCAAAAGGATACATTTTTGTGGGTGAGCAAAAGAATGGCATTATAACAGAATTTGAATCACAAGACATCATATTCTTAGAGAATGAATTTCCAAAGTTGGGTGAAGCGAATGAAGATTTCACTTTCTATGAAACTCAGGAAGAGGAATCACCAGGATCACTCCATCCGAGTGGGAGGGAGTTAGAGGAAGAAGGTTAAGACCTTCATCCTCTAAATGATCCGGATGATAATGACCCTATTTTTCAATAGGAGTATTCCTGACTCCAGTGGGAGTATGGGACATGGTCTCAGTAGGAGCATTCTAAATTACAATGAATATATGGGACCTGTTTATCAAGATGTAGAACTGCAAAAATCTAAATGGATAAGTGCTCATCGCTAACGATTTCAAATCGAAGGCTTGAATAAAGCCTTTTTGGTTACTCCATAAGATGAGGAAGAGCCTAAAAACATTTAAGAAGATCTTTTATGCCCAGCTAAGGAAAAGTGGATTGAAGAAATGAAAGAAAAAATGCATCCATTATATCAAACCATGTTTAGGAGCTGGTTGATCTACCAGAAGGACACAAATTGGGAATAAATGGATTTTCAAAGTGAAGCAAAAGGCTGTTAGAAGTATCGAAAGATACAAGGCTCGGCTAATCGTATTTATACAACTGGAAGGAATTGACTGTGAGGAAACTTTCTCACCTATTGTAAGATTTACATCCAAAAGGTTGATTCTAGCCATAGTGGCGAGTTTGAACCTAGAGCTACATCAAATGGATGTGAAGATTACTTTTTCTCAATGGATAATTAGATGATGAAATCTATATGGAACAACCTATAGGTTTTATCAAAAAAGGCAGCAAACATAAGGTTTGTCGATTGATGAGTTCAATCTATGGTCTTTAACAGTCTTCAAGAAAATGGTACTTGAGATTTCATGATAAAATCATATCAAATGTGTTCCATATGATTGATGAAGACCATTGTGTTTATAGCAAAAGCTTTGTATGTAAATTTGTCATTTTGATTTTTGTGTAGACGACATACTCAAAGCTGCAAATGACAAAGGGTACGTAAATGAAATCAAAGATTGGTATCGTCAAACTCTGAGATGAAAGATATGGGTCAAGCATATTACATTCTTGAAGTTAATATTTGAAGATATCGTTTGAAGAAGGTTGTCGTCTCTTTCTCAAGAGACTTATATCAACAAAGCTCTTGAATAATTTAATATGCAACGCTGCAAACCTGTAGATAACCCCATTGCCAAAAATTAGTTTTTTAGCAAAGATATTTGTCCTAAGATGCCAAAAGAAAGGGAACGTATGGGAATATTCCATATACTAGTGTCATGCGTAGTTTTATATATGCGATATTGTGTATAAGACATGATTGTAAACACCGTGCCCTGAGGCAGTCCAGATCAGAGTTATCCGATGAAGAAATCATTGTCCGTCTGCAGATAAATGGATGGAATTCGGGATTTTGGTCTTTCGGTTTTACAAGGAACAAAGATTTTTATTCTACAGCGTGAGATTTTCAAAGAGTTTGGGAATTTTAGCTTGAAAATTAAGGTTTTGCTCCAAAGATGGGCTGCCCGTCGCTCATTGATGTTCTCCATCTCTTGCGTTGAGAGACGGGCCATCACTCGGATAGACGGGCCGTCCCTCGCTTTTTAGGGACTCCCGTCGGTCATAAGAGCGACGGACACATGTCTGTGAGTGACAGCCGTCTTTGTTCCGATGCCTTGGTCCGTCTGTCGTCAAAATTACCACGCGTACCCTTCTTACTGACACCCATCTGTGGATCCAGGGACGGCTATCTATCGGTAATTTCATCAGACAACGCCGAAGTTTTTAAACCTTATCCGATAAAGGTTAAATTCTTTTGGAATTGGCTTAGATTGGGACAAGGAATTGGATTGAAATTAAATCTCATAAATCCTTTTCAAACTCTAATTTCAAATGGATATTTATCCAAATTATCTCTTAAACTCTATAAATAGTGAATTAAACTTCATTATTAGGGGTTAGCAAATTTTTAAAGAGAAAATCTTTTTGTGAGCGATTTATCAAAATTCAATAGTTTTTCTCAAAGTTCTCTATTTTCAGCATTTTATTCCACAAAAGTTCTTTCATTATTTCTATATTCTACTCAAATTTCTATTTGCGAATTGAGCTAAATTCGAGGTGATGAAATTCATTCGTTTCCCTCAACGACTGATTCCAAATATTTGAATCGCTGTCGAATTTTCAAGAAAGAAAACTATAAATTTTATTTTCTTGATCCCTTTTTTTATTCGATCCTTGTGAAGCGTGCGGGACCGAGGTCATTCGATATCTACCCAAAAGGTAAAGTCTGAGGGTAAACATTCTGGATTTAATATTCGTGTGCTTTAATTGATTCATATTAATTTTTCATTGAGATTTTCCATTTTAGTTAAAAATTTCAACTGCAAATCGTCGATTTCTTCTGATTTCCAGAATTAATGTGACCGACGGGTAAAGCAGTCACCGACGCCCGTCTCTCGAATGAGTGACGGGGCATACATGATGTGCCATGACATCCGCCGGTCACACTAGGGACACCCGTCGGTCATGTGCAGAGGGCCATCCTTAGGCAGTTTTCTCTCTTGTAACTTGTTTTTCTTACTATTTATTTCCTTATGCTCTTTTAACTCATTTTTCTTTATGATTTTCATATTATTTCACATTCTTTACTTTATTTCATTCTTGACCTTAGCACTAACATGTGTATTCTTACGAGTTATTTATTTGATTATTTTGGGTGGATCGGAGTTGTTGATGATGGTGGTTGCACCAATATAAGGATTGTCATCCGGGTTCTTTCTTTACTCCTTTTTTATTTTTATTTATCGTTATTTGTTTTATAATGGTGGTTGTATTATGCCCCTAGTTTTATTGTATTTTATTTTTGAGTACTTTATTTTTAATTTATTACTTTTATCTACGTGAATGGATTTGCTTTAATTAACTGCATTGTATGGAAAGTTGGTGAAACAATGAATTCAAAAGTTAATTGTAATATTAATTAAGGTATAAATAAATGAGAAGTCCCGAACCCACTCTGGTCTTGGGCTCAACGAGGTTAGAGGACCATCTCGATGTTTCATTGAGATAGAACCTCCAAGATATCTCTTGTTTCCTACCAAAAGGCCTAATTTATATAATCCTAGGCTCCAGGGGGTTAGAGGATCATTCTAATGTTCTATTGGGATGATACTTCCAAGATCCCTCTAGTTTGCCCAAAATAGATTTATGCACCGCGTAATCCTAGGTTCCATGGGGTTAGAGGATCATCCTAATGTTTTATTAGGTTGGTACCTCCAAGATCCTCTTGGCGTACCCACGATGGATACGTATGCATCGTCTTAGGCTCACTGAGGCTAGACGACCCTTCCCAATATTCTATTGGATGGCAACTCCAAGAAACCTCCTTGTTGCCCAATATAGACTCACTTGTAATTCATTATAATTTTTAATGAACCTCTCTCGAAAGCTCTAAAAGCGGGTCTTCGGGGCAGCCCGAGGTTCGGCGCGTGTCACAGTGGCGACTCCGCTGGGGACACTAAATTCGAGACTTCAATTCGAAAGTACCTTGATTAAAATTTACAATTAAGTTTTTATTTAAACATTTCTCCTTATTTTAAAGCTGCATTACATTTCATTAGAGTCTTAGATATATGCTAGTTTGGTCCCTTTATCAACCCCGGTGTGTTCCTGAAGCACGACCCTACGTTCACTCAATGTAGGAAAGTGTCAAGGATAATCACCAGCCTAGACCTTATACCATTTGGTATATAAAGTGGAGACCCGACCGGTCACTACGCTCGTGATGAGCTAGACTCATTGGCAGGGACCATGCTTGGGTAGACCTAAAGCAATATTACCATGTCTAAAGCTCATGTAATGGATGTAGACACTTCCCCTAGGTGGTATGAACCTTAATACTGTGCTTGCTGCATGGATTGTTATGTATTGGGCAGACCCAAATGCTTTGATCGGTCACTTAACCAAAGGCTTTCATGCCCCGATAGGCCCATGTCGATTTATTTGGGTCGCCTAAATATATGATGATCATAACTCATGCGCCTGTGCATTAGTTAGGAGAGGTTATGCTGCCGATTTTACACTGTGCACAATATGCGTCCATCGGATCCCCGGTTGATCCATGAGCTAATCTCGCCTAGGAAAGAGACTATGACCACGTGTGTAGGAGTAACATGGTTGGAAGGATCTACTTGCTTGCATGTGATTTGTGGCTATTGCATAACACGATCATGCATTTTATCATGTTCATGCATCATCCTGACCCTTTGTGTCTTGCAGCCATCATAGATTTGCCAAGGTGGACAAGAAGTTCTCAGGGGCGGCTAGTCAGGAATCCTTTTTTGGAGTTACCAAAAAGGGTGGACTATCCCTACACTTCTTCAGAGGCTAGTTATGCTACTTCAGAAGAAATGGCAAATTCACCAAGAGGGGCAGATGCTACCAGGGCCATGATAGCAGAAGAAGTGGGCCGAAGGCTTGAGGACTTTGAGAATCGGATGATGGCCAAGATGGGTCAACAAGCTGCTCCACAGAACCCACCGCCTCCTCCCGTGAGAAATAATGAAATAGAAGAGGTCAGAGAAGACCCACAGGAAGAAATTCATCCACCCCCAGTACACCAAAGAGCTACTACTTCGGGGGCACAGAGGAGAAGGCAGGCCCCGGGATTAGATGACGATTCAGAGGAAGAATATGAGGATCGTATGTCTCAAAAAGGGAAGGCACCTCAAACTGAAGAAGCCATATCAAGAAAGATGGAAGAGAAGTTCAAGACAACGGCTAAGGAAGATGGAAGAGAAGTTCAAGGCAATGGCTAAGGTGTTAACAAAGGGTCGAGGAATGAACCCTGAAGACAAGGAATTAGAGGGAGATGATTTAATCCCAATGAACTTCAAAATGCCTGATGTTCCGAAGTTTGACGGTACTTCTGATCCTACTGCACCTGTTAAGCAGTACTTATTGGTGATGAAAGGTACTATGTTGACAAAAAAGAAGAAGATAGAATACTTTTGCTTGAACTTAATTGGTCTAGCAGTGGATTGGTATCATGGACTTAATCGCAGGACTAAGGAGGATTGGGATTTATTGACTGAGGAATTTTTGAGAAAATATGACTGTAGTACAAGGATGGAGATGACCTTGAAAGACCTGGAGCTACTACAGCAGAAGGCAGGCGAGTCCTTCCATGAGTATCTGACCCGATTGGAAATGAAGAGAAAACCAGATACTCAGTATCAAATACAGCTGTTCATCAGAAATTTGAGCCCGTATTTGAGAGAAGGGTTAAAGATGAAGGGGCTAAGAGACTGGGAGTCCCTGAAGGACATCGCCATAGAGGCCAAAGCAGAATACCTTACTAAGAAGGCAAATAGTGAGAATTATCCTAAGAAGGGTAATAGTGGGGCTAGTAGGTCGACGAGCTACGGAAAGACCGCTGAAGTATCAATCGCCAACTCTAACTAGAGACGTTTTTCAAACCTTGGAAGGTCCTTATCATGGGTGTTGAGAGAAGGCTGAAGAAAGAGGGGATGTTGCAGCCTTTGCCTCCCCGACCATTTAGAACACAAGGCCTCCTGGGACATAAGGATGATGAGTATTGTGCATATTATCAGCACACTGGGCACACAACTGATGATTGCAAGGCATTGAGACACGCAATACAAGATCTGATTGATTCGAAGCAAATCACAGACCCAGAGAAGAGAGGGGGTCAGAGGAAACTCGGGTACAACAATATGCCCCTGCTAGTGAACACGATCGAGTCCAGTTTGCCCGAGGAGTTTGTACTGAAGGAGTTGTACGGCAATGATGTCCACACTGCTGTCATGAACCTCTATAAGGGGAGTGAAGAAGGGCTTTCCACTGCAGTAATCGATTGCTGGTCCTCTATGAGGAATTTCTCGACCCATGGGGTTCAGAGGAGGAAGGAGAGATGGAAAAGAAGCAGAAGAACGATAGAGTGGGAGCTGTGACCCGAAGTGGAAGGGTAGCTCCAGAAGTTGAAAAGCCTCAAGAGCCAGTAGCAAGCCAAAAGGAGAAAGAGTTAGAAGAAGATTTGATTATTAAGCAGCTGAAAAAGACGCCGACTCAGATTTCAATATGGGATCTCTTGGGACAGTCTCCATCGCATAGGCAGAAAGTAGTAGAGGCTTTGTGTGAGGCAACTATGGCCACAACCATTTCACCTACGGAACTTATGGATGTAGTGAAGGGAGGATCAGGAGAAAATGTTATTTTTACCAATGCGAATTTGCCGACAGAAGGCCGCAATCATAATCGTCCTTTGTACATAAGGGCACAGATTAACCAAAAACACACAGCCTGTGTAATGGTAGATGATGGCTCTTCAATAAACGTGTGCCCGCAGGTGGCAATGGCAGCTTTTGGGGTGATAGAGGACATGTTAGCCAAGTCCGATCTCACTATCACTGCATACAACAACTTGCGCAGACATGCTTCAGGGACATTCATGGCAACGGTGAAGACGAGACCGATAGATTCGGAAGTGGAGTTTGTGGTACTGCCTATACTTGCCAATTTTTCAGCTCTTCTAGGCAGACCATGGTTTCATAAGTTGGGAGGAGTCCCCTATACTCTTCACCAGATGGTAAAGATACCCCATGAAGGTCAAGTTGTAACTATAAGGGCTGCACGAGAGAATCAGGTTTCAATACTGGAGATAGCAAGGTAGCCATTTAGTGGGCTTCATGTTGCCATAATAGGAGAGGAAGAGCAGATAGAAGAAAGCCCCCAAGTGCTAAATATGATGAAAAAGATGTCGTTCCTTCCTGGCGCGGGGTTAGGAAAGAATTCTCAGGGGGTGCCAATAGCCATTGCTACTAAAGGCCAGAAAGATAGAAGGGGTCTAGGATACACAGGTGTTGTAGAGAGGGGTGAGAAGCCAGAAATGGAAATTCCTCATATCCAGAAAACTTTTGTGCCAGCAACCTCGACATGCACCTATATAGGGGAAGCTGAACTGCAGTGTTCGGATGGAAGAATTGTGCCAGGTTTCGAGGTCTTTAATGATGTCTATGACTAGGACATTGGATTGATCAAGCCAGCAGAGGGCTTTTGGGATGAAGAAATCATGACCAGCAAGACAATTTAGGACCATGAGATGCTTGAAGAAGTGATCACTGAGAAGATGGTAACCACCCAGCTGAAGGGAAAAGCGAAGGTTGAGGAAGAAGAGGTGACTGAAGAGCCTCCAAAGTGCCAAAGTGATGCAGGACCATCGACCACGGTGGATGCACCAGTAGAAGAAGAGGAACAAAATAGTTTAGATTTTCTTTTTGCTCCAGAACTTTTTAATGATGTTAATGACAATTTCAATTTTGTTAATAAAGGGAATGCTTTTGCTTACTTGTGTGATGTTTCTGACGATTTCATTATGCATGATCATGATCATCATCCATCCATATTTAACATTGATTCAACTAATAATACTCCATTTAATCTTGGAACCAAAGAAAATCCAAAAGAAATTTTAATAGCGTCAAATATAACTCCTGAAGAGCGAGAAAAATTTGAGAGAATATTAAAAAAATATGAAAAAGTCTTTGCCTGGACCTACAAAGATATGCTAGGAATTGATCGGGAAGTCGCAGAGCACGCTATTCCTACATATCCAGACCATAAACCGGTTAAATAGAAAATGAGAAGGCTTAGACCGGAATGGGTAGAAAAAGTGAAGGAGGAGATTCGCCAGCAAATCAAGGCCAAATTTTTAGTTGAAGTGCAATATCCAATGTGGTTGGCCAATGTTGTCCCCGTGGCTAAAAAGAATGGCAAGGTGAGGGTATGCGTAGACTATTGGGACTTGAATAAGGCTTGTCTAAAAGATGACTTTCCATTGCCCCATATAGATGTGTTGATAGACAGCGCCGCTACTTGCGAAATATACAGCGTTGGAGATGGTTATGCAGGCTACAATCAAATCCTCAACAAAATAATTGACCGAATTAAGACGGCTTTCATAACAGAATGGGGGACGTATGCTTACAGGGTAATGCCTTTTGGCCTAAAAAATGCAGGTGCCACTTATCAGAGGATGGCAACAAAAATCCTAAATGAATTGATCCATAAAGAAGTGGAGGTATACGTGGATGATATGATGATCAAGTCGGCCACTAGAGAGGGTCATTTTGAAGCCTTGGAAAAGTTTTTCCAAAGGATAAATAAGTATAACCTACGGTTAAATCCTAAGAAGTGTATCTTTGGGGTTACATCAGGGAAGCTGTTAGGACACATGGTTAGCCAAAGGGGAATTGAGATTGACCCAGACAAGGTTAAAGCCATCAGAGAAATGCTGGTGCCTCAGAAGGAAAAGGATGTAAGGAGTTTCTTGGGCAAATTGCAGTATGTCAGCAGATTCATCGCCAGGTTAACTTCTATTTGTGAGCCAATCTTTAAACTCCTCAAGAAAAATCATCCTGTAGTATGGAATAAAGATTGCCAGAGGGCTTTTGATATTATCAGGGAGTACTTGCTAAATCTACCAGTGCTAAGACCACCACAACCAAGTAAGCCCCTGATTTTGTGTCTGGCTATAGAAGATAGTTCTGTAGGTGCCATGATGGCTCAGGAGGACGAATTCGGAGTGGAATTTGCTATCTACTACCTTAGTAAGAAGTTCCTGGCTTATGAGATTAAGTACGCTGAAGTAGTGAAGATCTGTCTTGCAGTAATCTGGGCCTCTAAGAAGTTAAGACACTTAAGACACTACTTTCACTCCTACAAGGTACAGGCAGTAGCAAAGCAGAATCCCTTGAGATACTTGTAGGAGGCTCCATCCTTACTTGAAAAAATGGGTAGGTGGTTGTTGCTATTACAAGAGTTTGATATAGAGTACGTTACTCGAAAAACTATCAAAGGGCATGCAGTGGCGGAAATCCTAGCAGAACACCCAATTCAAGGAGACTCATACGAGTTCAACTTTCTAGATGAGGATGTGACAGCTATCGGAGTTCAGGGATGGGAACTGTACTTTGATGAGGCTGTGAACAATAAGGGGGCAGGAGTATGAGTCATTTTGACAACCCCAGATGATGAGAAACTCCCTTTGGCAAAGAAATTGAGGTTCAAAGCTACCAATAATGAAGCCGAGTATGAAGTGTACTTTTGGGTTGGAAGCATTAATAGACTTGGGGGCAAAGAATGCAGAAGTATTCGGAGATTCATCCCTGGTGATTAACCAAATTCGAGGTGAATGGGCTGTTAAAGAAGAAAGGTTAATGCCATACATCAAGCACTTGAGAGACCTGAGCAGCCAGTTTGAGGTGTGTACCTTCCATTTTGTTCCAAGGGACGAGAATCAGTTGGCCGATCCGCTCGCCACTTTAGTGTCAATGTGGGACAATCCAGAAGGGGTAGTCATGAGGCCGGTTTTAATTTCTAGCTCTGAGAGACCTAGCTTTGAATCTAAGTCAGTTATGGAAACAGAAGTAGCAGATAGGAAGCCATGATATTATGACATCATGAACTATCTAGAAAATACGACTTTTCCAGAGGAAGCTACTGAGAAAGATCAGAGAATGATTCGCAAATTGTCTACCCAGTTCATTTGCATAAACGGGATATTATATAAACAGCAGGTTGATGGTATCCAATTGAGATATTTGGATGAGAAAGAGGCTAAGAGGGTAATGGAAAAAACCCATGTTGGCGTATGCGGAGCCCATATAAACGGACTGACATTGGCAAAGAAGATTTTGAGGCAAGGATTCTTCTGGCTCACCATGGATAATGACTGCTCAAAGTATGTAAAGAAGTGTCAGTTGTGCCAACAGTACGCAGATTTAAGGCACTTGCCCATTTCAGAATTGCATAATTTGACATCGTCTTAGCCGTTCGCAGCTTGGGGGATTGATATTATTGGGGAAATTCATCCTACGGCTTCCAATGGACACAGATACATCATCTCGCCATTGATTATTTTACCAAATGGGTAGAAGCTGAGTCTTTCAAAAAAGTTGATGCTCGGGATATGACAAAATTCATTGAGAAAAATTTGATATGTAGGTATGGCCTCCCACATCACGTGGTATCTGATAATGGGGTCCAGTTTATGGCCGAGACGAAGAAATTGTTTCAGAAGTATGGTATTGAACATCACAAGTCGTCCCCATACCGTCCTCAAGCCAATGGGGCAGTAGAAGCTGCCAACAAAAGTATTAAGAGGACTCAAGCCAAGATGGTCAAGAATTATAAAGATTGGGCAAAAAAGCTGCCTTTTGCACTCTGGGGTTACAGAACGACCATCAGAACATCTACAGGAGCCACATCGTACTCTTTGATGTATGGAACGGAGGCGGTATTGCTAGTCGAAGTTGAACTCAAGTCACTAAGAGTGGTCATGGAAGCTCAGATCCCAGAAGCTGAATGGGCACAACCACGGCTACAGCACTTAAACATGTTGGATGAGAATAGATTGAGAGCCTATTACCATAACCAAATCTATCAGAAGAGGCTCACTAGATCCTTTGGAAAGAAAGTCAAGAAGCATCCCATGAAGGAAAGGGACTTGGTGTTCAAGCAGATGAGGCCAGGTGCACCTGATATCAGAGGAAAGTTCAGACCAACATTCGTCCTCAAGAAGTTGTTATCAAAAGGAATTGCGATTCTGTCAGATAGCGATGATAACGAATTCAAAGAACTGATCAATATCGATAGACTCAACTTGCTCTGGCTGAGCTGGCTGTAGGTTTTGGAGGAGCTGGCCAAGAAGGTTGGCCGGAGTCTGAGTTGTGGCATTAGGCTGGTTGGCTGATGGAGCAGCAGGGACAGGCAAATCGGGAAATAGATCCATTGATGACTGAAAACTTTGGAGTGTTCCACGCTCAACGCACCAAATGATAACAGTCGGATTTCTCGAAGTATCCCCTTGATTGAATCACCTGGAAAATGTAACAAAACCGTCGGGTATTCCGATAAGTGAGACTCCGAC